>CM068371.1:120350557-120950557 GCA_034769895.1 Magicicada septendecula
AGAAAACTATCTTAAACAAACAATAAAACTAATAAAAACAAATAAAAACATTTTCAACAATAAAAACATAGACATATATATAAACAATAATCCAGAACCACCTAAAATGAACAGCCTAATAAAAATACACAAATTAAACAACCCAATACGTCCATTAATCAATTTCAAAAAAGCTCCTACATACAAAATAGCAAGAATAATAGCACAAAAACTAAAAAGTAACCATCTAACAAATAACCATCATAACATAAAAAATACATACAAATTAATAGACAAACTAAAAATAATAAATATAAATGAAAATACATTTTTCACATCATATGACATAACAAACATGTACACTAATATCCCAGTAGAAGAAACAATTGACATAATAATAAACAAACTTATAGAACAAAATGAAAACAAACCATATATATAACCGAAATAAAAAATAGTCTCCAACTAATACTAAAACAAAATTACTTTGAATTTAATAGCAAAATTTATCAACAGAAAGAAGGTTTAGCAATGGGATCACCATTATCAAGCATAATAGCAGAAATATTCCTACCACACATAGACACCAAAATACAAAATATCATAAAAACACATGACCCAGATGGCATATGGATAAGATATGTAGATGATGGACTATATGTATCAAATAACAAAAACACAAATGCAGAGAACATACTGAAACAAATCAATAACATACATCCCAAAATACAATTCACAGAAGAAAAAGAAAAACATAACAAAATCAACTATTTAGACATAACCATCACAAGATACAACAAACACATACAATATGCAATATATAGAAAACCAACTTCCACTAACATCATTATACCTAACCATTCTGACCACCCACCACAACATAAAATGGCAGCATTTTATTCGTTATTTAACAGAATGTACAAAATACCCCTAAACAAACAAGAAACTGACAAAGAAAGAGATATAATATACCAAATTGGTTATGCAAATGGATACAATAAAAATACTATGATCAAAATAGAAAATAAAATCAAATACAAAATAAAAACTGAACAATTAAGAATTAATCAAACTGAACAACACATAAATAATAACAACAACAAAAAATGGGCCACATTCACATATATAAATAATAAAATAACAAAACTATTTAAAAACACAGATATAAAAATAGCATACAAAACTAATAAAAATAAATTACAAAATCTAAATAGCTCACACAACAAAGATAATACAATAACCAACGGTATATACAAAATTGAATGCCAAGATTGCAATAAATGTTATATAGGACAAACAAAAAAACAGCTGAAAAAACGTTATTTTGAACACCTAAATGCATACAAAAAACCAAATATATATAAATCCAATTTAGCCACACATGCAATAAACACAGGACATGAATTCCCAGACATAACCAATGTAACACTAATAAAACATATACCACACAAAGGCACCATAATGAACATTTGGGAAAATTTACAGATTTACAAACATAAAACACAAAACAAATTAATACCAGAACAAATACAAATCAATACAAAACATGACACAATATTCAAAGCACTCAACATCGAAAATACACAAAATACAAAAACAGATACCACAACCACACACAATAATGCAACTTTAAAGGACCAAAGACCAACAAACTACCTCAATAACATCCAGAAGCCAACACACAAATACTTCACCAGAAACAAGATGGCGAAGGCTGAAGATGGGAGAACAAGATCTCCCGAAACATGTTCCTAAAGGAAAAAAGAATATCTTGAGGTAAATTTAGTCATAAATATTATAGTATTTATAATTATATATAAAAATGAATAAGGATGCAAGGTAGAAATAACAATAATAAACAAACCTGTAAATTAGACAATAGTAAGAAATCCATGTTCAGTGAAAAGTAAATAAATATTATACTGATGAGAATTGTAAGAAAGAAACTAGTACAGAAAATGTCAAAGTAAATGACAATGAAATTAAACAAAAACAAGACAATAATTTACCTTATAGCAATAGTAAGTAAGGATTATGAATTAAATGATATTATTTTGTAACGATGAATGTTATGTTAAAGTTTATGTTATGTTGTGCAAATTACTTGTTGAATTAATGGAAAGTAATGAAGCAAAATGTATTATTCAATTACTGTTATAGAAGGATGTGGGAAACAGTTAGTTAATGTTAATAGATCACAATTTTCTTATATGTGATCCATAGATCAAGATAAAATTGTTATTAGTTATGGAAGGAATAATTATTTATGTAAATGTTAATAGTTAAGATTTGATTATATGTATGAACTTATGTAAAAGGGCTATAGTTGTTTACCAGTTATAAACAAAGGTAGGTCCATATACAATAAAAGGCCTAACAGCCAATAACACTATATAACCACTCATAACATAAAGGTTAGGTACGGAAGTTAATAATAATTAATGAATACGGTTCAAAGAGCTAGGAAAAAACATTTGATAAGTAATGATATATAATAAACCACCTCAATTTAAACAAATTATGATAATGCCACAATGCCATGATATCGATTGATAATGTTTGATATCGAAAAAGTAATAAATATAAAAGAAACTGACTAAGATCAAAAAACCAGCAGAATATATGTAGAAAATAGTAAACAAATTTTAGGTAAAGTTATATTCCGATATGATAGAAGATTAATAAGGAATGGACGAAAAATATATGAAATAATAACTATATACAAAACGTTGAGAAGGAAGAAAAATAAGGTGTTGCTAAGGACAACAGTAATGTATGAAGTGGTTGATTTCAATTATTGCCTTTTATGATCTGAACGTGATGAGATTAAAAAACCCAAGAAATGTTTAATGTAATTAGAATATTCTAAATTATTTTGATACAATTATAATCCACAAAATTCTAATGATAATCTTCTTGACTTATGCCAGCAAAGTTTAACCAAATGAGATCATAGTACAGTATCACCATAAAAAATAAATAACTGGGTTCTACAAGGAAGGACTTGAATTGTCCTATACCAGAAAAGAATTAACGATATATTAAAACCAATATAAAGAGTTAACTGTGTCACAACAAATAATATACACCACACTGGAACTCATAACCTTTTAAATACACGGAACATCACTAATTACTTCAAACGAGAGAAGAACGTATTTGGATCCAGAAATTGCAGAAGGACCACCAGTCTGGCCGTAAATAAACCCAGGGAGCTGTATTTCCGAGGTGAACAGGACAAGAATTCCACTTTATTAAACCGAAGAAAGGAATCTCGAACGACATATCCATTCTGAGCGTCGAGATTATCAACCAACTGCCTACTCGAGTTGCTTCGTTCTAGTCTGGTAAATTATAATTGTATAAATCATATTAACAACACAACACTTCAAATTTGTAAATCTTGCATTCTTATCTAAGTATTTTTAATCTTCCCCACAGTTACAAGAACCTTCACACCCTGAATTAAGTTAATTATAAACAAAAACAAATTATATAACCGAATATAAAATAAAATATTGGACTGAACAATAATCGATTCACGCAATCTATAGCCTTTGTGTATGCCAATTGGAACCTATCTTATTTAATGTTGGAGGAGTGAATAAATAAAGAAACCTTGTATAGCTGCAAAATCTTATTATTTGGGGTATTATTTAATGAGTTGGGAATAAAAAGTAACTGACTAAGTATATAATAATTGGTTAACGTAAACAGTGAATTAACCTATAAGTTTCGTTGCCCCGGAACTGCAGCGCTTATTGCGGAATTCTCCGACACCAAAGAGAAGAGCATAAAAATACAAAATTTACATAATTCTCTTCGAGGTATACTAGGGTTGAGCGAAATTATAGAATAAAACATTAATTATTTAAGTTACAAGCACACTAACACTGGTATTTTTCTTAGAGAGATAAGCTAATATTAGTTAATGAAGTTACTATATTCCCCAATTTCAAATATCTCAGAAATTGAATTAAATTAACACGATCGAAGAGAGGAGAGACAGAGAAGCATACCCGTTCCTAGTAACAAATTGGTTTACATTGCGTGACACGAACGAGACGCAAGACGTCGTTTAGTAACAAATTGACGCCGGCAACGTTGGGGCTGAAACAACGAGAACCCCGCAACCGTAAGAGCCGAGGGTCTAGTAACAAATTGGCACCCAACGTGGGGCTGAAAGAACGAGAAACCCGTAAGGCATGGAGTAATTACAATATGCATCTTATTTCACTGTGACCAAATTTATTTATTACTAACATCACCTGGAGCGTTACATTTTTCGATGACGTTACACATTTTGCATCATGCATTTTGTGGAAAACATTATCATGTTTTCTATATAAGAAATATTTACTATATAACAAACGGTATCATGTTAAAAACGACAGAGACCGGAGATTTCTAGACTGTGGGGAATCGAAAGTGTGGAAGCGTTACATTTTTCGATGACGTTACACATTTTCCACCACACATTTTGTGGAATGACCCCCAGCCTAAAAACATTATCATGTTAAAATAGGCTCCAGTACCTTCAACCACATAAAAATCATATTATTATACAATTATTCTCAATGGTTAAAAAAATATGCATGGTTAATGGATTTCTGCAAAGTGATTGTTTTGTCACTGTACTTAGTGTACATTAGCTCTGCCAGTGTGGATTTTATAAATATTATCAAAATAGCTGATAAATAAATGTAAGCTATGTTAGTAGTGTTGATAAATATTTCAACACAGATCTTTTGTGCATTTATTTAAAAAGAACACCATATAATATAGAAAATTTCCCAAACGTGTTTACCATGTGTTCACTAACATGCAGTACATGACATTGTATTAACACGATTACATGACATTTTATATTAAATGATCATTTATCGCAACAGCCATATCAAAATACCTTGATAAGTGATTCCAAAAAAAATGTTGAACATCATTATTTACTCTCCAAAACTATATTTAAATTTCATGTAAAAGTGAATAATTTTCACAGTGAAATTGTTTTATAATGAAATTAGTAAATTAATAATAATATTTTTGAAGAGTGTTTAGGTTTATTTATGAAACAAGATGTGATTTTTTTTTTTTAATTTTTAGGTCTTGACAAGGGTCAGTGTACAGATTCGGATCTTGAAAAGTTAAAGTCTATGGTACCAAAATCTTTGGAAAAGTATGTTATACGTGAGTATTTGAATATAATCTCATATGCTTTTTGTATATACGTTCAGAAGCTGAATGCAGCGTATTTTGACTTCATTAAATTACTGTTCTAGTTAAATGTTGGTTTGTGTATGTAAGTATCAGTGGCATAACTAGAGGCTTGGGGCTCTCTTTGATTTATACAAATTATTTTTCTTCAAGAACTGTATTTAAATGTCATTTACAAGTAAATCGTTTTCATAGTGAAAATGTTTCTGTAATGAAATTAGCAAACTAATAATAATATTCTTTGACTTTTTTTAAATAGGTGTATATAGTATTATATATTCAATCACTTTCTGCTACAGTTCGTTTCTTGATATTGTAACGAAACAAATGTTACAAAAGAATAGTAAATAATAGTGGAATCCGATCCAGAGAAGAAACAAGAAATAATAATTGAAAGCAAATTAAAGGAAAACTATTTGGTTTGACTTATATAATATTATCCAGAAACCCAGAAATAACCCAGTAGAATAGGGCAGTAAACAGAAAAAAGTGAAATAAATAAACCTAATAGGCCTAATCAACTTACCCTGAATAATAACAACCAAACCCAATAAAGAGTACCTAATCATAAATTAAAATTGTATTAACAAAATTGTATCAACATATTTTAAGGATAGAAAAAGGGACACAAACCTTACAGTTATATGAGTGACAGAATATAAATAGTGACACAGACTACTGTTAAACAGTGTTAATTATTTTTGTATGAAAAGTGTTTTATTGTTATTATTAGACAGAATTTTAGTTTATCATACAGACAATAGTTTAGCAGTATAAATAAACTAAAACTGTCAAAAACAATTATTATTATTAAGAGTTTTGTTGTATGTTATAAGATTTTATGTCACCAGTTAATTTATGTAAATATATTTATCTCAGGTAGTCAAAGTAGAAATTACAATAAACCATAAAAATTGTTCCACCACATATCATAGAAATTCAAATTAATAAGGTTTTACAGTTATAAACTGAGGCATGTTTAGTATCAAATTGTTTATAATTATCTAATTAATAATTGTATAAACATTGCATATATAATTAGAGTATAATAATAAAATTATCTATTAAAGGTAATTTATAAAATATAATGTAGGTAATGGGTGTTGATCCCATAACATTTAAACTGTACATAAATGACCAATCAAAATTTAAGAAATTTGTATGAGTAGGTAACTAAAAGAAAGAAGAAATAACACTTAATTGTTAATTGTGATGGAAAGCAGTTGTATAGTGCGTGTCTAGAGGTAATTAAAAGTATATAAAAATAGATAACCCGTTTGTGGAAGAAGATCTGAAGGACCATCATCGAAGATAATAATCCTTCCACTACAATTTTTATGAACTAATAATACACACAATCAAGAAAAATATTCAGAATAAACCAGGAACCCTTCAGCAATATCGTCTAGATGTGTAAAGTATAATTTGACAATATTTTTTTTTTCAACAAGGAACAACCACTAGACAATATAACAATTTACACTAACACTAATCACTAGTCAACATTTTAAAGTGCAACCAAATTAAATATATAAGCTAACAGTGATTACAAGGAAAACATTTATTGTACACATTAATAAACTACATTATTTTCTGAGACGGGCAAATTGAATATCGTCAAAACTTGTATGTAACTTAATATATAATTTGTGTAAATTTTTAGATTATAAGTAATATATTGTTTGTAAAGGTACTCTCTATTATTAATCAACATGCAAAGGAACTTTTCGTAGCAGCCACAAGAATTCCCACGAAATATATTAAAATTATTTAATATATAAATCCTGAGATAAATATCGACCCTGTGACAACCTTATGTATCGAATGGAATTTTCCAATAATTTGAATTTATGTTACACAGATTAAATCATTATGTTATTAAATCATATCCATGAGTTATTATTCCATTAAGATAGTATTATAATATGTATAAAGTATTTAAAATTTATATTTATATTACCTCAAGATGGTATTTTTCCTCAAAGAAAATAACATCTTGAGGTAATATAAATATAAATTTTAAGTATTATATATATTTATACTTTGTTGACTTTGAGTAGTATATAGGTGTGTGTTTATACAAAACAGTTATTAAACTAATAAATTATTTACCTTAAATTATCCGCCGTGTGATTTCTTGTGCTTCGTCTATGACGCGTGTCATAGCTTATGATCCATCATCAGATATTAAAAAGTTAAAACTATCACTCTTGCGAGATCGTTAAGAAGTTAAAATGTCAAAATTTGCATATGAACCGTACGCGGATTTGGGTGCGCACCCGTTCAAGTTCATTGTGCCAAACTGGTGAGTGGCAGAATGAACTTGAACGGGTGCGCACCCAAATCCGTGTATGGTTCATATGCAAATTTTGACATTTTAACTTCTTAACGATCTCGCAAGAGTGATAGTTTTAACTTTTTAATATCTGATGATGGAGCATAAGCTCTGAAACGCGTCATAGATGAAGCACAAGAAATCACACGGTGGATAATTTAAGGTAAATAATTTATTAATTCGTACAAGTGATTTGGTTACCATATTAAACATGAATATTAAAAAACATTAATTTTGATTAATTACTGGATTTTTCACCTCAGTTGTATAGAAAAATTCTTTAGTTTTGTACAAATTGCCAGAATAATTTTTACAGCTACATCATATAGATCTGTTGATCCATTTCCAGCCCTCGGCTGGATTCCGAGATAGAGCACTGAGGTAGTGTAGTGTGCTGGCAAGTAATGAAACATTACCAGCAGGGAAGACCTAGCACACACCTCAAGGGCTGTTTCTACACCATACATGTTAGAAATATATAACAATTGTAATAACATTTATACTCAATATAAACGGTCAAAATATTATTAATTTCTGATCAAGTTACAAAAAAGTGTAACTTTTCCTCTATGGTACCTTTCTCCATTTCCTTCTGGCCTCGACTCCTGTAAAATTATGTGTGACTTTTGTGGAGTCCAATTTCCGAGCTACTGACTCCTCAGTGGATAACACTGCTACACCTTGCAGTCTTTCCAGGTCCATTATGCTTCTCAGATAATTTTGTATGTTTTAAGTGTAGAAAATGAACTGGCACTTGTGACAGAAGTTTCCAGAAGTAACATGAAAGTTGTAGACAAGAAACTGGACGCAAGGAAGTGATGTTTTGTCATTAAAAAGCAAGCAAGTTCACTGAATGTTGTCATTTAGAGAATTCATCACAAAATGCCAATCACGTTTAAAATGTCTCAGAAAAATGTTGGGAAATGTAATTTTTGTTTTTTAGAGGAGTAGTTTTCAGAACACTGAATGTTGATGCCACTTCACTCAAACCACTGAAATGACACCGAGTAGTTTTCCCCTATCTTCATCATTATTCTACAACACCATGCTTTAGTAAGCCATGCAGGATCGGGCCATTGAGTAAGCAACTCTGACGCATGATATATGTGGTGTGAGTAAAAGCATGTTTAAAAACTTCCACCAGTCACGTTACAGGAATACGTTCACACCATCATAGTAATGGCCTGTAACGGTACTGTGTTGCTACGTTCTTACTCAGATAAACAGTGGTTTTGCACCGTGCAGCGCTCAGTAAACATAAAGCTTCCCATATACAGTTGGCAACGTGTTAAGAGTCACTTAACTTACAGCAAAATATTAAAGAGTTGCTTACTCAATGGCTCAAGTATAGGAGACGTTTCCTTTCTCCCTTTCACATCATCCACGACTCATTTCCTTACACTGAACTGATCACTCCAAACATAAATGTTAACCATGTTTCTCCTTGCATTTCTACTTCTTTAGTAGATAAATTCGTGCATTTCTTGTAGGATATCGTGGAAGTATTTCTTGTAGGATGTCATTCACTGTTTTTATTTTAGTCCTCTTTTATTTTATTTCCTTTATTCCTGCTGTCCACTAGGATTTTGGTCTTCTGCTCCTTAATCTTAAACTTTACTGGATTTTCACCACTTTAACCAAGAGAATAAGAATTCTATGTGTATCAAACAATTTAAAAAAAAGTCTCTTTGTAAGTGGTAAACAGGCTGAAGCTTACAAACACATTTTCCTTTTTCAGGAATGTTGAGTGTTACTCTTGGTAACTAAATAAATAAATAAATTATAAATCCAACACAAAATTAGATATAGTAATGCTGATATTGTATCTGATTTTCAGGTACCGGTACCAGCCTTTTAAATGAAACGAACTTAGATAGTATTGTGACCTCTGATGGGCAGCAGTCAGTTACTGCCTGAACACAACATATAAGAAATATTTAACTGTCATCATACTTGAAATATCAAAACGCCTATTCTGATTTTACAAATCTGTCCATTTTTGCAGTTTCATATTGTCTTTCCTTTAGTGGCAGAATGCTCAAATTTGTCTCAGTGTAGAGGCAAAAAATTGTATACTGAAGTAGCGTCACAGTCATTAGTGTAAGAGTTTTAGTACAGATTTGCGTCATCTCCATTGAGTTTATAAAATTTTCAAAAATGTCTCCACTCTACATAGACAATTTATCTTGCATGCATTTCAAGAGAAATTCTGTTGTACCCAACAGACGTATCTAGCGTAATTTTCTTTAGAGGTATGCTCAAACATTTCATAAGTGATCTACAATGTAATTCTAAACATTCTCTTCTCAAACACCTCCAAATCAAAAAACCCTTTAAAGATTGTGGTACAAATACGAGTTTCTTGAGAAACATTTCTGAAAATATTCCTACTGTCTTCTCATAACACCCTTCTTTTCATATAAAATTCTCTTCACCATCTTTTTAATATGTAAATTCTATAAGTCTATCTTCTGTAATTCGTTATAATTAAGTAACATAGGTTCTCAACTTATTTAATTAGCCTTCTTTAAGTTTATCTTAATTCAAAAGATGTTTTGAATCTATGATCCTGTTTTTTGCTATACTGTACAATTTTTTTTAACATTTACTGTGTTTCTGTTGTGTGCTCTTAATCATCTGGGACATTTTAATTAGAGATGAGAGAGATCTAGTTGTCTAGCCAAGGGAGATTACTAGTAGTTACAACTCTCCCTCCACAGTTGGATAGGTTGCCAGTGGAGTCTTATAGGGAAAATCTGCAGGTAGGTAGGCCAGCTCGCTAGTTGGCATATAACATACACAGGAGGTCATAACTGGCGAGCCTCCTACTAATGTCAACACCTCTCCCTCTGATTATTCTTATGCCACCATAGAAAAATCCTGGTCTGCAACTTCTTATGGGAAAATCTTGGTCAGTAATCCCCCACTCCCAGCAGAAAAATAATTTGATAATAGCTGGATGCTAACATAAAAATAAATTAATATAAGGTTGTAGTATTACATCAGCTAGATGCCAGATTTGAAATGTTATTTCCTTACATATTTCCATTTTGCATTTTTATTTAAAGAAACAATAGTTGCCATAATGATTAACACCAGTTGCATGCTAAGGTGTGTGTGTATTGTATTTGCATACAGTTTGCTAAATCATAAATAGGTTATATTATTTTAAATATAATTTCTATTAGAATGGATTAATATTGTACATCCCTACTAATTTAAATATTTGTTAGTAGTTTAGTTATTAAATAGTAATTTTGTTAGTACATTGTGGCGATGTTTTAATAAAACATTCATCAAAATATAAAATTAAGTTTCAACATTTTTTCATATTGAAACATTCTGTTTATGTTATAGAACTTGCAAAAGGCGTTAAGGGCTTTGAAACAGGTGATATCCCAATAAAATCAGAAACCGAAGTTACGGGTAGCAATGGAGGTGCAGGACCAAGCAGTCTAGACACAAACACGGAAGTGTCACGGCAGACTTCACTTTCTGATCCCCTTTCACCTGCCAATGAATTCTCCGATGAGGAGTCCGACCTCTCTAGTGACTTGGATGTCAACTAAAAAAATTCTATGCCTTCTCTCTTTATCAACACCGTTCTTTTGTATCAGCAGA
The DNA here is from genome assembly GCA_034769895.1 of Magicicada septendecula. Classification (NCBI taxonomy): domain Eukaryota; kingdom Metazoa; phylum Arthropoda; class Insecta; order Hemiptera; family Cicadidae; genus Magicicada; species Magicicada septendecula. The sequence goes on from CM068371.1 coordinate 120,361,707, forward strand.
ACTCGCATTGTCAAGTACGTTGATATTCGTCACGTCATCTCAATAAGTATAAAAAAAGAAACTTTATTAATGTATTATTACATTGAGAGCTTATATAGGTCTACATCATAATGTTAATTTTGTAATTACCACAGTAATTTTAGTTTTTCGTTGTTTAGTTAAGATATCATTTTGTATGAAACTTTTCCTTATAATTATTTAGCAGATATAAGGAAATTTCCATGCATTTTTTTCAACTGTAATAGAAACTATATTAATTGACTCCTTTGTATTGAGCAAACAATACAAAAAGTAGATAAAAAGTGAATAAACATAGTGTACTTCTTGAGTTCTTGCATTAAACAAAAATCGTAAGAAAAAGTATTTTTATCAGTTTATATTGAAATGGTAAATATTTTTAATACCACTGTAATGTGCTGTTTACTTCTTACACTTTTGGGGCAAAAAAATTTGCTGAATAGGTACCAGTAGTATGACTGACCTTGTGAACCAATAATGCTAACTGTTGAAAGCAGTTCTCTTGATATACATGTCACATAGAAAATATGTTGTACTAAAGTTTGAGTACATTGTTATTGTCTTTCATTTGACTACCAGCAAATAAGTCCAGGTTATGTTAAGTACTAATAACTAACAAAACGGCTACAGAAAACACGCATATTGTATCAATTTCAGACATATTTTGTTAACACGTTATAGTTTGCTACAGGAACATATGTAGACTTAAATAATTCATTCAGTCCTGTGGAGGGTGTGCCTTTCCATTTAATCAAACTTTTCATTTCTCCTTTTTGCACTGTTTAATGTAATATCATTAGCATAGTAAATAATAGATAAATTATTAGTAATAATAAAATTAATAACAGTTTTCAGAATTATTTTTTAAGTTGAAAAATTTCTACAGAAATATAGTTTGCCATGTACAGTCTGAGTTAATGGCCATGTTTTTCTCTGTACAGTTACTTTATTGTTATACACAGTTAGACTTTCAGAATCAACATATGTACAAACACAAATAAGATGGAAGGCACCCCCTGAACTGATTTAGTCTCTGAACTTTAATTTTGCTGTCTAATATTATTAAGACCACTGTAATGTTTATTAAAAAGCAAAGACCGTAAAGGTCATTTTTAATAGTAAAGGTAATATTACTGTATAACTGAGTCATTGTATTTCATTTTCAAATATGACCAGGAAAGCATAATGCATTTTTTTATTATTTGGATAATTTGGATGCACAGAATTTATTTTTCTTAAGATTAATGTTTCCCGATATATTTTTAATAGTTAAAAATGAATATTTTCTTCAAAGTTTTGGGAAGGTGTGTGTGTGTGTGTGTGTGTGTGTTAAATTCATATTGTTTTTAAAAATGATTTAGTTGATTTAATTTCGTATGAAAAATAAAATTATAGGTTTCTGTTCAGTATCTTGTATTACTCAAGTGAGGAGCTGTTGATCTCATTGTCATTTTGCATGTTGTTCTGACAGATTGAGTTATTGAGTGGAACACATTAACTAAAAAATATAAAAGCATGAAAGAAAGAAATTACTGTAAGCAATGACCAACCTAATTTGTGTGCCTCAGCCTTTGAACCGAATACAAGTGCACAAATATTAAGTATGTAGAATGCACTGCTCAATATTTGCTGTCTGATGGTAGAATGGGCAGTGTTATTGCTATGCCACCAGGCATGCTTGCTACACTTCCATGAAGTAGCCTTGAAATGTGCTGTTTGAAATTGCTTCAATAAAGATCTGCATGTTTATAAGATGTTCACAAGAACCGGTGGAGTGTTTTAAATTTTCAGATTTATAAACCTGTAAAAAACTGTAAGCATGTTCAAAATGTAGACACACGTTTTCGTCATAATGAGACAAGAGAAATAATTATTTAGTAATGTATTATGTATACAGGTACATATTTATTAATCTTGACCAAATGTTTTGAAATCCTTGCAGGATATGGTGTAGTTGTGATTAGAAGCAAGAAATAACATATTATTATTTGTATTACTATTAAAATTATTTGTTATTCCTAATCTAAGTGTATAAATGAGTTCATTCGTTTCAGAGGGTTGTACATCAAAATATAGAGTGGTCATTGCAAATCGTGTTAAACTTGTGTGTGTCAATTTGGTATTGCATGAACTAAGTTAAATATTTTTTTAAATAATTTATGCAGAAAGTTGATAATTAAAAACTTTACCCAATACTAAAGGAAATAAAGTTGTAGTAAGTGGTATACATCAGTAAGAAGTATTAGATAAAATTTATGAATTCAGTATATTTTATAGAATAATTTTTAAATGCCTGTGTGTGTGTGTGTGTGTGTGTGTGTGTGTGTGTGTGTGTGTGTGTGTGTGTGTGTGTGTGTGTGTGTGTGTGTGTGTGTGTGTGTGTGTGTCTGTGTGTGTGTTGCGCAAGTGCGTCCACAGTTATTTTTTGAGTTTGAATGTTTATTATGTGGAAAATATCTTTTTTTACATATACAATTTTTTGTTGTAATTTTTGCTAATAATTATTTGACAAAAAATATTTATACCTGGAATATAGATTTTATTACTATTCACTGGTTTTCAAATATTTTCAAGCATTTTTCTTTACATCTGTATGCAAGATTCTTAATAAAAATGTAAACATTTTAATGTAAAGTAGTAAACTTACATAATGGCAAAGAAATAATTGCACGTTTGACATACAAAAGATATAAAATTACTTCTGATATTCCTGTATGGTCATGCGGTGGTAAGAAATATGTGAAAATAATATTAAAAAAAAACAATTGATCCTCAAAATACGTTTTGTCAGAGTACATAATGAAACCTGATGATAAGTGAATAAAGATGCAAATCAATTGATGGATGCATGAAACTCGGGAGTTGTAGAAAGGAATGCTATTTTGAATTGTTGTCATTATAAGACTTTAAGTTAAAATTGTATTAATGTTATTTTTGAACATTTTTAATTTGTATAACTAATGATTACTCAAGAGACAGTGTTGTGAATACGTTGTTTTTTTTTTAATGTAAGACTTAAAAATATATTTGATGGACAGTGCAGAATTTTAATATTAACCAAACATTGTACCACGTTATTTTCTGTAAATACATTTAAAAGTATCCAATTTTTTTTTTGTCTGTGTGTGTATAAAGAAAGCAAAATATTGTTGTGTTTAAGTTTTTGTAGGAAAAAAGAATACTGCATCCTGAACATCTTGGCTTCATTTCTTTTCTGTTTAGAGTTTTGCAGGTGTAAAAACATGTTTCCTTCTTTGTTCTTGTAATGTTCATAGCGTTTCTTTCGGCAAAGAGGGGATACAAAAGTTTTTGTTGTACACTGTATTTATTCCCATCTCACATTCAACAAGATAAAGAGTGCCTCTATGAATACATATTTATGTATCTTGAAAATTATTATTTATAACATTTTTAATAGTTATTGCAAAATTGATTCGTTATATACTTGAGTGTTACAAGTGTGTATGTATTTGTTGGTGTGTTTAAATGGTTGGAAATGACATAATTTGTTTTTCAAAATTACCTGTAAAACATGAAATATATTATAAAGTTTTGGGTGTCTTGAAACCGTGCAAAACACGATTGTGTTCTTCCGATTTATTGTGTTATATAAACATAGGGTGATTTGGTGAAACATCTTACAGTCGTGAAGTTTTTATAATCATGAATATTGGTGACCAATATGAAGTTTGTATAAATATTTGATTTCAAGAATTTTTCTGTTAACTGTTGCAGGCTGACAGAATTGTAAACATAACTATACTGCTGCCTTGCACTCCTATCCCATCCATTTTCTTGGGATTCCTTTCAGCTGTGAACACACACAAGTAAGTCAGATTTAGATTTATGTTTCACTGGAAATGTATTACTTATCATTTTTAATCATTATTTAACAATTAACAGAACGTACTGGCAATACAGTACATTTATATTTATTAACGATGTAATGTTTATATCAGTTTTATAAAAATTGATTCCGTTTTATTAAAAATGTAAATTAGGAGACTTTCTGAATGATGGATCTTACACATTATGTTCTGGTGTAGTATACAAATTAAGTAATTTTAATGATACTGTCAATAGAAGTTTTTAAAATCTCGTTAATTTTTTGCAACATTGTATGCCTCATATACATGATCAGAACAGCATTACTTCCATCTTCTCTTACAGACTGAATCTTTGAGTCTCGTTCCAATAATGATTCTAATAAATTTGCTTTATAAAATTCATGTTTTACACTTTAAAAGTTACCTAATTATTGTTATCATATGTCTTGTTTTTAGTTTAAAAATCAATTTGTTATTGTATGTAGTTAGTGTATAAGTTTTGTTTTGCTTTTGAAAAGAGTTTTGTCTGTTTTATGCAGTCTGTATTTTACTGTAGTTTTAGGGACCAATGTTTTGGTACACATAGTGTATTCTGTAGTGGTACATGAATTGATGATATGAATACATAGAGGCATGAATGACGCTAGTTGCACAAAAATATTTGTTAGTAAATCGTGACAATAAGCCTGCTGGATGCAGTATTATTATTTTATGAATATTATTATTTTATTATATTAATGATTATTATGAGTAAGAAATAACATTCCCCATGTTTTTCTCTGTTTTCCTTGATATGTTTTTTGTAGCATAAATAATGTAAGATTTATGTACAGACAACTCTTTAGTGCTGAGTGTATGCATTGATAATGAAAAATGAAAGTGTGTGATTGATGGTATTACATTAATATACTTGCCCTGTGCACTACTATTTATCTTAAAACAAACAAAAACACTCCAAGTGGAACAAAAATATTTATAAAAAATAATATTTAAAAAAATGAATAAAAACAAAATGAGACTTGTGAAATTTATTGTGTGGCCTTAGATGATTAAAACAACAAACTACCAGTGTTGTTGTTTTCCTTGTGTGTGTGTGCATGTATGCGTGTATTATTATTATGATTATTATTATAATATAAACGATACTTTGAATAATTAATGGGTTGGTTTAGTAATTTTTCTTAGGATGTTGTACAAATTTTTACTAAACTTAAACCCGAAGATTGTACGTTTACAGTGGAGAAGAAAACCATTTATTAGTTTTCAGTATATGAATAAAAATAAAATATCTAAACTTTATTGTTGTGTGCTGTGTATTTACTTTTACGGATGTCCTTCACCTCATTTAACCAATCACTGAGTTCTTTATTTTGTATCCAAACGTGTCTCCTTCTTTTGTTCTTGTAGCATGACTGTCAGCAAAGAGGAAATAAAACAGATTTGTTTGTACAAAGTAGACTTGCTAAGGCATTCTGTTATCACTGCATTTGAATGCTGAACCCACTTTGTATAATTTTGTAATGATGAGAAGGCTACAACCCCCCCCCAAATAAAAACAAAAGCCTAGGATCAACAACCACATTGTTGGTATATGGATATGGATAGTCGGTATGTGGTAGCTGAACAATCCGCCGTATTCACAGTTTTTTTAATCTCCCTTAAAATTTTAATATGCCCAGGTCATTTGTGACCCACTGGAAACAGAAATTGAATAGCTGGGATGAGTGTTGAAATAACGTAATCCATATTTACTTCATCACACATTTTAGTGAAAAATATTCACAAAATAACCTGCCAAATATAATAGCAATAGAATGACTTTAATTACTTATTAAAAGTTTATTTATAAACACTAATTCAGTTATTCAACAAGTACAAGAATATAAAACTTGGGAATTTATATTCACATTGGGCATTATAACCTCACAAGTTAGCACATAGTGCTCCACTAACAGTTAAACAAATATACAAGTTGGTTAAGTTGCATTATAATAGATTATATGAATAAGTGAAATTAATTACATGGATTGACATAGTTATATAAAACAGTTAAACTCAAAAAATTACTTGAAAATTCAGTGTACTGTTATGTAACCAAAATAATCTCATTTTTGACCTGTTTTAGCTTTACAATATTGACTAGCAAGAGTGTGAAAAATTAATAACAATCAATATTATTCCAAATCACTGCTTTCTTTTTCTCTTGTTTGTTTAGTTCATACACTGCCACACCTTGAATGATATCTCACTTGTTCTGAACTGTTTCAAACTGTATGGTTTTATGATTTAAAAGACTCACATGATGTTATATATATTATTTAGTTTCCTTTTTTACCATTTAGACTGCTGTAACTATTACTTCTCTGGTACTATTGTGTCATTGTTTCATCACATTCCGTAGCATGTGGGGTACCACTAGGAACATAGGACCACATCTGTCCAGTGTGCAAGCTGAAAGGCAGCTGCTACACTGTAAGGCACTTAAATTATGTTTCTCACGTCTTAGCCCCTTGTAGCAATAGGATTTAAGTGTGAGGTGTGTAAAGTTTGCCACCTGTTACAGTCTGACTGTTATGTATCACCACTTTTGAGCATGTGAATTTTTGCTTTCACCATATATGCATTATGTAAGACACATTTTTCTGGTCGCAAATTGTGTAGACAAATTACTCTGTAATGGTATGAAAAGAAGAAGAATACCTCCCAAAACAGGAAGAAACCCACAAAAAAACCCAGTGTCGCTACTCACATTTTTAAAGACAGTATAGAGAACCACAACACTAACCCCAAAATTAAACAAGAACTGGAACATTAATACACTCACTCAAACCCTTACAGAAGAAGACAAAATCCAGATTCATTTAGACGAGTCTGTGAGCAGAGGTTAGGTCAGGGTGAAGTGACTAAGCAGCTGATGATTCTGAACTCATGAATGTTACAATTTTGTGAATGCAGAATTTAGTTCAGAAGCTGGTACTCCCAATTTAGATTGTCATCACCAATATGATTAGTTTTTTCATATTATTGAAAATATATTTTTTTTTTAATCCTGGGATAGTCATTTTTCTACTTTTGAAATGGCTAAAGAGAGACCAGGATAGGTGACCTATGTGAGCCATACAGCATACAAGGAAGGGAATGTGGCCAGCATTGTAGTGCAGTCATTTATCTTACCTAGTGTAGTCATTTAGTCCTGGTAGTCACACATATTCGTGGTAGAAAAACACAATGGATTTTTTTGGTGTGCTCAGAGAATAGAATCAAGGACCTCTAGGTTAAAGGCTAACTCACTATATTAAGTAGTGGCAGTTCCAGCATTTCAGTGTAAGGGGCTGGTCATAAATCTGGATGACCACACTCATAATTGTTAATATGGATGGAATTCATATTCAGCATTAAAAACTTTTTTACTTAGTTTTGTCCTCTTCTGTCATGAAGTATAGACGTGAGCAGTGAAAATGTAGTTGTATGAACACACTACTTATACACATTCAGTAGAATTAATACTTTTGACTCCATGGCCATGCATAATATGGGCAGTGCTATGTCCCACAGCGGATGATACCTGTATGCTGTCCAATCAAAGTCCATAGCGTGAGGCTAATTCATTTGTTACACAGCCTACTGTTGTAATTTATTTTGGTATTTGACCCATAGACGTCTCCTGCAAATGATTGAGGTAATCAGTGATCAGGTTCAGCTGTTTAAGATGAATTTGTTAAAACTTATATACATATGATAAGAATACTAATAATATAGGCCTACATCAAATCTTTACAGAAGAACCTTAAAAATGATATATATAAGTATTACTTTGTTAAGAGATAAATTACAATTTTTTGAAATAACACTAAAAATGGTGGTTTACCAGGTAATGACACGAAAAAACAGTGGTGTAAAAAGTTAATATCATGAAACAGATTAATTAGTCCTGTTATGGCTGCCAGAAAAATCTGCTACACTATACTTTCTCCAGCAATACTCTTAGAGGTGATGTAAACAAACCTATCATATGTATTAATCCACCACACACATGCTCTGGAGTTTATGTACCGAGGCATAAGTGAGCCGTTGCTCCCATCATGATACATCTGTTTCACATTCTCCAAGTCCATTGTATCACTGCTCGCAAAATGAATATATGAAATTCATTATTATATTCATTTATGATTAAGTTTGGATATACTGTGTTACAATATCAGTTTTACACTTGTTTATGGTCAGTTTTGTGACCCCTCTTTTTTGTGTTTTATACTTTTTTTTAAGAGATGCTACTAGATATTTATGACTAAGCAGAAGGCCTAGAAGAAGGATAAAATGTGCTGGGTCCAGTGAGACGGGACTTGCAATTAAAACTCTCTATTAACAAACAAATAACTTTTATTAGTTCATGTGTTTTCATAATTCACATAATTTTATATTAATATTTCTTAAATCATATTTTTGTATTTAAATCATATTCATATGTCATAAATTCATAAATTGTTTAAATATCACAACCCCAAATATTTCAAATATTTTTTTTTTTTATAACACCTGACATAAAGATAACACATGATTTAACATACATACATATAGATCACAGACAAAGTACAACATATTTCTCCTTTTTTTTCATTTACCAGGCCAATGGTCAACCCCTATAATTATATTACAATGCATCCATCCATAGAATAATAATCAGTAACAGACAACCACAATTCATAAGTTTACAACAGGCCTTGTGAACAGCCTATATGGTTTATTAAAAGGTGCAATATATGGATATAGAAGCCGGCACCCAGCTTGTATAGTTTTATGCAAATTACAATTTATAATTTAAGAAAGAATCTGAATTGCCCATAATAACCAGAAAATACAATAATAAATTTAAGTGTCAGTACAGCCTGTATAATTTTATAAAATTGTAAAATCTTTCATTTTATAAAAATATAAAAATTTAAAGAAAATCTGAATTGACCCGGCCGCTGACATGTTCCAGGGCTTGACCCGACATAGTGGAACATGTCCGGGAGCCTGCATGGATTTGCACCAACAGGTGCCTACCCCAGGTTATAATGTGTGAACAGGCCTAAAGCAGATACAAGGACTCCCAACCCTTCTTTGAAAAGCAAATAATTATGTGCAAAAACCTCGTGATAAAATAAAAACCAAACCCGGTTCAGTTCATCAGGTGCAGCCAGCACCCATCTACTTAATTGAAATACTGGTTCCCCTCAATCTTCTACAACCCCATTCAGAATCACAGTAAAAAACTAAAGTTTAAAATTAATGACTGCCGGACACATGCCAGCGAGCAGGGCCTACAATTAATCGGGAGCGTAATTACATTCTGATCACATTTTTACTGAAAGTTTGCAGCCAAACTTCTATCCTGCTGGACCTGAGCACAATGAAGTATAACTTGAGTTTTTATATGAATTGTTGAATGCACGAAACATGGTGTTTCCTGTAGAGGCCTAGTGTGAATAAGAATTGGTTAAATTTCACCTTATTTGGTCCAGATTGTTCCCCGTTGGTTACTATGGCATGGTATGCAGTTTTCCCTCCTCTGGCAGCCGGGCGGCGAGAGTCTAGGTGTTTTTAAGTGTCATTGTGGAGGTTGTAATTACCACATACTGGGGTCACATTGCCGACTGGATCGGGAACTCTAAGGATTCATAATAATTAATTGACTGACCACTAAACCATAACACACACATGCCACCCCAAACCAACAAACCAATTCAACTATGTTCATCATAACACATTTAACATTTTCACTTTTCGTTTTTAAATTACTAGATCACACCCAAGGCCTCAAAGCCTCATAATTAGGTTCAATTTATAATGCACACTCACATGCGTATACCACATTAACATATTACGACAGGTTACAAGTTCATACGACCACGTGCTCGCACAGTCAATTCAGTAAAGTTCCCCAGTTCCACAAAAGTACATAATAATTTTTCCTTTTTACGCCCCTTTTCACATGTACAATTGGTATTTACAAAATACAAGGTATAGGCTGTTTTAGTGTTTAAAACAAATTAAATACTTGATAATGAACATACACTTCCGGTCACCATGCCACGAGGCCGCATCAGACATGGCATGGCATCTGTTCACATCCACTGCAATTATAATTTAAATTTAAATCTTTTACCATAAAATGAATACTATATACATTTAACTCACTTACCGGAGATCGATAAGCATAAAGGATAGAAAAAAATACAACATTTAACCTCTCCGTCTGCCATAGGAGGACCGGCTGTTGACGCAGCTGTTGTCCAGGTCCGACTGACTGAGCCTGTATCGTTTTGTGTCAGGCAACACAATTACTCGGTCAAGTCAACAGATCGCGCTGCCATGCGCATTTGCATAGACCCCGTGAATAAATCACAATTATTAATAAATTATATTTTTACACAGACTGCCGGTTTCTCAAAAACCGGCACAGTTTGTGAACTTATCAACAGTATAACATTAACATTGTAGCATGACAGATAATGCCAATCATTCTGAATGGTAGAGTGATCAATAAAAATAAAATAAAAACATTTTAAAATCCGAGAAAGCAAAATAAAATAAAAAATTAATAAAGAACCACCGTGAAGTATAATCATAGATTAAAGTAAAAGTTCATTTAAAACCAATGGTACAATGAGTGATGAATCATCAAAGTAAACTGCTAAACTAAAGTTAAAAAAGGTAATACCCAGGTAGGATAGGAGTAGGTAAGGAAGAAACCCAAAACAAGACAACATCCACAAGAAAAAGAAGAAAAGGAAATACGTTTATAAGGAACAAGAAGGAAAATAAGAGAAATCAATGAAGAAACCAGAACAAGACAGCATCCACAAGAAGAAGGAGTGCTCTTATAAAAAACCCAAACCCCTAAAGAAAATGATAAACATGATAACAAATGAAAGTATAACAAAATATTAAATTCAGAAACCATGTAAAATAAATATAAGCCACAAGTGTATAAAGTAGAATTGAAAGTGAACCAATGTGAAATAATTATATAATGCCAAAAAACAAACCTTCATTATCTTCTATAAATAGATTTCTTGATGTTAATAAAACTATTTAGAAATAAAATCCAAGAATGAAAAGGGGATCAGTGTAAGTTTTTGTGTTATAATAAATAAACCTAAATAAATAAATTTAAGTAAATTGTGAAATAATACAACTTTGAAGTGTTTATTTGTGTCCATGAATAATATTAAATAAAGTATTATCATGACAGATGATACTGGCGTTTCTGAATAATAACTGCCACTCTTAATATACAACATTCAGTAGAATGATAATAGATAAAACAAGAGCAGGCTATATAAAAAAAAAGTGAAGTGTTAAAGTATCATTACCCCAAAATCAAAAACAGATTAAAACTGAAAATAGAACATAGTATAAGAAATAGAGTATGTGATGGAAGGACCATGATATTTTGTTTATTTAGAATAAGTTACTGATAATAATTAAGTATAAAATGTCAGAGTTAAATAACATACTTTAGTTAGAAAATATTTATTGTATTACTAATAATAATTAAGTGTAAAATGTCTTGAGTTTGAAAGACCATTGTTAATTTCAATTATGTATTATGTATTAAGAGTATAAATTATATACTAATTGTTCTTTTGTTAAGATAAGAAAATGTTAATTAATGTCATAATAGAATAGAAAGTCAGAGAGGGTACAAACAAAATGTATTATTTAAAAACTTTGTATGAAAAAACTGTTAGAAATCTAGGCCAAATGTTAAAACTAAACAGCATCAAAATTGATAAAATAAGTACAGACAAACAATTAAACTGATGGGATTTATATAAGGTAAATCAGTCATAGAGTCATGTAATTGGAAATATAAGTAAGAAAGATTTTGTAAAAAGATAGCAAGAATTATTGTTAAAAATGTAAATGTAAAAACTGAAAATTTAGAGAGGGGAGTCACATATTAATGTATAATATTTTAAAAGATAACCAATTAATCTAATTACAAGAAATTAAGGGAAGATAAACCTTTTATATCAATCTGAGATTTAATACAATCGTTAATATAACATGTAAAATGGCAACATTTTTTGAAAAGGACAGGAAGTGAATTTTAAAACTTACAATTTTCAAAATGAGTAAAAATATCATTTTAGATCAAAAACTTAATAAAACTACATTATTTGGTATCAAATCAAGCAGAATGAACTGAAGAAGAAGATTATGTATTTAGTAGTTAATAAATTTGAATAATAGCAAAAATATAATCCGTTATATAATGTAACATTCTCACATGCACAGGATGCAAAATAATTTTGAAACAATGGATAGCTAATATTAATTTGGCTAAGACTTTTGGACAAGACGAAGGAAGTTAATTAGTTCATTATTAGATATAGTGAAGTACACTTGACACGAGCTCTTAAGCATATTTAACCTAGTAACTGAGACATAAATGGCGTATAGCGACAAGCCTAGCCTGAAGTGAAAAACGCGAGTTTCGTAAAAATACGTTCTAAGAGTAAATTCAGTGAAACAAACACCAACAAACATTAAAATACAGTAGAACTTGGCTAATTCGAACGTGCTTAATTCGAATTCGTGGATAATTCGAACTTTTACCGTGGTCCCTTGAATATCCTATGTAAAACCATGCAAAAACATCGTCTGTAATTCGAACTTTTTTTGGTTAATTCGAAATAAAAATTTTGCTCTAACTACAAAAAATCGCCTGCTGTATGGGCTAGACCACGAAACAGACAAGCAGGCATTCGCCCTTTGTGAACAGACGCTTGTCTTTTGTGTCAAATTCGTGGAATTGCCGTCAGTATCTGGCGATGACACATGACTGGCTCGTGTAATGGTACCATCCGCCATTGTCCCTTGTTCCACGCCTTGTCAGTCAGCCACCCTCACTGTTGCTTTCAGTTCAGTCTGTCTGCATTCGTGGAAGTGTTAAGTCTTTTTGAGTTTCTACTGTGCGAGCTGTGTCCTGTAGTGAGGGACCGTTCCTTTCTTTATACAGTACTGTATATACAGACTGGTGTGTTTTAGTGACACTTATTGTGCAGTTTTATTGTGTTGTGTGTTCATCATGGCCCTTTCAAAACCAACACGGACCCAATACAAATCATTGACATTTGCCGAAAAAGTTGCCGTTATACGGGAAGTGGAAAAGGGACAAAAAAAGAAATCTGAAATTGTCAAGGAATTCGGGATACCGCCAAATACGCTGTCAACGTATCTAAAAAATAAAGAGAAGATTTTGAATAGTGTGTGTAAAGCCAGCGACAAAGATAGGAAAAGAGCGCGAGGACCAGAAAATCCTGACGTGGATGAATGTGTAGTGAAGTGGTTTAAGCAAGCAAGGGACAAAAAAATTCCAGTCAGTGGGCCCCTTGTCAGAGCCAAAGCTGAGGAATTCGCATCTAGCTTAGGGAAAAATGATTTTAAGGCCAGCACTGGTTGGCTCGATGGTTTTAAAGAAAGGAATGGCATGTCTTTCAAAACTGTTTGTGGGGAAAGTGGATCTGTTGACGTTGAAGCTGCAAATTCATGGAAAGACGATTTGTTGCAAATGATTTCTGATAGAGACGCTGAAGACATTTTTAACGTAGACGAGACAGGGTTATTCTTCAAATGCACCCCCGACAAAACACTTGCTTTTAAAGGAGAAAGTTGTAGTGGCGGCAAACACAGCAAGGAGCGCATAACACTTTTAATCGGAGCAAACATGGATGGCTCGGAAAAACTGCCTTTGCTAATGATAGGGAAGTCAGCCAACCCACGTTGTTTCAAAAATGTAGAAACGAAACCAGTTGAATATGAATCAAACAATAAAGCCTGGATGACAGGTGAAATTTTTGAAAGATAGCTTTTGAAAATCAACAGGAAATTTCGGAATCAAAACAGAAGAATCGTCTTGTTTATTGACAACTGTACAGCGCACAACACTATTCCTGTGATGGAAAATGTAAAGGTTGTGTTTTTTCCTCCAAACATGACTTCAGTAGTTCAACCTATGGACCAAGGTGTAATAAAAAATTTTAAGCATTTTTACAGACGGCTTGTGGTCCAAAACATTCTGTCAGGTGCTTATTTAGATGAGCACGAAAATATCAAGATTAACATCCTTCAAGCTGCCCGCATGTGCAACAGTGCTTGGAACCAAGTTACGCAAAAAACAATTGCTAATTGTTTTCGTAAAGGTGGTTTCTGCCACATTGAAGGTGAAGAGGAGAGTAAAGCTGCTAGAGAAGTCGTACCCACTATGGATAACTGGGAAGATGTTGGACATGACGCAGGCATTCGTTACGAAGAGTTTGTAAACATGGATGAAGACTTGGCGGTGTGCGGTGAACAGACAGATGCGGAGATCGTGGCTGATGTTATGAACAAAAGAAATGATGGTACATCTTCAGATGAAGAAGGGGACCAGCTAGAACTTCCAGAGATACCGATTCCAACGGCTTCACAGGCATCAAATTACATTAAAGACTTGAGACGGTTTGTTGAAGGACAGCAGAACGTAAGTGACGCTATTTTCCAAGCACTTAATAAACTTGAAGAGTTTACTACAACTCAGTGTATTAACTGCAAAATGCAATCAAAAGTTTCTAGCTTTTTTAAAAAACTGTAAATGCTATATTTTGTACTGAAACATGTTTATACGTTTTTAATACATATGTATAAGGAAGTTGTTTATTAAAATAACATATTGCTTTACTGAATTTCGGTTTTTGATTTGATTTTTCTACCGTTATTAAAAGTTTTCCTAATTCGAATTTTTGGATAATTCGAATTTTTTACTGGTCCCTTCAGCTTCGAATTAGCCAAGTTCTACTGTAACTTCAAACAAGAACAGAACACAGTGAATACACCATTTAAACGATTTAAACATTAATTCTACACAACGAAACAAACAGTGCGATTCACAACCTAACATACGAAAGTGAAACGTAACTATTACAACACATTTTATCGAAGTGGAACACTAAAACTTAACCAGGAACACTCCACCAACACAAGAAGGAATAATCGCCACAGCAGGAATGAGGAATCGCAGGAGTAGCAGCCTTTATTGAACGCAGAATTAGCGAGGTGTATTCATCCTGCATCTGAACTCGAAGCGGCCATCTTTTTTCTTCCCACAATCCAATGCAACGCTGCCTATTCGATTGAACGGTTTGAAAATTTATATACTCACCATTATATATTGAATGACATATATGTATTTTAATTTTTAAGTTGATATATTTTTGTAATGTTATACTTTCCTTACTTTGCCCTTTTTCTCTGACTATCTATGAAATAACTGTTAAAAGAACCCGATAATAAAATAATTGTAAACACTATTGATATACCCTGAGAATCGATCAATCAATCGATATAAAATCGTTTAACTAAACATTTGTTAATAAAATTCATTAATTACTATAAAATTGAATATCGTTTATTCCTATTTAATAATTAGTATAATATATAATTTTAATTGAGCAGAAACTACCAGAATTTCACCACTTAGAAGGCAGATAACCTCCAAATAGGAAAGTTCACCTATCGATTGTTATTGGAGACAATCTTATTAACTGGTGAAAGGAATTACAAATACAGAAAAAGACATAATTAAATTAATACAAATAACCAGAAGTTCGGAACACCACGAAAAAATAAAATATATATATATAAACAACAAAATTTTTTTTTACACAAACAAACATTTATAAATTAACAAATTATTTGTAATTTGTTACAACATTTTACAACTTGTTTCCACCAGCTAAAACTATTTAGAAATCAAGCATTATTAAAAATTAAAACATATTTTATTCACAAGTAACTGATAATAGTCTGCGAAAAATGGGTAATGAATAGTTGCCCCTTCTTCACACACACACATTCCGACAATTAAAAAAAAATACAAGTGACGATAATTACATGCTGAAAATGAAATTTTGTTAGTTTGTGGGAAATGGAGGCAGTACAGATTTGTGTCCTGTGATAAGAATGACAGATTACAGGGTGTTATTAAGAATAGAATAATTAGTTACTTAGAGGCGACTAAGGGCTCCATGTGTACAAGATGGGAATTAGGTTTTTCACTTGTGCTGAGTCAGCACCAGAATTTATATTTAATCTCTTGAGTACTGTATCCACCAGGCCGCCCCCATTTTTCAACTGCAACTTCAAGGAGTGTGAGTCCACTAGCCATTGTATGTCTGGAAGTGTGAACGTCTTTTATTTCTTGTGACTGTGGCTCCACATCATCTTGATTGGATTGAAAAATCAATGATAAGGATATAATCTGCATACTATTTTTCCATGAATTTATAACTTTGAGAAGTTCAGCCTTAACTAAAAGTTTATGGAAATGTTTTTTTCTTTAATTTGCAGCAATGTTATTATGCAACCTTTTCATCAGGATTTATAGGGTATGTGTTCTCATTTAAGTCTATGGTAAGGGGCATTGTCCATAGCAATGACACTATGAAGCTTGAATTTAGGAATGTTCAATGAAACACGTTTAGAGGCTGTAAAGTCTCTCATTAACATTAAGGCATGAGACTGTTGCACTAATCTGTAAATTCTCTGCTGGCAAAATTCTTGTGGCTGTTTGCGGAACCATCGCTAACACCAAACTCTACCACAGCATCTGATTTGAACTACCATCCTTTTAGTGATTTCTTTCATGGGCCAAATACATGATAATTGCATGGGGACAAGTCGGGACTGTAAGGTGGATGTTGTAAGACTTCCCACTTCATACGACCAAGCAGATCTTGAATCGTCTGGGCTACATGGAGTCGAGTATCATCATGCAGAAGAGTGACACCATTTCTGAGCTTCCTGGGACGTTTATTCTTTATGCTGACCCGTAAGCATTTTAAGCTGTCTGCATATTGCTCAGCTTTGATGTTGACACCAGGTTCTTTAAAATCTAAGAGCAGCACACCCTGATAATAAAAAAATACGGTCACCCATTACTTTTCCTGCCAAAGGTTGGGACTGACATTTTTTGCCTCCAGAGATTGTGGATGCTTCTATTGCATACTCTGACATTTGAATTCTGGTTCATAGTGATAACACAAAAACTCATCACCAGCAACAATTTGGTGTAGAAAGGCATTACCTTGTTATTGATAGCGCATCAGATGCTGTAATAATAAGGCCAAACACAAATTTTTCTGCTCATCAGTAAGCAGTTGTGGAATCCACTGAGCAGCAACTTTGTGATAGCCAAGCCAAGACTATGAATGATGGAATGAACAGTTCCTACGCTGATACTCAAAATTTGAGAAAGTTCTCTAACTTTGATGTGCCTATTTGCACGTAAAGCAGTTTCCAGCTGTCTCACATTTTCATCTGATGCTGCAACACGTGCAGGTCCGGGACGGGCTAAATTTTTAGTGGATTCTCTTCCTTGTCGAAATTTATTGCACCATTCAACCATTGCTGTATGAGAATAACTTTATTCACCATATACAGCTTTCATTCTCATATAAATTTCCATTGGCTCAGCGGCCGAAAACTGAATAATGGCACGCAGGTTATCTTAGGACAGATTTTCTATCATAGACGCCATTTTTTCAACCCAGTCACAACGCTTAGAAAAGACCAAACTGCAAATATTTTTGACAGCCGCGTCACTAGTACTTAAAAACAGACAATATATTAAATAAATGAATTCCGTTGCCATGGCGACGAAGTCATGGCTACGCAGATCAAACGTGTTTCTATTGAACAATCGTATTTTTTTGAATTGCTTCCCTTACATTTAGTCATGATACTCCGATGTTCTTTTGGTTTCAAAAATTAGATCCACATTCTCCACAAAACCAAACTCACTTCTGATGTGCATAATAATGAAGGGTTATGCAAGGGTTTCCTCTTCCTGGTGGGTTTTTATGATCTGCATTACAGCCGATCAAGAACACTTGTTGCTTGGATTTTACACTTGAATCAGTCCATGTTTTAGATGATTTAGTTACTCAAGTCTCGTCACATGCACTCTCTTTTATATTGTGTAAGTACTGCAGGGTGGCCACCGACCGGGAATACCCTAATGCGTGAATTTCATTAACCAGGAAAAACTACCGGTACGTGAATTATCAGGGAATCCTGGAATTTTAAAAAAAGAAATAAAGTTACTAGTACGACATTAGTAATATGTTTTTTAGCAACTGCTGACTACATTTTTACGTTCGAGAAACAAAAACCATGCAGAAATCCTTTATAAATTTGTATTTCAGTAGGAGATGTGAACGCCGCCAGCGTTGTAACACCACGTTTGAACCACAGATACCTGTAAAGCATCCGATTCGGGCATGAGCAGTACACGCACTTTTCCTCTCAGCTGCTTTTATAAATTTAAAAATATTAAGGCAATGTCTTTTGACGAGCCTAACAATATTTCTGAGGCTCAATGTTAGAAATATATTCATTAAAAATCATTAATGCGATATACACGTACAAAATATCGTATCCAATCCCTAGTCTAACAGAGTTAGTGAACGGAACGGTGTTTTTCTCACGTAAAATTGTGGTATCTGATCTGCATTGTCAGTCGTTCAATTCAAACACCGTTGTTTATTTTAAATGATTATTTAAAAGAATCACTTTGTTCTTTTCGTGATTATTAACAAAACCATGTGATGAAATAATTCATGTTTTAGACACAAATATAAATAATTAATTATCATATAGATTTATAGTTTTAGGTATTAGTTTTATTGTTATATTTAATTTTCTGACCTTTAAAAATCCTTCATCTATAATTTTATAGTTCCAAATCGGGCTTTTCAAACTGTTCCTAACCAAACATAACCTAACTGTTTTTGTGTTTTGTTACTGGCCTCGTTCAACTTTTAAAGTTACATTTATTGTTGGTTTTACTTTTCCGACCTTTAAAAATGTTTCATTTATGATTATAAAGTCAATCTAAAAATTAGAGGTGACGGTGAAATAGTGAACAATTACCGATTTATAATTTGAATGGCTTCCCGTGCAAATTAGTAAAATATAATTTTTTTAAGAAAACTAAGAGTATAAGACAAATTCCTACATGTAAATTTCTGCATATATTTTTTCATAAGTTTTAGTCACTTTCTTCAGCCTTTTTTAATAATTAAAAGTAACCTTTTGTTTTAATTAGTCATGTTTATCACTTTTTTGGACTTCAAAACCAGCTTGAAGACCTGGAATGTGAAATATAATAGGCCTACTAAGATTATTTAACAAGTGTGGGAAGAACTAATAGCGTTTAATTTAAAATGAAATTTTTCAGTACTGGTTATACTAATCAGAACTTAATTATTTCGGTAAGTGTGTTATGAGCATACATGGTCCAAGCGCTGCTCAGTACACTTTGTAGAGTGACAGTTCTTTTGTGTGGAGTAATTTTTTAACCTGTAGTAATAACATAAATATTTAATTTGATAACCTATATGTGCTGATTATTTAGAATTAAGAGTAATTGAAAGAGTAAGTAAGACATGTCGTAAATACGAATATGGTGTTAATTTTTTTTAATGTTTCGTGTCATAATTTCATTTACGTCGAATGTGTAATCAGTAACCTGGAATTTTTTTGAAAATGTCCTGGAAAACCTGGAATTATGCATGAATTTTCTGGCCTTGGTTTATTGGCCACCCTGGTACTGTCTTTTTCCCCAGTGGTGAAACTTTGCGTATAATTGACATCTCTGTTCTTGCATTATATGTGCTTGCTTTACAAACACCAGTAAACTCTTGGCAATGTTTTCTAAAGTCAAAGTCTGGTATTTTTCACAAAGTTTGTGAAAAACATTAATCAATATTGTTTACTCGCCATTTTTTCAAGCCTTCCTTTTTTAACTTTAACAAAATGTTACGGGTAAATTATTGGTGATAATATGCAAATTATTATCATAAATTAATATTTGTAATTGCTTTAATTGTTAATGATGTAAGGGTTAATGAGTAGACCCTTCATCAGCTAATTACCATCACATAATTAGGGTACAAATCTACTGATTTACTTAGGTTGCTTCTTTAGTATTAAATTATAATAGTAATGTGACTCGTGAATAACACAGGGTTATTGAGAATGATGAATGCATTATTGATTGATTACTTAGGTACTAATTTATTATATGTTAAACATTTTGTATTCAATAACAAACATATAAATATCTTCTTGGTACCTGTAAATACATACAACACATATCAAAACATAAATTCTTCCTTAATTGTTTCCTGTAAATACACACAACATAAAAATGCATACAATAAATCAAATAATATTATTCTACCTAATGCGTTCATTCACCCAGATGGATGGCTTTAATAGAACATAAATATATATACTGAATGCAACCTTCTTTTACTAACTTTTCTCATATTTTCTCAGGGTCAGATTCTTGGAAAGAGACAGGACAGTAGTAAATTATGTTAACAAGATCATAAAAGAGTTACTTGATTTAGCTAATCCGTTAATCCATCGGCGCTATCTCCTGGTGATGATGATCGTTGATGATGTTGCTCCATTGAATGCGATGGTGATGATCACTTTCACTTGTCACACACTCGCGTCGCTAACAGAATAGTGTTTTGTGTTACTCTATGTTCACACGCTCAAAATTGTCTCCGCGCATATGCATGTTTGGTTAAATGTTCTGTATGTTCTTTATATGACTACGCAAAGGTATTATTGTGTGGCTAGTTAATATTTCCTTTAAATAAAAGTGTCTTGGTTGTAGTGATTTGTAGATAGGATTATAACATTAACGCACATCGTGAATTACTGTTCGCTATACTGTTTTCTAATATGTACGATTATATATTCTTGGTTAAAGAAAGTTCAGTTCCATTCGCGTACTTTGAGAATACACGGTAGTTTGATATGCTGGTGCACTTCGAAATTCGCGTGAATGTTCTTAGTAGAAATACGGCACTGAGTATACTTGCGACATTGTTTATAACATTATTGTTATTATAAGACTTTCAATGTTATTATTTCACTGCCGAAAATTGTAACGTGACTTCCGAAATTATTATAAGACTGCTGAAAATTTATAATAAGACTGACGAAAATTGTATTAAGACTGCCGAATTTTAGAATGAGACTCCCGAAAATTGTATTAAGACTGCCTCGTCCCGCGTTCGACATGTACTTTTTATTAACATCTCCCTACTCGAAAATTTGTCTCTGGCTTGTCCACACCTAAGATCACCATGATAGGCTGAAACTCTACCATCTCTCGATGTCGTTTCCCACCATGTCGAAGTCTTCCAGTCTTCTACCCTCTGATTCGTTCTTCTGTTAGTTGCTATGGAAACGGGCCTCTTTCCCGCTCTCTCTCGTGGAATACTTCGTCCTGATAGGTAGCTAGAGATGCCCTTTGAGTCGTCTTGTCCAGGCGTCACTCTCGTTCTAGGAAATGCAAGCTATTTTCCGCGTGTCAATCAACCCATTGTGCGAGTCTCCTGCAAGGGTTTACTCTAAATGTCTCGGTTATTGTTCGTTACTGAAACTCTGTGTCATGGCAATTAACAGTTTTCTATCAAGTGTCGACGGTTGTAACCTCCACGCTTTCTCGTCGTAAATTTTAGCTTGTCACTTAAGCGAATACCCCGCTGTGAGTTGGCGCTGGTTCTCTTCATAGTTTGTTGTTTGGATCTTTTCTAAAGACTGCAGTATGTCCTGAACCCTGTGTCTCTCGTCTCGTTTTTTGCAAAGTGACCTCGTTCCTTAGCTGCACCCTCGACACACGCTCGCTTCAATTCTGCGTAAATGTCCGGTCGAGCCAAGTACATTGTTCAAATAGTTACGGTGTCATAATTATCTGTTGGCACTCTCCTGTCAACTTAAGTGTCACTTCTTATTGTTGCCTCGTACTGAACGCGCGTCTATTGTATGATAGGGCGTTAGTTGTCACCTACCCCAATTACTTTGTTTTATGGCTCTGTTCTTAGAGTCCTTGCCACCATAGCGTGAGAATAACTGGTCAAGTGTGAAAATTAAATTTTTAATTTTTGACTGCTATAATGTTAAGGATTATTCATAACCCTTATTAGTAACAGAACTGTC
Source organism: Magicicada septendecula (assembly GCA_034769895.1). Taxonomy (NCBI): domain Eukaryota; kingdom Metazoa; phylum Arthropoda; class Insecta; order Hemiptera; family Cicadidae; genus Magicicada; species Magicicada septendecula. The sequence continues at coordinate 120,383,603 of CM068371.1, forward strand.
AAAATCACTACATTTCACTATTATAAACACTCTGAATTACGGTATCTTTAACATGTAAATAAAGAACAAATATAACACTTGCATATGAGAACTTGAGATTTCTCTTCCTTGTATATGAATATGAAATATTATTTAACAATAAAAACAATACTATTCGCGTAATCTGTAAAGGATTAATTTTATGCTTACTAATTCAGATAGAGGTTTAAAAGGAACTAAGTGCAAAGCATACAGAAGCCAATCAGAATGATTGTCGTGTTAACTCTAAGTCTATAAATAAATAAACCTCTGCTCCAGAGTCCGTTAAGGACCAATGCGTACCGCGCGGCTTTTGTGTTAGTGTGACGGTGTATGGCTAGTACTACACGCCACCAGCCGCTAGTTGCGGTATTCACGGCCAGGAGGCGGCGCTGTTATCTCAGCGCCTACTCAGTTTGCCTCACGACGCTGAGTGCACGCCGTATGGAGCCTCCGTCGGGAATTGAACCCAGGACCACGAGCACATCAATCACCTGCGTTAGCCACTAGACCACCTGGAGGCTCACTCTAAGTCTATACGTGGCTTTATTGTCCCCTAAAGTTATAATGGGCAAGGTATAGTCAGTTAAGGTTTTTTGGCCAAGTGTTTTTCAGCTGCCATCATAGACAGACTGTTGAGCCAGTCATCACCTGTTGTGTTCCTGCAGTTGATTTTTAACTTCTTAAGGCACTAAAGTATCCTCTCACAGGTTGCAGTCAGCACAGGAATAATAATGGCTATTGTGCCAACTTGTGATGTCACTTACTGGACTAGATGTCACCTACTACTCCAGTAGGGCAGGTAAATTCTGAGTGGCTGTACTATTTTCTTTGGCATGCCTGTAAACAGTGGCATAGTATGCTATGTAAGTGGTGTGTGCACTGCACACTACAATAGTATTACATCTTTCTATATGACAAATTAGGAGTACACATAAATGATTCAAAGATATACAGTACATTAAATGATTGAGGAGAGAAACAAATGTTTAATATAAATTATTATCACTGGAATAATCAATGTAGCATGGCATACATTGATATGAAATGTGTGTGTTAAAATTATTGAATGCAATCTTTTGCTGAAAATATTGAGAAACTGCGACAGTGTGTTGAGGATGCTATCACTCCCTGTGTACAGTAACGTAGTCATACAAACTCTATATCTGTCTGCTTCATTCTCCATGGTAAATTGGATTCTTCAGTGAATACTGTTCATATGGAAACAGTGAAGCTTCTCTTCATTCTAGAAAGTTCTACAGAATGTTGAAGCTCAAATACCATTTTTCTTCGCATCTGCTGTACTGTAACATTCAGTGGGCTTGGTGTTGTACATGATATGAACCCCTCAGTGCATTTAATTCCCTTAGTGCATTGCATTTAAATCTGAATAATGTTTCAGGTCATATCCAAATTCAGACCATTACAATGTGGATTTTTGTTTCCCACCATGTCGGAAGTCTTCCAGTCTTCTACCCTCTGATTCGTTCTTCTGTTAGTTGCTATGGAAACGGGCCTCTTTCCCGCTCCCTCTCGTGGAATACTTCGTCCTGATAGGTAGCTAGTGATGCCCTTTGAGTCGTCTTGTCCAGGCGTCACTCTCGTTCTAGGAAATGCAAGCTATTTTCCGCGTGTCAATCAACCCATTGTGCGAGTCTCCTGCAAGGGTTTACTCTAAATGTCTCGGTTATTGTTCGTTACTGAAACTCTGTGTCATGGCAATTAACAGTTTTCTATCAAGTGTCGACGGTTGTAACCTCCACGCTTTCTCGTCGTAAATTTTAGCTTGTCACTTAAGCGAATACCCCGCTGTGAGTTGGCGCTGGTTCTCTTCATAGTTTGTTGTTTGGATCTTTTCTAAAGACTGCAGTATGTCCTGAACCCTTTGTCTCTCGTCTCGTTTTTTGTAAAGTGACCTCGTTCCTTAGCTGCACCCTCGACACACGCTCGCTTCAATTCTGCGTAAACGTCCGGTCGAGCCAAGTACATTGTTCAAATAGTTACGGTGTCATAATTATCCGTTGGCACTCTCCTGTCAACTTAAGTGTCACTTCTTATTGTTGCCTCGTACTGAACGCGCGTCTATTGTATGATAGGGCGTTAGTTGTCACCTACCCCAATTACTTTGTTTTATGGCTCTGTTCTTAGAGTCCTTGCCACCATAGCGTGAGAATAACTGGTCAAGTGTGAAAATTAAATTTTTAATTTTTGACTGCTATATAGTCCCCAATGTGGATTTAATGAAGTGACCTCAGGGAACAATTGAATCCACATTCTGCGCCCTGTGTCGCCGTGTCCACCTTCGTCTATGAGAAACGTCTCTCGATGACCTACTTCCATGGTGTATCGCACTTGGTATTCCCCCCTTTTGCTTAGGTCAATTACCTGAATTTATTGCCATCCATTTAGATTGCCTGAACGCATTTTACATGAACGCTTGCACGAGTCATTAGTATAACTGTGTTTACATCCTATCATAACAATATATAAATACTCAATAAATGTAGAATTAGCTACAAAACGATTTGACGTTTTTTCTTAAAGAATAGATATTTAATACATTAATAATGAAATAATATAAAATTCAATTATTTGAAGACTTTGCTTCACGTAATATATTAAAGAAAATACTTGATTAAGTGGTCCAAGTATTCCTCTAGTTACCTCTATTACATAATAGCATCATGATTTTGATTGATAACAGTGACGATCAGTGTATTGTTATCTCTAAACTACACTACAATCGATCCTATTAACTAAACATGTACATATATTCTTAAAGTAACCATTAAGTAACCTTACTCTAACATCCATTTAAAATTGAGTATAATAATTATACATGACTTCGTCAACATGATTCGCTTTACATGTGAAATATTGATCTATGTTGATCATTCGTATTCTTTCTTACATTTATTACACCTGTGACAATTTATTGCCGTGTAATTAGATTAGAAATTTATAAAGAAAATGTCCTCTTATTCACCAAATTCCATTATAAACGATTTTAATCAAAGTGTTCATTCACTTGTATCACTTAACAAATTGTGAGTCCCTTTCACATATATTATTCCTAAAGATTTACATAAAATATTTTTAAATTAAAATTTACAATACATGTAGTATTTTTATTTATGGTTGGCTAGTCTGAATGAGATTCCCGCGTCAATAGCCCTAGCGTATGTGACTCGACTCATCAGCTAACACCACCAGATATCCCTTTATTTTTCTTGTAGATTATATATCATCCTTTCGTTCATGGTATTTCTTGATTTGCCTGATGTTAAATTTTCCTCGGACCTTGTTTACATCTTCGCAATCGACGAGTTCGTATGTTGCGTCTCCAAGAATCCGGTGTATTCTATATGGTCCACTATATAGTTCGTAAAATTTATCAATCTTCTTTTGAATCGCGTCGGATTGATAGTAAGTTCTTATTAACACCTTCTCTCCGACCTCAAATCTAGTAATCGTTTTATTTTCATTAATTAGCCTTGCTTGTTTTTCTCTTTTGTTCTTTATTTTCATGAATATTTTGCTATTATCGGTTTTTTCAATTCCGATAATATCTTGGTCTAAATATTTCTTCCAAGCTCTCGTTGGTTTCTTGCCGAGGTGTGCTTCATAAGGTGTTACCTCTATGGTGTCGTGGTAGACCTCGTTGATGCAGCTCTCGATTATTTTGACGTATCGTGACCATTTGGTATGCTGTTCATGAACAAAGATTCTAAATAAATTGGCAAGTTGCCTGTTGACTCTTTCAGCCAAATTAGCACACGGGTTTCTTATAGCTGTATATTTAGGTTGAATGTTCATCTCCCTCAGCCCATTCAATCATCTTCCGGAAGTGAACTGAGTTCCATTGTCAGTAAGTACCGCTTTTGGATAACCCATTTCTTCGCAGTACTGTTTCATTCTCCTTAATGTAGTTGTCGTGGTCGCTCTTCGGAGTGTAAACAATTTGACGTATTTTGTAAAGTTGTCAATAACTACAAACAGGTATTTAACTCCAGCAGCAGCGGTTGGTAAAGGTCCGTAGTAATCAGCACTAACGAGTTCACCCTTCCCTAACGGTGTAAACGCTTTTGTCCCACCGAACAACACCCGGTTGCCAGTGTCCTTACATTTCTGACACACATTACACGTTTTTATGTGACCCTTCACTTTCTCCTTCATCTTGTCCATTGTGAAATGCTCTTGTAACGTTTCAGTGCATTTTTTCACTCCTAAGTGTCCGTACATACGATGTATTTCAGTGATTAATTTTACAGATACGCTATCTGGTACATACAACTTCCAGTCGTTCTTGCGTCGCCTGTATAATTTCCCATTTACATATTTATAGAATTCACTCAGTTCATTATCTATACTTCCTACGCTAATTTTATCAATAATGGTTTTAAGTTTATTATCGTTGAGTTGGTATTTCCCAATATCTCGAATAATTCTACCCACCTCCTTGTCCATTTTAATTGTTATGTGATTAACCAAGTATTCGTAGCTGTCCTCGTTGACTTCTTCTGGTGCGGCGTCTGTTGGATTTCTACTTAGAATATCAGCAACGACGTTGTCCTTACCTTTACAATGCACAATGTCGAATTTATACTCTTGAATACTTAGGATCCATCTTGTAATGCGGGAATTGTTTAAATGACATTTGTGTAAGAATGTCAGTGCTTTGTTATCAGTGATAACGGTCAAAGGTTGTCCCAAGATGTAAATGCAAAACTTCTCTAAACATCTTACGATACATAGTAGTTCCTTTTCTGTAGTAAAATAATTCCTCTCGGCTCCTTTAAATGTTCTACTTGTGAATGCAATGACTCCTATTTTCCCTTCTTCATCTAACTGATACAATTGACCGCCATATGCGACATTACTGGCGTCACATTGCATGTAATACCTTTGATTAATCCGTGGAAATTTTAAAATTACCGTTTCGATGAATAATTCTTTAACTTGTTGAAAACAATTATTCAACTCCGGTGTCCAAATGAACCTACATCCTTTTTTCAATAATCCAAGTAGCGGTTGTGTGGTCTCGGCATACTTATCCGTGAAGCGGTTATAAAAGTTGGTGAGTCCCAAAAAACCCTTCAGCTGTTTCTGATTTTTAGGAATAGGAAACTTCATAATGGCGCTTATCTTCTCTTCCGTCGCCTGGATTCCCCGCGTTGTCAGGCGATATCCTAGGTACGAGATTTCCTGTCTGAAGAATTGTGACTTTTCTAAACTTATTGTTAAATTCGCTTTTCTTAAATTCGCTAATAATAATTCTAAGTGAGCTAAATGTGTTTCTATACTATTGGAATAACATAGACAGTCGTCCACATAGATAATAGTGTTTCTTTTTACTTCTTCTAATACTACATCTAAACCCCTTGTTAATGCCGCTGAACTTGTGCTTAAACCAAAAGGTGTGACCGTAAAGCAGTAGCACTTACCCTTATACATAAAGGCTGTGAAATCTCTGCATTCTGGCTTTAATGGTACCTGCCAGAAGCTACTGGTCAGATCGACTGTAGACAAGTACTTCATCTCACTGCACCTTGCTAATATGTCATTTATCGGTGAGGCTCCCTCGTAGTCCGGGATCGTCACACTGTTGATTTTCCTTGCGTCCAGACACAATCGGACCCTTCCATCCTTCTTTATCACAGTCACAAGTGGATTTATGAATGGGCTGTTGCATCGTTCAATCACCCCAAAACGTAACATCCTACTTATTTCTTCTTGAACTTTCCCTTTGTATGCAAGCGGAACTGGCCAACCCCTCTGGAAATATGGTGTCCTGTCTGTCACTTGGAATTCGTGCGCGTATCCGTCGATTCTTCCGGGGCACTCCCTGAATAGACTCCTATTTCTTACTAAAATTTCCTTTAGTCTTGTTACTACATTCTCATCTCCACAGTCGATATTTTCCACCTTTTCGTCAATACTCCGCATGATTTCTTCATCTTCTTCTCTGCTTATCACCGCCATATGCATGATTGGTATCGCATACTCTTCTTCGTCAGCTTTCCCTTTCAGTTTGATTTCTCTTCTCCCTATATCTATCCGACATCCGGTTTCTTGTAGAAAGCTCATCCCTAAGATACATGGTTTGATAAGATCCGGGATAACTAAAAACACACATTCGCTCTTAACTCCGTCTAATTCTATGTCACATAATATTTGTTTCTTAATTATTTTCGATTTGTTTCCTACTGCGCTAATGACAAGGGTGTTGGTCATTGGCAGTATTTCGTACGGTTCAATATCCTTCTTATTTTGGTTATACCATGATTCTGATATTCCGTTAATCAAACATCCGGTATCAATAAGAGCTAAAACAGTTACATCATTATTAAATTTTACAATTACTTCAGGACACTTTATTACACGTTGGGTAATTTCTTCTTCATCGTCATACAACAAGTCATTTCTTAGATCCGGTAAAAGTATATGTACATTATTGGTAGTGTCATTTTCCGGTGAATCGGCTATCTCAATTACTGTGCCGCGTGATTTTTTTTTTTTTTTATCTTCCTGGGTTTGTCGTTTAGGTTCAATGCCTGACGTAGACGCACCCTTGTTTACGAAATTCATAGTATTTATGGTCTCCCCTCCAGCATTGCGGTTGTATTGTGTGCGAGCGGTCACTTTCTCACCCCATTCCCGCCTGGGTCTGTCATCTCCTCTCTCTCGCCGACTTTCACTTTCTGCCTTCGCTGTATATTGAAAGTCCTTGTTATTGCGTGGTCGAATCTGCGTGTATTCGACGATCAATGACTCAAAATTCGGGATTGTATTTATTCCCCTTGTGACAACAGCTAACTGCACATCACGGCTAAAGTGTTTTGCGATCTTGCGAATCAATTGTTTATCCGTTATCGTAGGCGTCAGTTGTCTACACTCTAACAGAATACGCTCAATGTACTGGATAGAGCTTACTTGTCCGTGCCAGTCGAACCTTCCATACTCAAGGTGGTCTCTAATTTCGTCTTGACGTTCTTGCCCCCAGTATTTCTGCGTAAAAGCTTCCTTAAACTCCTCAAAAGTAGTCACCTGGTTCCTGATAACACGCCACCAGATACCAGCGTCCATCTCGAGGTGTCTACCAATCCATTTGATACCGTCGTTAGGGTAATATGTCTCCTGTAGTTCCGATAGCTCCTTTAAGAATTCCATTGGATATCTATCGGTCCCATTATACTTCAGATCGTGGTGTTGCGGTCCATTGATTCGGTGTCCGTTCCCACACTCACTTTCAATCAATTGTCTTTGCAGGCGTTCTTGAGTTTCCTTCATTTTTGCGATGTGGCACTTCAGTTCTTCAATTCGTACGGTTTTTTCTTTTGACGTTTCGTCTAATTTCTGCTCCGTTGATCGTTGTTTGTTATTAACTTCTTCAAGTTTCTGTTTCACGATGTCATTCGTGTGGCACTGCTCCTGCTGCTTTTGTTGGATCGTTTCATGAAGTTCAGCTGCTAATTCTTCCTGTCTTTTGTTACTGTCTTTAATGTGCATTTCTATTTTGTTGTGTATTCGTTTAATGCTCGTTTGTGTATTCTGGATGGCTCCTTTCCACTCTTGGCGGTCTGTTTCGCGTGCCTCCCGCATCTCTTCATGCTTCTTATCTGCGTCTTCTCGCAATTCCTTAATTGAGTCTTCTTGTTTCTTCTGTATTTCGCTAAACTTCTCCTCCCAGGTATGTCGGTACTCACGTAATTCCGACCGCATCTGCGCTATTTGTTCAGCTACCTGTTGTTTCATTTCTTCTTTGTTTTGGTCGAGCTTCTCGCTTACTAATCTATTTTCTTCACTTTGTTTATCAAATTTTTCATGAATTTCTTCACGCATTATTCTACTATTCTCACCAATTTGTGTCCTAAATTCTTCACTTTGTTTATCTAACTTCTCACTAATTAATGCCATTAGTGTTTGTAGGTTCACTTCTTGATGAGTAGGCGACGGTCCCCGCGCCCTATCATCTGGAGTCTCCACCACACTGTCTGGATCGCTAGGTGTGTTGCCTTCCTCGGTATTAGGCATACCTAACTGATTGTTGATCTCAAATTCTACACTATCCGAATTACTGGCCATTTTTGCCCTACTGCGCGTGATCATTCAAACTAGCCTCTACAATATGAATTATCTCTATCTTATTCTAAGTTAATCTAATCTACTGCCTGCTCTTTACCCAGACTTATACGTGATATTCTATCGCGTATCAAGCCGTGCGGATGGGCGCCAATTTTATACGGGTAAATTATTGGTGATAATATGCAAATTATTATCATAAATTAATATTTGTAATTGCTTTAATTGTTAATGATGTAAGGGTTAATGAGTAGACCCTTCATCAGCTAATTACCACCACGTAATTAGGGTACAAATCTACTGATTTACTTAGGTTGCTTCTTTAGTATTAAATTATAATAGTAATGTGACTCGTGAATAACACAGGGTTATTGAGAATGATGAACGCATTATTGATTGATTACTTAGGTACTAATTTATTATATGTTAAACATTTTGTATTCAATAACAAACATATAAATATCTTCTTGGTACCTGTAAATACATACAACATATATCAAAACATAAATTCTTCCTTAATTGTTTCCTGTAAATACACACAACATAAAAATGCATACAATAAATCAAATAATATTATTCTACCTAATGCGTTCATTCACCCAGATGGATGGCTTTAATAGAACATAAATATATATACTGAATGCAACCTTCTTTTACTAACTTTTCTCATATTTTCTCAGGGTCAGATTCTTGGAAAGAGACAGGACAGTAGTAAATTATGTTAACAAGATCATAAAAGAGTTACTTGATTTAGCTAATCCGTTAATCCATCGGCGCTATCTCCTGGTGATGATGATCGTTGATGATGTTGCTCCATTGAATGCGATGGTGATGATCACTTTCACTTGTCACACACTCGCGTCGCTAACAGAATAGTGTTTTGTGTTACTCTATGTTCACACGCTCAAAATTGTCTCCGCGCATATGCATGTTTGGTTAAATGTTCTGTATGTTCTTTATATGACTACGCAAAGGTATTATTGTGTGGCTAGTTAATATTTCCTTTAAATAAAAGTGTCTTGGTTGTAGTGATTTGTAGATAGGATTATAACATTAACGCACATCGTGAATTACTGTTCGCTATACTGTTTTCTAATATGTACGATTATATATTCTTGGTTAAAGAAAGTTCAGTTCCATTCGCGTACTTTGAGAATACACGGTAGTTTGATATGCTGGTGCACTTCGAAATTCGCGTGAATGTTCTTAGTAGAAATACGGCACTGAGTATACTTGCGAGATTGTTTATAACATTATTGTTATTATAAGACTTTCAACGTTATTATTTCACTGCCGAAAATTGTAACGTGACTTCCGAAATTATTATAAGACTGCTGAAAATTTATAATAAGACTGACGAAAATTGTATTAAGACTGCCGAATTTTAGAATGAGACTCCCGAAAATTGTATTAAGACTGCCTCGTCCCGCGTTCGACATGTACTTTTTATTAACATCTCCCTACTCGAAAATTTGTCTCTGGCTTGTCCACGCCTAAGATCACCATGATAGGCTGAAACTCTACCCTCTCTCGATGTCGTTTCCCACCATGTCGAAGTCTTCCAGTCTTCTACCCTCTGATTCGTTCTTCTGTTAGTTGCTATGGAAACGGGCCTCTTTCCCGCTCTCTCTCGTGGAATACTTCGTCCTGATAGGTAGCTAGAGATGCCCTTTGAGTCGTCTTGTCCAGGCGTCACTCTCGTTCTAGGAAATGCAAGCTATTTTCCGCGTGTCAATCAACCCATTGTGCGAGTCTCCTGCAAGGGTTTACTCTAAATGTCTCGGTTATTGTTCGTTACTGAAACTCTGTGTCATGGCAATTAACAGTTTTCTATCAAGTGTCGACGGTTGTAACCTCCACGCTTTCTCGTCGTAAATTTTAGCTTGTCACTTAAGCGAATACCCCGCTGTGAGTTGGCGCTGGTTCTCTTCATAGTTTGTTGTTTGGATCTTTTCTAAAGACTGCAGTATGTCCTGAACCCTTTGTCTCTCGTCTCGTTTTTTGTAAAGTGACCTCGTTCCTTAGCTGCACCCTCGACACACGCTCGCTTCAATTCTGCGTAAACGTCCGGTCGAGCCAAGTACATTGTTCAAATAGTTACGGTGTCATAATTATCCGTTGGCACTCTCCTGTCAACTTAAGTGTCACTTCTTATTGTTGCCTCGTACTGAACGCGCGTCTATTGTATGATAGGGCGTTAGTTGTCACCTACCCCAATTACTTTGTTTTATGGCTCTGTTCTTAGAGTCCTTGCCACCATAGCGTGAGAATAACTGGTCAAGTGTGAAAATTAAATTTTTAATTTTTGACTGCTATAATGTTAAGGATTATTCATAACCCTTATTAGTAACAGAACTGTCAAAATCACTACATTTCACTATTATAAACACTCTGAATTACGGTATCTTTAACATGTAAATAAAGAACAAATATAACACTTGCATATGAGAACTTGAGATTTCTCGTCCTTGTATATGAATATGAAATATTATTTAACAATAAAAACAATACTATTCGCGTAATCTGTAAAGGATTAATTTTATGCTTACTAATTCAGATAGAGATTTAAAAGGAACTAAGTGCAAAGCATACAGAAGCCAATCAGAATGATTGTCGTGTTAACTCTAAGTCTATAAATAAATAAACCTCTGCTCCAGAGTCCGTTAAGGACCAATGCGTACCGCGCGGCTTTTGTGTTAGTGTGACGGTGTATGGCTAGTACTACATGCCACCAGCCGCTAGTTGCGGTATTCACGGCCAGGAGGCGGCGCTGTTATCTCAGCGCCTACTCAGTTTGCCTCACGACGCTGAGTGCACGCCGTATGGAGCCTCCGTCGGGAATTGAACCCAGGACCTTGAGCACATCAATCACCTGCGTTAGCCACTAGACCACCTGGAGGCTCACTCTAAGTCTATACGTGGCTTTATTGTCCCCTAAAGTTATAATGGGCAAGGTATAGTCAGTTAAGGTTTTTTGGCCAAGTGTTTTTCAGCTGCCATCATAGACAGACTGTTGAGCCAGTCATCACCTGTTGTGTTCCTGCAGTTGATTTTTAACTTCTTAAGTCACTAAAGTATCCTCTCACAGGTTGCAGTTAGCACAGGAATAATAATGGCTATTGTGCCAACTTGTGATGTCACTTACTGGACTAGATGTCACCTACTACTCCAGTAGGGCAGGTAAATTCTGAGTGGCTGTACTATTTTCTTTGGCATGCCTGTAAACAGTGGCATAGTATGCTATGTAAGTGGTGTGTGCACTGCACACTACAATAGTATTACATCTTTCTATATGACAAATTAGGAGTACACATAAATGATTCAAAGATATACAGTACATTAAATGATTGAGGAGAGAAACAAATGTTTAATATAAATTATTATCACTGGAATAATCAATGTAGCATGGCATACATTGATATGAAATGTGTGTGTTAAAATTATTGAATGCAATCTTTTGCTGAAAATATTGAGAAACTGCGACAGTGTGTTGAGGATGCTATCACTCCCTGTGTACAGTAACGTAGTCATACAAACTCTATATCTGTCTGCTTCATTCTCCATGGTAAATTGGATTCTTCAGTGAATACTGTTCATATGGAAACAGTGAAGCTTTTCTTCATTCTAGAAAGTTCTACAGAATGTTGAAGCTCAAATACCATTTTTCTTCGCATCTGCTGTACTGTAACATTCAGTGGGCTTGGTGTTGTACATGATATGAACCCCTCAGTGCATTTAATTCCCTTAGTGCATTGCATTTAAATCTGAATAATGTTTCAGGTCATATCCAAATTCAGACCATTACAATGTGGATTTTTGTTTCCCACCATGTCGGAAGTCTTCCAGTCTTCTACCCTCTGATTCGTTCTTCTGTTAGTTGCTATGGAAACGGGCCTCTTTCCCGCTCTCTCTCGTGGAATACTTCGTCCTGATAGGTAGCTAGTGATGCCCTTTGAGTCGTCTTGTCCAGGCGTCACTCTCGTTCTAGGAAATGCAAGCTATTTTCCGCGTGTCAATCAACCCATTGTGCGAGTCTCCTGCAAGGGTTTACTCTAAATGTCTCGGTTATTGTTCGTTACTGAAACTCTGTGTCATGGCAATTAACAGTTTTCTATCAAGTGTCGACGGTTGTAACCTCCACGCTTTCTCGTCGTAAATTTTAGCTTGTCACTTAAGCGAATACCCCGCTGTGAGTTGGCGCTGGTTCTCTTCATAGTTTGTTGTTTGGATCTTTTCTAAAGACTGCAGTATGTCCTGAACCCTTTGTCTCTCGTCTCGTTTTTTGTAAAGTGACCTCGTTCCTTAGCTGCACCCTCGACACACGCTCGCTTCAATTCTGCGTAAACGTCCGGTCGAGCCAAGTACATTGTTCAAATAGTTACGGTGTCATAATTATCCGTTGGCACTCTCCTGTCAACTTAAGTGTCACTTCTTATTGTTGCCTCGTACTGAACGCGCGTCTATTGTATGATAGGGCGTTAGTTGTCACCTACCCCAATTACTTTGTTTTATGGCTCTGTTCTTAGAGTCCTTGCCACCATAGCGTGAGAATAACTGGTCAAGTGTGAAAATTAAATTTTTAATTTTTGACTGCTATATAGTCCCCAATGTGGATTTAATGAAGTGACCTCAGGGAACAATTGAATCCACATTCTGCGCCCTGTGTCGCCGTGTCCACCTTCGTCTATGAGAAACGTCTCTCGATGACCTACTTCCATGGTGTATCGCACTTGGTATTCCCCCCTTTTGCTTAGGTCAATTACCTGAATTTATTGCCATCCATTTAGATTGCCTGAACGCATTTTACATGAACGCTTGCACGAGTCATTAGTATAACTGTGTTTACATCCTATCATAACAATATATAAATACTCAATAAATGTAGAATTAGCTACAAAACGATTTGACGTTTTTTCTTAAAGAATAGATATTTAATACATTAATAATGAAATAATATAAAATTCAATTATTTGAAGACTTTGCTTCACGTAATATATTAAAGAAAATACTTGATTAAGTGGTCCAAGTATTCCTCTAGTTACCTCTATTACATAATAGCATCATGATTTTGATTGATAACAGTGACGATCAGTGTATTGTTATCTCTAAACTACACTACAATCGATCCTATTAACTAAACATGTACATATATTCTTAAAGTAACCATTAAGTAACCTTACTCTAACATCCATTTAAAATTGAGTATAATAATTATACATGACTTCGTCAACATGATTCGCTTTACATGTGAAATATTGATCTATGTTGATCATTCGTATTCTTTCTTACATTTATTACACCTGTGACAATTTATTGCCGTGTAATTAGATTAGAAATTTATAAAGAAAATGTCCTCTTATTCACCAAATTCCATTATAAACGATTTTAATCAAAGTGTTCATTCACTTGTATCACTTAACAAATTGTGAGTCCCTTTCACATATATTATTCCTAAAGATTTACATAAAATATTTTTAAATTAAAATTTACAATACATGTAGTATTTTTATTTATGGTTGGCTAGTCTGAATGAGATTCCCGCGTCAATAGCCCTAGCGTATGTGACTCGACTCATCAGCTAACACCACCAGATATCCCTTTATTTTTCTTGTAGATTATATATCATCCTTTCGTTCATGGTATTTCTTGATTTGCCTGATGTTAAATTTTCCTCGGACCTTGTTTACATCTTCGCAATCGACGAGTTCGTATGTTGCGTCTCCAAGAATCCGGTGTATTCTATATGGTCCACTATATAGTTCGTAAAATTTATCAATCTTCTTTTGAATCGCGTCGGATTGATAGTAAGTTCTTATTAACACCTTCTCTCCGACCTCAAATCTAGTAATCGTTTTATTTTCATTAATTAGCCTTGCTTGTTTTTCTCTTTTGTTCTTTATTTTCATGAATATTTTGCTATTATCGGTTTTTTCAATTCCGATAATATCTTGGTCTAAATATTTCTTCCAAGCTCTCGTTGGTTTCTTGCCGAGGTGTGCTTCATAAGGTGTTACCTCTATGGTGTCGTGGTAGACCTCGTTGATGCAGCTCTCGATTATTTTGACGTATCGTGACCATTTGGTATGCTGTTCATGAACAAAGATTCTAAATAAATTGGCAAGTTGCCTGTTGACTCTTTCAGCCAAATTAGCACACGGGTTTCTTATAGCTGTATATTTAGGTTGAATGTTCATCTCCCTCAGCCCATTCAATCATCTTCCGGAAGTGAACTGAGTTCCATTGTCAGTAAGTACCGCTTTTGGATAACCCATTTCTTCGCAGTACTGTTTCATTCTCCTTAATGTAGTTGTCGTGGTCGCTCTTCGGAGTGTAAACAATTTGACGTATTTTGTAAAGTTGTCAATAACTACAAACAGGTATTTAACTCCAGCAGCAGCGGTTGGTAAAGGTCCGTAGTAATCAGCACTAACGAGTTCACCCTTCCCTAACGGTGTAAACGCTTTTGTCCCACCGAACAACACCCGGTTGCCAGTGTCCTTACATTTCTGACACACATTACACGTTTTTATGTGACCCTTCACTTTCTCCTTCATCTTGTCCATTGTGAAATGCTCTTGTAACGTTTCAGTGCATTTTTTCACTCCTAAGTGTCCGTACATACGATGTATTTCAGTGATTAATTTTACAGATACGCTATCTGGTACATACAACTTCCAGTCGTTCTTGCGTCGCCTGTATAATTTCCCATTTACATATTTATAGAATTCACTCAGTTCATTATCTATACTTCCTACGCTAATTTTATCAATAATGGTTTTAAGTTTATTATCGTTGAGTTGGTATTTCCCAATATCTCGAATAATTCTACCCACCTCCTTGTCCATTTTAATTGTTATGTGATTAACCAAGTATTCGTAGCTGTCCTCGTTGACTTCTTCTGGTGCGGCGTCTGTTGGATTTCTACTTAGAATATCAGCAACGACGTTGTCCTTACCTTTACAATGCACAATGTCGAATTTATACTCTTGAATACTTAGGATCCATCTTGTAATGCGGGAATTGTTTAAATGACATTTGTGTAAGAATGTCAGTGCTTTGTTATCAGTGATAACGGTCAAAGGTTGTCCCAAGATGTAAATGCAAAACTTCTCTAAACATCTTACGATACATAGTAGTTCCTTTTCTGTAGTAAAATAATTCCTCTCGGCTCCTTTAAATGTTCTACTTGTGAATGCAATGACTCCTATTTTCCCTTCTTCATCTAACTGATACAATTGACCGCCATATGCGACATTACTGGCGTCACATTGCATGTAATACCTTTGATTAATCCGTGGAAATTTTAAAATTACCGTTTCGATGAATAATTCTTTAACTTGTTGAAAACAATTATTCAACTCCGGTGTCCAAATGAACCTACATCCTTTTTTCAATAATCCAAGTAGCGGTTGTGTGGTCTCGGCATACTTATCCGTGAAGCGGTTATAAAAGTTGGTGAGTCCCAAAAAACCCTTCAGCTGTTTCTGATTTTTAGGAATAGGAAACTTCATAATGGCGCTTATCTTCTCTTCCGTCGCCTGGATTCCCCGCGTTGTCAGGCGATATCCTAGGTACGAGATTTCCTGTCTGAAGAATTGTGACTTTTCTAAACTTATTGTTAAATTCGCTTTTCTTAAATTCGCTAATAATAATTCTAAGTGAGCTAAATGTGTTTCTATACTATTGGAATAACATAGACAGTCGTCCACATAGATAATAGTGTTTCTTTTTACTTCTTCTAATACTACATCTAAACCCCTTGTTAATGCCGCTGAACTTGTGCTTAAACCAAAAGGTGTGACCGTAAAGCAGTAGCACTTACCCTTATACATAAAGGCTGTGAAATCTCTGCATTCTGGCTTTAATGGTACCTGCCAGAAGCTACTGGTCAGATCGACTGTAGACAAGTACTTCATCTCACTGCACCTTGCTAATATGTCATTTATCGGTGAGGCTCCCTCGTAGTCCGGGATCGTCACACTGTTGATTTTCCTTGCGTCCAGACACAATCGGACCCTTCCATCCTTCTTTATCACAGTCACAAGTGGATTTATGAATGGGCTGTTGCATCGTTCAATCACCCCAAAACGTAACATCCTACTTATTTCTTCTTGAACTTTCCCTTTGTATGCAAGCGGAACTGGCCAACCCCTCTGGAAATATGGTGTCCTGTCTGTCACTTGGAATTCGTGCGCGTATCCGTCGATTCTTCCGGGGCACTCCCTGAATAGACTCCTATTTCTTACTAAAATTTCCTTTAGTCTTGTTACTACATTCTCATCTCCACAGTCGATATTTTCCACCTTTTCGTCAATACTCCGCATGATTTCTTCATCTTCTTCTCTGCTTATCACCGCCATATGCATGATTGGTATCGCATACTCTTCTTCGTCAGCTTTCCCTTTCAGTTTGATTTCTCTTCTCCCTATATCTATCCGACATCCGGTTTCTTGTAGAAAGCTCATCCCTAAGATACATGGTTTGATAAGATCCGGGATAACTAAAAACACACATTCGCTCTTAACTCCGTC
The DNA here is from genome assembly GCA_034769895.1 of Magicicada septendecula. Classification (NCBI taxonomy): domain Eukaryota; kingdom Metazoa; phylum Arthropoda; class Insecta; order Hemiptera; family Cicadidae; genus Magicicada; species Magicicada septendecula. The sequence goes on from CM068371.1 coordinate 120,400,234, forward strand.
TAATTCTATGTCACATAATATTTGTTTCTTAATTATTTTCGATTTGTTTCCTACTGCGCTAATGACAAGGGTGTTGGTCATTGGCAGTATTTCGTACGGTTCAATATCCTTCTTATTTTGGTTATACCATGATTCTGATATTCCGTTAATCAAACATCCGGTATCAATAAGAGCTAAAACAGTTACATCATTATTAAATTTTACAATTACTTCAGGACACTTTATTACACGTTGGGTAATTTCTTCTTCATCGTCATACAACAAGTCATTTCTTAGATCCGGTAAAAGTATATGTACATTATTGGTAGTGTCATTTTCCGGTGAATCGGCTATCTCAATTACTGTGCCGCGTGATTTTTTTTTTTTTTTATCTTCCTGGGTTTGTCGTTTAGGTTCAATGCCTGACGTAGACGCACCCTTGTTTACGAAATTCATAGTATTTATGGTCTCCCCTCCAGCATTGCGGTTGTATTGTGTGCGAGCGGTCACTTTCTCACCCCATTCCCGCCTGGGTCTGTCATCTCCTCTCTCTCGCCGACTTTCACTTTCTGCCTTCGCTGTATATTGAAAGTCCTTGTTATTGCGTGGTCGAATCTGCGTGTATTCGACGATCAATGACTCAAAATTCGGGATTGTATTTATTCCCCTTGTGACAACAGCTAACTGCACATCACGGCTAAAGTGTTTTGCGATCTTGCGAATCAATTGTTTATCCGTTATCGTAGGCGTCAGTTGTCTACACTCTAACAGAATACGCTCAATGTACTGGATAGAGCTTACTTGTCCGTGCCAGTCGAACCTTCCATACTCAAGGTGGTCTCTAATTTCGTCTTGACGTTCTTGCCCCCAGTATTTCTGCGTAAAAGCTTCCTTAAACTCCTCAAAAGTAGTCACCTGGTTCCTGATAACACGCCACCAGATACCAGCGTCCATCTCGAGGTGTCTACCAATCCATTTGATACCGTCGTTAGGGTAATATGTCTCCTGTAGTTCCGATAGCTCCTTTAAGAATTCCATTGGATATCTATCGGTCCCATTATACTTCAGATCGTGGTGTTGCGGTCCATTGATTCGGTGTCCGTTCCCACACTCACTTTCAATCAATTGTCTTTGCAGGCGTTCTTGAGTTTCCTTCATTTTTGCGATGTGGCACTTCAGTTCTTCAATTCGTACGGTTTTTTCTTTTGACGTTTCGTCTAATTTCTGCTCCGTTGATCGTTGTTTGTTATTAACTTCTTCAAGTTTCTGTTTCACGATGTCATTCGTGTGGCACTGCTCCTGCTGCTTTTGTTGGATCGTTTCATGAAGTTCAGCTGCTAATTCTTCCTGTCTTTTGTTACTGTCTTTAATGTGCATTTCTATTTTGTTGTGTATTCGTTTAATGCTCGTTTGTGTATTCTGGATGGCTCCTTTCCACTCTTGGCGGTCTGTTTCGCGTGCCTCCCGCATCTCTTCATGCTTCTTATCTGCGTCTTCTCGCAATTCCTTAATTGAGTCTTCTTGTTTCTTCTGTATTTCGCTAAACTTCTCCTCCCAGGTATGTCGGTACTCACGTAATTCCGACCGCATCTGCGCTATTTGTTCAGCTACCTGTTGTTTCATTTCTTCTTTGTTTTGGTCGAGCTTCTCGCTTACTAATCTATTTTCTTCACTTTGTTTATCAAATTTTTCATGAATTTCTTCACGCATTATTCTACTATTCTCACCAATTTGTGTCCTAAATTCTTCACTTTGTTTATCTAACTTCTCACTAATTAATGCCATTAGTGTTTGTAGGTTCACTTCTTGATGAGTAGGCGACGGTCCCCGCGCCCTATCATCTGGAGTCTCCACCACACTGTCTGGATCGCTAGGTGTGTTGCCTTCCTCGGTATTAGGCATACCTAACTGATTGTTGATCTCAAATTCTACACTATCCGAATTACTGGCCATTTTTGCCCTACTGCGCGTGATCATTCAAACTAGCCTCTACAATATGAATTATCTCTATCTTATTCTAAGTTAATCTAATCTACTGCCTGCTCTTTACCCAGACTTATACGTGATATTCTATCGCGTATCAAGCCGTGCGGATGGGCGCCAATTTTATACGGGTAAATTATTGGTGATAATATGCAAATTATTATCATAAATTAATATTTGTAATTGCTTTAATTGTTAATGATGTAAGGGTTAATGAGTAGACCCTTCATCAGCTAATTACCACCACGTAATTAGGGTACAAATCTACTGATTTACTTAGGTTGCTTCTTTAGTATTAAATTATAATAGTAATGTGACTCGTGAATAACACAGGGTTATTGAGAATGATGAACGCATTATTGATTGATTACTTAGGTACTAATTTATTATATGTTAAACATTTTGTATTCAATAACAAACATATAAATATCTTCTTGGTACCTGTAAATACATACAACATATATCAAAACATAAATTCTTCCTTAATTGTTTCCTGTAAATACACACAACATAAAAATGCATACAATAAATCAAATAATATTATTCTACCTAATGCGTTCATTCACCCAGATGGATGGCTTTAATAGAACATAAATATATATACTGAATGCAACCTTCTTTTACTAACTTTTCTCATATTTTCTCAGGGTCAGATTCTTGGAAAGAGACAGGACAGTAGTAAATTATGTTAACAAGATCATAAAAGAGTTACTTGATTTAGCTAATCCGTTAATCCATCGGCGCTATCTCCTGGTGATGATGATCGTTGATGATGTTGCTCCATTGAATGCGATGGTGATGATCACTTTCACTTGTCACACACTCGCGTCGCTAACAGAATAGTGTTTTGTGTTACTCTATGTTCACACGCTCAAAATTGTCTCCGCGCATATGCATGTTTGGTTAAATGTTCTGTATGTTCTTTATATGACTACGCAAAGGTATTATTGTGTGGCTAGTTAATATTTCCTTTAAATAAAAGTGTCTTGGTTGTAGTGATTTGTAGATAGGATTATAACATTAACGCACATCGTGAATTACTGTTCGCTATACTGTTTTCTAATATGTACGATTATATATTCTTGGTTAAAGAAAGTTCAGTTCCATTCGCGTACTTTGAGAATACACGGTAGTTTGATATGCTGGTGCACTTCGAAATTCGCGTGAATGTTCTTAGTAGAAATACGGCACTGAGTATACTTGCGAGATTGTTTATAACATTATTGTTATTATAAGACTTTCAACGTTATTATTTCACTGCCGAAAATTGTAACGTGACTTCCGAAATTATTATAAGACTGCTGAAAATTTATAATAAGACTGACGAAAATTGTATTAAGACTGCCGAATTTTAGAATGAGACTCCCGAAAATTGTATTAAGACTGCCTCGTCCCGCGTTCGACATGTACTTTTTATTAACATCTCCCTACTCGAAAATTTGTCTCTGGCTTGTCCACGCCTAAGATCACCATGATAGGCTGAAACTCTACCCTCTCTCGATGTCGTTTCCCACCATGTCGAAGTCTTCCAGTCTTCTACCCTCTGATTCGTTCTTCTGTTAGTTGCTATGGAAACGGGCCTCTTTCCCGCTCTCTCTCGTGGAATACTTCGTCCTGATAGGTAGCTAGAGATGCCCTTTGAGTCGTCTTGTCCAGGCGTCACTCTCGTTCTAGGAAATGCAAGCTATTTTCCGCGTGTCAATCAACCCATTGTGCGAGTCTCCTGCAAGGGTTTACTCTAAATGTCTCGGTTATTGTTCGTTACTGAAACTCTGTGTCATGGCAATTAACAGTTTTCTATCAAGTGTCGACGGTTGTAACCTCCACGCTTTCTCGTCGTAAATTTTAGCTTGTCACTTAAGCGAATACCCCGCTGTGAGTTGGCGCTGGTTCTCTTCATAGTTTGTTGTTTGGATCTTTTCTAAAGACTGCAGTATGTCCTGAACCCTTTGTCTCTCGTCTCGTTTTTTGTAAAGTGACCTCGTTCCTTAGCTGCACCCTCGACACACGCTCGCTTCAATTCTGCGTAAACGTCCGGTCGAGCCAAGTACATTGTTCAAATAGTTACGGTGTCATAATTATCCGTTGGCACTCTCCTGTCAACTTAAGTGTCACTTCTTATTGTTGCCTCGTACTGAACGCGCGTCTATTGTATGATAGGGCGTTAGTTGTCACCTACCCCAATTACTTTGTTTTATGGCTCTGTTCTTAGAGTCCTTGCCACCATAGCGTGAGAATAACTGGTCAAGTGTGAAAATTAAATTTTTAATTTTTGACTGCTATAATGTTAAGGATTATTCATAACCCTTATTAGTAACAGAACTGTCAAAATCACTACATTTCACTATTATAAACACTCTGAATTACGGTATCTTTAACATGTAAATAAAGAACAAATATAACACTTGCATATGAGAACTTGAGATTTCTCGTCCTTGTATATGAATATGAAATATTATTTAACAATAAAAACAATACTATTCGCGTAATCTGTAAAGGATTAATTTTATGCTTACTAATTCAGATAGAGATTTAAAAGGAACTAAGTGCAAAGCATACAGAAGCCAATCAGAATGATTGTCGTGTTAACTCTAAGTCTATAAATAAATAAACCTCTGCTCCAGAGTCCGTTAAGGACCAATGCGTACCGCGCGGCTTTTGTGTTAGTGTGACGGTGTATGGCTAGTACTACATGCCACCAGCCGCTAGTTGCGGTATTCACGGCCAGGAGGCGGCGCTGTTATCTCAGCGCCTACTCAGTTTGCCTCACGACGCTGAGTGCACGCCGTATGGAGCCTCCGTCGGGAATTGAACCCAGGACCTTGAGCACATCAATCACCTGCGTTAGCCACTAGACCACCTGGAGGCTCACTCTAAGTCTATACGTGGCTTTATTGTCCCCTAAAGTTATAATGGGCAAGGTATAGTCAGTTAAGGTTTTTTGGCCAAGTGTTTTTCAGCTGCCATCATAGACAGACTGTTGAGCCAGTCATCACCTGTTGTGTTCCTGCAGTTGATTTTTAACTTCTTAAGTCACTAAAGTATCCTCTCACAGGTTGCAGTTAGCACAGGAATAATAATGGCTATTGTGCCAACTTGTGATGTCACTTACTGGACTAGATGTCACCTACTACTCCAGTAGGGCAGGTAAATTCTGAGTGGCTGTACTATTTTCTTTGGCATGCCTGTAAACAGTGGCATAGTATGCTATGTAAGTGGTGTGTGCACTGCACACTACAATAGTATTACATCTTTCTATATGACAAATTAGGAGTACACATAAATGATTCAAAGATATACAGTACATTAAATGATTGAGGAGAGAAACAAATGTTTAATATAAATTATTATCACTGGAATAATCAATGTAGCATGGCATACATTGATATGAAATGTGTGTGTTAAAATTATTGAATGCAATCTTTTGCTGAAAATATTGAGAAACTGCGACAGTGTGTTGAGGATGCTATCACTCCCTGTGTACAGTAACGTAGTCATACAAACTCTATATCTGTCTGCTTCATTCTCCATGGTAAATTGGATTCTTCAGTGAATACTGTTCATATGGAAACAGTGAAGCTTTTCTTCATTCTAGAAAGTTCTACAGAATGTTGAAGCTCAAATACCATTTTTCTTCGCATCTGCTGTACTGTAACATTCAGTGGGCTTGGTGTTGTACATGATATGAACCCCTCAGTGCATTTAATTCCCTTAGTGCATTGCATTTAAATCTGAATAATGTTTCAGGTCATATCCAAATTCAGACCATTACAATGTGGATTTTTGTTTTGAAATCCAGCATTTTTACCAAACCATAAAATCTACTGTTGCACTGAATAATCCGTACAGTGTAATGTTTTAAAACATAGGCAGTGCCACCAATGATGTAACAAGGAATATGATTAAAGGTGAATACTGATTGAGATTAATGCCGACTTGATAATTTACACAGACACTCATTACATGTAGATATTGTAGCATGACAGATAAGCCCATAAAAATGAATGGTAAAATGATCATAAAAATAAAATAATAACATTGTTAAATCCGAGAAAGCAAAATAATATAATGAATTAATTAAGAACCACCGTGGAATACAATCATTGATTAAAATAAAAGTTCATGTAAAATAAATGTTACAAGGAGTGATGAATCATCAAAACCAATTTAAAAACTGAAAATGAGAAAAAAGGTAATACCCAGGTAGGATATGAGTAGGTAAAGAAGAAACCCAGAAAATGACTAAACCCACAACAAGAAAAGAAAATATGTTATAAGAAACAAGAAGAACAGAAGGGACCAATGAAGAAACATCCACAAGAAGATGAAGGAAATAATTTTATAAGAAACAAGAAGAACAGAAGGGATAAAAGAAGAAACAAGACAAGACAGCATCCACAAGAAGAAGGAATGCTCTTATAAAAAAAAAACCCAAACCCCAAAATAAATATAATAATAATAAATAAAAGTATAACAAGATATCAAAGGTAAAAACCACATGTAAAATAGATGTAAGCCAAAAAGTGTATAGAGTAAGAATTGAAAGTGAACCAATGTGAGATAATAATATAATACCAAAAAAACAAACCTTCATTATACTCTATAAATAGATTTCTTGACTCTAGTAGAACTATATAACTATTTAGAATTAAAATCAAGGAATAAAAAGAGAATCAGTGCAAGTTTTAGTGTTATAGAAAATAAACCTTATGTTTCAATATTGATGTTCACAAACTGAGTAGATGATGACATATTACAACTTTAAAGTGCTTTAATTTGTGTTCATGAATAATGTAAATAGAGTATTATCATGACCGATAATACATGTGTTTTTGTAGATAACTGCCACTCTTTTTAAATAACATTCATTAGAATGAATAAAATAAAACAGAGCAGGCCATAATAAAAGTGAAGTGACAAGGTATCATTACCTCAAAAAACCAAAAACAGATGAAAACTGATAATCAAACTTAGGATAAGAAATATAGTATAAGATTGGGATAATTATGTTTGTTTATATAGAATAAGTTATTAGAAATAATTAAGTTTAAACATGTCAGAATCCAACATTCATTATTTATAATATTTCTTATGTATTTTTATTAATTAATAAGTATAAAATGTCTGATTTGAAAAGTTAATTTGATTTATATGTTATGTATTAATAGTATGAACCATATACTAATATTGTTAACTTGTTAAAATAAGAAAATGTCAATTTATGTCACAATAGCAATGAAAGTCAGAGAGGGTATAAATCAATATGTATTATTTAAAAAACTTTGTATGTAAAAACTGTTAGAAATCTAGGCCAAATGTTGAAAACTAAACAGCATCAAATTTGATTAAATAAGTATAGAAATACAATTAAACTGAAGGAATTTACATAAGGTAAATCAGTAATAAAGTCATGTAATTCGAAATATAAGTAAGGAAGATTTTGTAAAATTATAGCCAGAATTATTGTTAAAAATGGAAATGTAAAAACTCAAAATTTAGAGAGGGGAGTCATATATTACTGTATAACATTTTAAAACATAACCGATTAATCTAATTGCAAGAAATTAAGGGAAGATAAACCTTTTATTACAATCTGAGATTTAATATAATCATTAATATAACTTATAATATGGCTTCATTTGGAAGACAAGGACAGGAAGTGCTTTTAAAAAATTACCATTACAAAATGAAGTAAAAAATACCATTTTAGATCAAAAACTTAATAAAACGGCATTATTTGGTATCAAATTACACAGAATGAACTGAAGAAGAAGATTAAATATTTACTAGTTAATAAATTTGAAGAATAACAAAAATATAATCAGTTATATAATGTAACTTTCTCACATGCACAGGATGCAAATAAATTTGGAACAATGTATTGAATAATATTGGTTTGGCTAAGACTTTGGCCGAAGACGGAGGAAGTAAATTAGTTGATTATTAGACGTTGAATAGGACACTCGATACGTGTACTTGAAAACCTTAACCTAGTTGCTAATACAGTAATGGCAAACGTTTTCAAAGCCTAAAGTGAAAAACGAGAGTTTTGGTAAAAACACATTTTAAACGGAGACTGAGTGAAATAAATACCTACAGACATTCAACTAACGCTACACAGAACAGAACACCAGTGGAAATAACATTAAAACAATTAAAACAGTAATAACACTTAACCACACAAAAGTGCGAATATCGGCCTAACGGACAAAAGTGAGATTTACTTATTACTACACTATTTTTCCAAGTACAACACTAAAACTGAACCAGAGACACTCCACCAACACAAGAAGGAAGAATTGCAGCCACAAGGACGAAAATTCAGAGGGAAAGCATCTTTATTTGAACTTTGAATCAGCGAGGTGAGACCGTCTTCCAACTATACACGAAAAGCAGCCATCATTGATTACCCACAATACAACGCAACACTGCCTTGACAACTGAAAGGTTTGAAAACTGCTCACTTACCATTATATATTAACTATTATATCTGTATTTTAATCTTTAAGGTGATATATTTGTAATGTTATACTTTATAAACGTTGCCCTTATTTCTCTGACTTTACCTAAAATAACTGCTAAAAGAATCCTTTTATAAATAATTGTATGATTTAACGATCCCCTGAGAATCGATTGACATATCGATAAAGAGTCGAAAGATAATTAATTGTTAATAAAATTTCTTATATATTTCATAATTGAACCTTTTTTCATTCTTAAAGTATAATTAACACAATAAGTAAATTTAATATAGTTAACTACCAGAATCTCACCACCCTGAAGGAAGATAACCTCCAAATAAGAAAAATACACAAATCGATTGTTATTGGAGACAGTTCTATCAAGTGGCGAGAGAATTTAAAAATACAGAAAAGTCATTAAAACAATTAAAACAAGTAACAAACGATTCGGAACACCACAGAACATAATTAATTAATTGATTTTAATTAATTATAAAAAATATATATATATATATAAACAAAGAAAATTTTTTTTACACAAACATTATTTTTAAATATAAACAATTCATAAGTTGTAACCGTATCGTTACAATATTACTAACATTTTCTGGGCTGTTATGCCATGGTTTAAGATGTCCATATTATTATGTAATGTGGCACATTCTCGTGTGTTCGGTGGTGTCATTCTACAAGCTTTTCGACTAGCCCTGCCAGTGTGTGTTTCTGCCAAGGCCACACTGAAGTAAGTATCCTCTAGGCTTTTCTAGTGCTTGTTGACACAAATTATGAAACATCTGCGGATTACAAATAGACAACAGTTACTGCTTAGAAGTCAGTTACGTAAGCGATTTTCCTTAGCGTGGATTGAGTGTTTGTTGAAGTATAGTGTTATAAATTGTGTGGAACTCTATTATTTGACATTATTATTGTGTGTGGATAAATCTAACTGGAATTATGTATGAGTTGATTATGAATTGTTAATTGTGATAATTAAAGACGGTTTTTAGTGAATTCATTGGTGTCTGGTATTTTGTTTTCCACTATACAATACGGCGATCAGTTAGACCGTCATAACAGAGGGACAGAACCATAAACAATGGAAACAGGACACTTTGTAGAAGATTAGTGTACGTTGTAAACATGGACACCAGTCAGATGATGGAAGCTTTCCAAGTGCTGCTGATGCAGACAGAGAAACAACAAGATGAGAAAGTGGAAGAGAGACAGAAAACCCTCCTGCTGGAAACTCAAGAACGCCAGAACACACTACTGCTCGATTCAGAGGAATGACAGAAAGCACTGTTGCTCGAATTGGAAGATCACCAAGACGAGATACATTCACAGGAAGCATATAAAACAGAAGCTCTTTTTGAAGCTATGCAAAAACAATTGCAAGAACATACTACCACAAAGTTGGCTCTCCTACATGGTGACTTGGGCGAATTACACAGTGATCTGAATGGTCAAGAGGTAAGATTGTCTAGAGTCGAAAAATCTGTATCAAGTATAGAACAAATAATGTCAGAAAAAATATCAGCAGTAGAAGACTCAATTGCAACCATAAACGAACAGATTTGTGCCGAGGAAAATTTTAAATCTGATTTCCTCGGCATGAATTGCATTTGAATTGCGCCACGGTGGCTGTCTGCATGCTACGCCTACTAAATCAGTAAGATCAAGGTCGCTGTGTGGCCACGATGCGGGCTATCGATGTTATACTGAGCTACAGCGAAGATATAAAGTAATCTCTATCAGCTGTTTTCACCGATGTTACAATTCGCTACCGGTTAGCTGTGCTTGGCGCACACGTGTCTCTCCCTCATTTCAATCCGAATCCTTCAACGGCGAAACAGGTGGTGTAATCAATCTTCTGAATGCGTTCGTAATGCCTTAAAGTGTCTCAGTGTCCTCGGACAAGCCGAGAGTGAGGGAGTGCCGAAATGTGGAACCCAAGATCTTTCTCCACCAGCAGAGCAGTATACCAACGCTCCCCATCGCCGTCAGGCCGAGAGAGAATTTCCATAACTCCTAAGTGAACTTCATTGGAAAGCAGTTTAAAAGAACCCTCCAACACATCACCGCACACGTCTCGCATACTCTAAATGTATCACCAATCTTCAAGTCACAGGTGGGATCAGACCATTTATTAAATCTACAACAACCACACTTCACCGGTTTTCAGCCACAAAATAAACTATAACCATGTAGACAGCATTTGACATTTGTGATGATTAAAACATTCTGTTAGACAAGTTCTCTGGGCACAGATCTGTAATTCATATTATTAACTGTTAAGTGTGTGATTGATTTAATTGTACATAATACCAGTATTTATCATTCATACCAATTGAATATATATTGAATATATTGCCTACTACAAGACGCGTGTTTATTTGAAATAGGGAGTTCACACTTTAATAATTAAAATTTGTTTAAGACATGTCTTGCACATGCATGTCTGGGACTGACATCTTGAATTGGGTTGGAGTCATACTACTGTAGTAATTTTTTAATGTAATTTATAATATGTATATATATATATATATATATATATATATATATACATAATGAATTTATAAATGAATATATGTGTTTGATGGAATAACAATTACGAGCTGCAATTAAAATACAAGAAAGTGTCTCATACACTAATGATAAATGTGATGTATTTATAATATACACACACTTATTGTTTACTTCGTTTATTTGGGAATGATATTAGCAATTAAGGTCATGGGCACACAAGACTTACCCTGTTTTTTTAACCTTTATAATAATTTATTAATGCTATCGGAAAAGTTTATAAATATAATGGAATTTAATTGAATAATTTATTAATGTAGGTGTATTTGTGGATATTATAACCCACCACTCTGATAGCGTTGAATTATAAGATATAAGTAAATTCGTTTACTGTTGTATTCCACTATTTCCGCTGTTCGCTCCCGCCTCGGCGTCCAGTACCAATGACGTAATTCGGAGCTGCCAACTGCCGCTCCGTCCGCTTTGCTGTGTTATCGTATCTTTTAATTAAAACAGTAATAATAATGCAAAAATAAAACCAAACAGATGTACTCCTTTAATCAATCTTTATTCAAAAGAATTGATCAATTACGTTTCTCGTTTTTTTTTATTTTAATACAAATTGTGACAAAATTATGTCGTCTTTGTTCATAAGTTGGTAGTAACTAATAACTATACTGGAATCAACCACGATAATGATGCTAGTTGTTTTTATTCTATTAAATAAAATAATCTCAGGGCGTATTCGGTTAAACAATTAATACAACTCTTAAAATCAAAATACAAACTTTACAAGATAAGGATATAAAAAGGTTTTGATGTTTATAGTGCAAACTAGTAGTCGTGTGTGTGTGTTGTCCACAGTTCTAGGTTATGAACAGTTTTCGATATTTATTAGTTGCCGTTCAGGTTTTTGGTATTCAAAAGGTGTAATAATCAATTTGTGTTATCTTCAAGTGTTCTTTAGTGTTGGTGTATTATAGTGTATGTGGTTTTTTTATTGTTTAGTTTTCTAAGTGGTTCGTGTGCTCATATGTGGGTGTTGTTGTTAAATAAGGTTATAAAATTATACAGATTCACCCAGATCCTCTTCTTTTATTCGTTTAGGACGACGGTGGGGTCCAAATCTTCTTTAATTCTTCTTCCGGGATTTGAATTCTTCCGAATTGGTGTCTTGTTGTTCTTGGGTTACTCTAATGTTCTTCAATAACTGTCCTGATTCGTTTACTATGTTTGTCTTGATTATTCATCTCTTCTTTCACAGCACTAACACTTAACTAAAAATGAACTTTTTCATGTGAAAACTTACTGATTTTATTGGACGCGTTTCGGCTTACGTATCCGCCTTCTTCAGCTTTGGTAACAGACTGTCTGTTACCAAAGCTGAAGAAGGCGGATACGTAAGCCGAAACGCGTCCAATAAAATCAGTAAGTTTTCACATGAAATAGTTCATTTTTAGTTAAGTACTATGTTTGGTATAGGTTTACTCTATTTAAAATATAATTAGCTAAGACGTTATAAAAACGCGTCTTTCTGCAATGATGGTTGTTAAAGAAGTCTTTTTTTATTTATCTGAATTTTCAGTTGCTAAGGTAAAACTTGAAATCTGGTTGGTTGATTCAGATATACATTGTCATACAAATTCATTATTTTATTACATGAATTTGGCCAAAACTTTTAAATTAGTATAACTTTGTTATACTAATTGGGAATTTAAACCCAATAGTATCATTATTTTGGTCTTAACATTTGTGACACATAGACACCAAACATGCCTATTTTTGCTTAAGAAATTCTGGTGTTACATTTTTGCTATTTGAACTTTCTTAAATAATTTAAAACTGATTATTTCGATTCCATATTTACTGTGTATACTCTTAATTATAAACCTATCCATATTACAACATTTATTTTATAAAATTCCAAATGTATTTCCTAAAATTTACAAAATTCCAAAGTTTTTATAGGCCTAGGTCTTGACATGTTAAATTTCTATTTTCTGTTATTGTAACACTTATTAACTATGCAACTACCATCAAAACTACTCCCTATAACTCTATTAGTATTATTATTTAAAACTACAACAATAATTATTACTGGAACATTATAAAAAACATAATTCACATTTTGTGGTCAAACAATCTGTATATGCCTGGTTACATAAATCCTGCATAAGACATATCATCCACTCATTACTTAACAAAACTATAAATAACATAAACACAACTTTATTCTTACTTTCGAACATTAAAAGAAAAAGTTTAATCATTTAATAATGATTTTATATCTTTCTATTTTATAACATTAGGTCCACCATTAATCGCACTATTTTAATTGTATGTTTCCGTGTATCTATAATGATTGTGTTCTTGTATTATTCAATTATATTGGTTACTTAATATTTTGCTAGAATATTTTTTTTTTTTTTACATTGTATTGTGTATTTGGGCCTATTATCCCTCAATTTGTATTTTGATTATTTTTATATTGTAAGATACATTTAACAAAACAAATTGTTTACTGATAGTAATGGTCCATAATGCTGTCTGGCTTCGTAAGTATTATTATTGTAATTGGTAGAATTTTATGTCATAATCTGGGTATTTTCCATCACTTTACCTAAACATTAATTTGGGTACGGTCAGTTATAGTCTAAGTGAGTTTAAATTTGTCATTTGTTCATCTTCACTATCATTTTTAAAAGATATGTTTCTTCTTGTTAAGTTTCTTATCCATGATCTTCATTAAATCTGGTACGATATCAAGCTATGCCAAATGTAATGTTACATAACACCCTGCCACCAAATTTGATTATTTTAATAAAATAATATATTTTGTTGAAATTATCAATTATCTTATCTTCCATATTAGCACTTGTTATCCTTTTTATGATCTGGTATACTTGTCTTTAATTATAAGTGTTCTATCCCTGGAACATGTTACCTCCCTAACAAATTAATCATTATCACATATATCTTGGAATCAGTCGGGGGGCTCTCTTGACCTAATACCCCGCTGTCCTTATAATACATAATACATCAATAATATCGATTGCTGGAGCTATCTCATCAGTCAATCACATTTAATAATAACTAGTCTATTCACAACTAAATCAAATAAAAATAATATAATAATATATTCTTGGGATGGTTCACTCAGTTTAAATTCTCAGATCTAAATATTCCTTTCCATTGATTCCTTCAGATGTTGATTTTCTTGTGGCGATATTAATAACATTTTAATTTTTATTTTTTTAAATTTTTAATTGGTATTATCTTCTTTCATTCTTTATCAGTACTGCTTAATCTTCATTTTTCATTCACTATCTTTATTCAATTGAAACGTAACAAGTTATCTGTATCTATAGTTGTTGATTCCCTCACAATCTTGATAGGTTATTCGTAGTAATTTTGTTTCTAGTCTCGTCTTATTTTCATCGTCGATTGTCTACATTTGTCTTTTCCTATTCATTTTATAATACTTTGGTTTCTCCTGATTCATGGATGTTGTCTCTTTCTTTTATATTCAAATGATAAGTTCGTAATTATATTTAATAAGAGGTGCTTATTTCGTTTAGAATTTTGAAATTTATTCTAATTCGTTTATCCACTTGATCCAAAATAACATTATCAAAATGTACTGTAAGTTGTCCTTACTATTTGTTTGAATTTTGAGATTTATTCAAAAATGGTTTTAATTGGCTCCATAATACCTTTTTAAGGAAACTTGGTTGTATGTTCCCTTAATCTTCTTCGTCTCCACATCACTGATTACATAAGTATTGTTGTTATTGTTTTTTACAACAACATATGATCAGTTTCATGTCAATTATTGCTGAGTATTTTCTCAAAATATCACAGCCTATTAGTAGATTAAATGGTAGGTTACTAGCTATTAGAAAAATCATAGGTATAGCTATATTTCCGCTGGTCACTGCTAATGATACCTGTTTTCTTATTGACTTGTTTTGCCTTCCGAGGGCTCCAATTAAAATTATATTCTGGATTGGTAGAGTCGGTAAGATGATCTTACTTAATTTTTGAATTTTGTGGTATTCTTTGTTATCGATTAACGACACGTTTGCGCCCGTATCTATCATGAATCTTGTCTCTAGTCCATTCACTTGGGCGATAATATAGGCAATCTCATTATTCGAACTATTGTTCGTTATTGTATCTTTGTTTAGCAATTCTTCTCTCACATTTTTTAAAAAATGATTGTGCACTATTGTAATGGTATTGTCAGTCGTTTTGTCTCGTCCTAGTAAGTACCCAAATTGTCGGTTCAGTGATGGGACCTGTTTGTTTTCTCACTGCAGCGGTCCGTTTAAATCAGGGCTGATCTCCTCGGTCCTGTTGTCTGGTTGACCGGGTCTGTCTCTATTCTGTAATTCTTGTATCTCAATGGCGTTATTATTGAACGTCACTATGTTTCTGTTACTTCTGTCATCGTCGCAGCTCCTACTACATCTATGTTCATCCCGGTAGCGTTGGTTATTCTCCTCCTGAAAACTTCTCTCCCGGTTCCCATTATAATTCATTCGTCCCTGGTACGAACGTCTTCCCATATCTCTATCTTCGGTGCTCACATAATTCACATGCCTTCGATATGTTTGGTTTTGGTTGTTATAATTGCCATTATTATTCTGTCTGTATCGGTTATCGTAATTGTTTTGATGACCTCGGTTGTTCTGGTAATGATTGTCTCTATCATTGGCACGCTGGTATCTGTTATTATTATTCATAGGAGAGCTACGGTAATAGTGGCTGTTGTTATTGTTGTTATTATTCATCGCATTATTCCGTGGATAGTTGTTATTGTTATTATTATTTTGGTAACTACGTTGATAGTGGTTACCGTTGTTGTTGTTGTAATTATTATTATTTGGTCTATTCCCGTTGTTTTCATATCAGGCGTCACGGCGACCATTATTTCTATCCATCTCGTCGCTCCTTCGTCTGTATTGGAGGAAGCTCTTCTCTTGTTCCATTTCCGCTAACAATGCCGACATCTCCTCAACGGTTTGTATCCGTCCGTTTATTTGGCCTCCACCATAGTGATAAGCCAATAGCCTCACTAAACATTCAGTAGGAATTGCAGGCTCTAAATGTCTGGCTATGTTAATCTTACCCAGAAAGTATGCGGTCGGAGTTTGTTTGCCGTGTAGATCATATCGGCCCAATCCTATGTCACTTCTTATCATGTGTTGTGTGGCATCAGACCAATATTTGGATTTAAATTGACTTTTAAATTCTTGAAAATTTTGTATATTCGGCCGCATCACCGTCCACCAATTATCATAGACTTTTTTGAACATTTCGTCCAGCATACTTCTAATTACAACCCATCTGTCTTCTCCGGTTTTTGCTATTTTTTCTTCTACCCGTTCTAGGAATAGCATGGGGTTTTTTCTATAATTCTGGAAGTCAATAACTTCTCGGTTTTCCTCACATGTGGTATGGGCACCAGTACATTGTCTGTTTCTTAGAGAGTTGATTTCATCTCTATGGGCAGTTGTTTGGTCTTGTACCCGATTAAGACTAGTACCTATGCTGTTAACTCATAAACTTATATCACTTTATTTCTTAATTTATAAATAGGCTTTGTTTATGTTGTCCCCTACACTTACGGCTAGTGCCACCATGTTGTCACATTGCCAACTTAAATTGTTTTACCTACCGTATCCAGGATTTCTAATTGGACGAGTGGAAAACAAGATGGTTGCTTGGAATAATTAATCATTTTCTAGTATGCAAATTAATTTTAGTT
This sequence comes from Magicicada septendecula, assembly GCA_034769895.1. Lineage (NCBI taxonomy): Eukaryota > Metazoa > Arthropoda > Insecta > Hemiptera > Cicadidae > Magicicada > Magicicada septendecula. Next base: position 120,416,950 of record CM068371.1, read on the forward strand.
TATTATATAAAATTTATCTTTTTCCAATCAAATAAAACTTTATACATTCCCTTTAACCCCAAAATTACATATAAAATCTTCCTTCTCCCTTTCTTACATTCTGTTCCAATAATATTCCAAGTAAAATATAGATATAAAATGGATCATTTGTGTAAAGTGAACATAATTTGTTCAGCAATAGTCAAAATAAAACATGAAATATAAATACAAAATAATTCGCTTAATACTTAATAACTTAACTAACACAACGGAAACCAGCGCTTCCACTCACACACGTATCTACCCCAGGAGTTTAAGAGCTCTCCATTAATTGTGAAAACATTTAAATTTGAGTATTGAAAATTTTGAATATTTTCCTAATTGAAAGTTTTGTTTTTATTCTTGTATGTTACTTAACTGAATTTGAGTCCAGAAGATGTCACATCGCTCCACGCACACATTTTATTTTAACTGTTAACTCGTTTTACATCTCCGAAACTGTTATTATATAAAGAAAACTGTTCATTTACGTTATTTATGTATAAATTTCGATTTTTTCACATTTTATTGAACTGCGGGTGCCCGCAGTTTTCCGTTCTAGAACTCGAGTTTTTAGCAGCCGGCCGGCACTATATGCAGAATTCAACTGGGATGAGACGAACAGCACTATTTTGTAAAGTAGCCGCGGCTGTTTTACAAACTTTCATTGTTCTAAATGTTGTATCACTACGCCAGTATAAGGTTTGCCCGACACTCCTGGATTCCAGCGTGATGTAAACACTGACGTAATATCGTCTGACTTGAGGTTACATAATACCTAACTGTTTTATTGCGTCTGTAAGTTGACCTTGACACAAATCCACATGCCGGTTTGCTGCGTCGTTTCAATTCATGAATAATATTTTACAATCACTTTTCTAATTTGGTCCCAATAAAATTTACCATTATGTCTCCCAAAATTATACCATAAAATTTTATTTCCTTTTTTATTAAACACAAATTTATTTATTACCCCGGGTAGGCCTAAATGTCCCGTTACAATACCTTCTCAATGAGAGTTTTTATGCCAAAGCATAAAGACTCTCATTGACACACTCATACTTGCTAAAGGGATCAGTCAGGATATGTCGCCACAACCCCCTGTATGGTTTATATAAAAAATATACTTAACTCACCCTTGGTCCAGTGACTGTGACCGCACCTGAATGACCTTACTGGACTTCTCTCTCGAGATCCCAACACCATAAAGTCAGCCAGGTACTTAACGCCCCTGCTCTGACGCGCTGGCCAGCTCAGGACCGCCGCCACAGCATCACCAGACTCTGAAACAACAAATCAAAATATCAACTATTGGCTTTGTACAATACTATACCCCTAACTGATCTGTTTCCCCTTAACTGTGCTGGTTTGCGTTAAGAAGCACTGGTTTTTTCTCTTAACCTCTAACATATATATGAATACATAATATAACATTATACATATTTTAAAATTCCATACTAACATTCTGCATACCCTTCTCTTGTTAAATCTTATCCCAAAAATACAAAACATATTGCCCTGATTCCCATCAGAATTTAAATAAACATTTTCCATTTCCATATTACAAATACCTTTCCTCCTAGGATTAATATTTCAAAACAATTAAATTCATTTAAAATTTCTTATATATGACAAAATCAACTACATCTAAACACATTATTTCCTTATATCTTTCTCAAACTTGGTTAAACAATTCACATTTTAATTTGCATATAAAATTATAAACATTACATTATAATTTCAATTGAACTTTTATTAATTGATTATCAATTGTTTATCATTTACTATACCATTAACTTTTCCACAAAAATTCAAATTCATTATCAACCTTTATTTTACATAACATTTCATTTATTATTACATTTTTAACTCTGATTTTCTATTATTTATTTCCATCATTTATTAGTTTGGGTGCTTCTCAGTTATTCATAATGTAGCGTGACAGATATAAGCATAATACTGAATGGCAATTGATCATTAGAATAATGAAGTTATAATATTTAAATTTGGAAGAAAGCATTAAGTTTAATATAAATAGATTAATTCATAGCAACTGTGGAAAGGAATCATTATTATAAAGAAAATACAAGTTCAAATAAAAGGAATTACTAGTGATGAGTCATCCAAAACCAGTCTCATAACCAAAGGTTTTCAAGGTATAACCCAGGAAGGTAAAAAGTAAATAACAAAGCAGTACTGAATATGACCAAACCCACAACGAGGAAGAATAAATAGAAGAGAAACCCTAAAATAAGCCAAGATCAACCAATACAGGTTGTGTATTTCTGTAATAAAGAAGAAGATGGAGAAGATCCCAAGAAACCTGATGGCAACAAGAAGAAGATGGAGAAGATACCAGTCCCAGAAGGCAGGAGAAAAGAAGACTGAAGAAAGAAGAAGAGGGCAGCATCCTGAAGAAGATGTCATGCTCTTATAAAAGACACCCAAATCCCTATATCCCCAAAATAAATATCTAAAAATAAAAGTATAACGAAATAAAAACCACATGTATATAAATTTAAGAGAGAGGAGTGTATAAAGTAAAAGTTTCCTGTGAACTAAGATGAAATAATAATATAGTACCCATGGAACAAATCTCCATTGAAAAACGCTAACCAATTTATTATGTTAATAAGACTATACGACCATTTAGCATTAACATAATTATATAAGTGCAAAGTGAACCAGTGATAGTTTTGGGTATTATAAAAAATGAACCTTGTGTTTCATTCTTGGCAATCACAAACATTGGATGCAATGAAATATGCATTTTTCAATGACTTAAAATATGTACTGTGACAATATGTTGTTCATAAGACATGAATCTGTTTAAAATAACATTTTGTTTTACATGAAAAAAGAAAAACAGATGTCATTATACTTTTTGAACAATTCATACTATTTATTTGTTAATGACAGGGTGCAATTACCCAAAGACAATGTATAAAAGACTGTATAAAAACTGTAGAATCCTACTTATAATAATAGTTAGAAATAAGAATATAAATATAAGGTTTTTATGTATATAGTACAAGAATGTTTAAAAATGTATTAGATATAAGGCCATTTGTTTGGGTCTGAAACAACTAACATCAGAACTATAAAAATAGTTACCACTTGTAAATAGTAGAGAGTAATTAAGATGTTAGTTAGTAAAAAAACCTTTGTTGTAAACCATATTTACATGTTGGAAATGGGAATTTTGTTGCAAAATGTCTGATTTGAAGACAACCATTTATTTAAAAAAAATGTTCTTTATTCTGTTTAACTATTATTTGTATTGTAACCAATACTAATTGTTTTTGTGTAATTTGAAAACATGTTTAATTTATAATACTATTTGTAAAAGTCAGAGAGGGTATCACACATCATATATTGTTTGTAAATTATTTTGTAAGAAAAATTGTTAAAAAGTCATAGGCCAAAAGAATGGAAACCAAACTTCATCAAAACAGAGAAATTGCTCAATTAAATGCAAATAAACAAAAGGGGTTTAGACAAAATAAACTTGAGATCATGCCATATAATTGCACATACCATTTAGAGAGATTTTAATAAATTATATTCAGAATTATGAATAAATGTGAAAATGACTAAACTCAGAAATTTAGACATGGGAGTCATATATTTCAGAATAATGTTTCAGAATACAACTAATTCAATTAATTACCAGAAAATAAGGGAATAGGAACCTTTTAATACAATATAGAATTATTAATATTAAATATAACTGATAAAATGGCTGAATTTATATAATGACAGGAAGTAAATTTTAATGTTTTGACTTCCAAACAGAGTATACCAAACTGAAAGTGAAATTACTATTTTTTGGACAGAAAACACTATAAAATGGCATTATTTAATCTGAAAATAACCAGAATGAACTGAAAGATTAATTTAAATCAAATCTAGTGAATAAAATTGACAAATAACCAAAGTTTAGGCATTCATATAGTGAAAATGTAAAAATGTATACAGGATGTGAAAAAATATTTGAACAATGTTAAGGATAATATTATATGGGCTAAGAGTTTAATTGAAACTAAAGGAAACAGTTAGTTAATTATTGGTAGTTGAACGGTTAACATGACATACGTTTAACAACGTGGATAACCTAACCTATAATCGTCATACAAGCGAGTGTATAGTGAGTTATTGTGAAATCGCGAGTGACTTGTAAAATACTTCTGAAACTATCATATTATAACAGAAACGGTCAAGTAACACTCCATAACACAGAACAATATAAATCTACTCCGAAAAACACCATAAAACACTAGAAAACTGTATAATACATTAAACCAAATTAGTGACGGAATCGGAGAAAGTGTTTGACTTATAATTACACAGACATACTAAATACAACCCAGAATCACTACACCAGTCACTACACAACATATAACAAGAGATTTGCAGACACAAGAACAGGAATATTGCTTCAAAATACATTATTTGGAACACGGCAGGAACGAGCAACATTTTGATCGACTTGACGGCAGCCATCTTTCTTTGACAATCCCAGTGCCTCTTCTTGGTTCAGCACAGCTGTTTGGTGAAAACAATTATTATATTTACAATTTATTATTCAATGTCTGTGTTTATTAATAACTATTAATTTGATTGTAACGTTATACTTTTTAAATATTAGCCCGATTTCTCTGACTTTGGTAATAACTGGCTGTTTAAAGAACCCTATATAATTTTTATAACATATACTTGTAATTTTTTTTCGATATCCTGAGAATCGATACTAATCGATAAGAGTCAATATTGCTGTTACTTAATAAAACATTAATACTTTTCAATACTTAATAGTTCTTTATTTCTTCAATAATACTAATTACCAATAATATAATTCTAATTGATAATCTACAAGGACTTTACCACCCGTAAGTGAAGATAACCTAAAAAATAGAAAGGTAAACAAATATCGATTGGTTTACAGACAGTCTTATGAGTGGTGATAGATTATTTAAATTATACTAAAACTTTAATAAAAATTTTCAGAAGAGCATTACACTGTTTAAAACTTCACAGCCCTATATTAATTAATTGATCCTAATTAATTAATTAATAAAATTAAAATTTTTTTTTATTATTTTTTTTTATAAACATAATTTTTTTTTTAATTTTCTTCAAAACAATAATTTTTGTTTTGAAACTTTCGGTGAAGCTGAGCATATATATTTCTTCATCAACTTTACGCTACTCGACCGGTCTTGCTACCATTGGGACTCGACCAGCTGGGAAACTTAAGGAAATGTTTCAGGCCAGTAAGACGTCGAGAGCCACACCAATTAAACACATTACAATACAACATTTTTAATTTATTTTATTACAAATTGGCGCACAACTTTAGGGGCTTTAATTAGCGATTGGAAGGCCAATACATTCTGCCCAATCACTAGTTGGAGCTAGGCAACAGCTACAAAGCCAGAGAATTTCAAGGGAAAATGCAACGACGTGCAACATCTAAGAAACGGGCGGCAGAGGCCGAGAAAGAAATAGAAACCGATATGGACAATAAAGAGGCGACACCAGTAGAGGCGGAAGAGTCGTTGCCACCGGTGGCATCCAAACAACCTGAACCACCAGAAGAACAATCTGAGATGCCCACACAGACAGGGGAGGGCAATCTACAGGAGAAGCAGATGGAAAAATCCAAGACAACGGAGGATATTAAAATGGACAAATACCTGGAAATGTTCCTGCAAAGGATGGAAGAGAAAATTAACAAAAATAGTAGGGAATTGACGGAAGACTTGAGTAAGAAAATGGACAAGAAAATGGACGAAAATAGTAGGGAATTGAAGGAAGACTTGAGTAAGAAAATGGATGAGTGCCACGAGTCGTTAATGGAGAAACTGGATGAGTGCCACAAGTCGACAATGAAGAAGCTGGATGATCAAAATAAAATGCTAGATGACGAGACTAAGAAAATGAGAGAGGACAGATTGAAAAGAGAAGAGTTAAGAAAGGAGAAGACCGAAGAAATAAAAAATGATAGCCAATCAGAACCAGAAGAAGTACTAAATGACAAAACGCAGGAACAAGTAATGGTGGTACCTGAAATTGAAAATAACCGAAACCAGGAAAATATTAAACAAAGAGAAGGAGAATCAAGGATGAGAAGAATATATCCGAGAAATGTAATAAAAACGAAGGAAGAGTTGGAGATGATGAACCATGGATTAATTGATGACAATAATATCCCAATTACCAATGACAAAGACATCATGAATTCCAGGAATTATAGGAGGAGAATGGAAGTAATTTTAAAAATAATTTACCACAAAGCAGTAGTTTACCAATGGGAAAGGACCAGAAGTAAACAGAATACAACATGTGGACTAGATCAATTTCAGCGCAAGACTGGACAATGTTTTTCAGAAAGATGGAAATGTGATATCGTACCAGACTGTAATGATGACACAGATGAATCACCAGAATGTATTCCATTAACGTACCATCTAGGACAATTCCAGGGTACGGTTAGACTAAAATATATTCCTTCAGAGTGGATATGTGATGGTAAACCAGCTTATGGTGTTTCAGATAAACAAATAATAAGTGATAACCCAGATGAAGATCCTCACATATATTTGTCAGGGAACACAAAACATGGACCAGAGAAGTATTGGTGTATACCATATGATGATAGAGGGAGCCAGCCCAGTAATTACGACGGCCCTAACAACCCGCCGCGTAATGACCAGTTTAGCAGTAATTTTAACGGCGTTAGGGATAACAACCCCTATTCATACAATAGAAACAATTTATACCAACATAATAACGTCCCATACAGTCAGAGAAATCCATATCCCAACAATAATGGTGACAGCCCTTACCCACCTAACCGAAATTACTATAATTATAACTTTAGTAATAACAATAATAACAGTAATAATAACCGAGTGTCGCGCCCTAGGGTAAATTTTATAAGAGCAACTGAGATGATGGACCCTGGTTGACACAGATACCACACACCATCAAGAAAAGGGACAGAGATCATGATAACCGACTACGGCGAAAAACAATGTTGAAGGAGACGAAATAAATATCATTGAAAGGAAATGATACGAAGAATAAACATAGAAACAAAACTGGGTTTTATGAGTGAAGACTATGTAAGAAAATGAACATGACCAATAAAAATATGAGCAATGCAGTGACATAAAGAAAATCGTCCATCTTCCTGGGTATATAAAAGAAAAGAAAATTTATAAGGAAAGAAAAAGAGAAGATCAACTTACAAAAGTATAAATAATATGGGCCAGTGTAGAGTACAATATAACCCCATATGTTGTGGTAAATGATAAGCATAACAATACATATGAGTTGAAGGAAATCGTTTCAGGAAAAATCAAAGGAGTGTACAATCAAGCTTCTATGAAGAAATATTATGAAGAATGAGTTGTGAGTTTTAGAATTTTGAATTTTTATTATTTTTAAAAAAATCCAAAAATAATGTAAGTACATCTTACAACCTAATATTTTGAGAAGAACATTCTGGAGAATTATAAGAAGAAGAATTTTTTAATTTAATAATTTTAAAAAATTTTAAAATAATGTAAGTACATCTTACAACCTAATAATTTTGGAACAAACTTTATGGAAGAAAGGAAAAGAAAGACTTTTGAATTGAAATATAATTATGAAAATTTAAAATTTAGTAAGAACATCTTACTACAACCTGATAATTTAGAACAAAACTTTATGGAAGAAAGAGAAAGAGAGAGAATTTTGAACTTAATTTTACAAAAAATTTAAAAATGAAGTAAGACCAACTTACTATAACTAAGTTTGTGAGAAAACTTTATGGTAAATAATTAAGAAGAATTTGAATTTGGAGAAATACCAAAACATTCAGAAATAATAGTAAGATCACCGTACTATAAACAATTCTGAATGAAACAATTCTGGGAATAAATGAATTAAACAGAATTTGTATGTTGATAGAACGTCAGAACTTTGAAACAAGATAAGATCAACATATTACAAGGATTTATGAGAAATATTTTTCAATTAAATAAAAAGAATAGTTTGAATTTTACATTAAAACTAACCAAGTTCCAAAAAATAATTATGTGTCAATTATGATTGAATTGAGAAGAAAATAAAGTGATTAATTCAGAAAAGAGAGTTAACGTTAATCCAGAATAAATGCTAGACATTCACAATAGCATTTGAAGGAGTAGAGAAGAATAACAAAAAAGAGTGTAATATGCCAGAGAAGGAAAAAATTTGGAAGCAAAGAGAATAATTACCTATGAAACGATAATGAAAACAGTTAATTAAGAGCGAAGAAGAACAACTCATACCAAACAGATGGAGAAGATGATTTTGAACAAATGATAATAATAAGACCTATATGAAATGCAAAGAGAAGAAATACCACATGAAATATAATATAAATGAATTAATGTTAATGAATGCGAAGGCAGATTAATAACTTTCTAAGAGAAAGGAAAGAACCAAAATGTTTAAATAAAATGATCAATATAACAACCTGTATATCTAATGTAAAGATACAATGTCAAAAAATTAAATATAATATATTAAGACCATTCAAATAATGAATACGAAAGACTATTTATAAAGACCATGCTAATACTATGAATAACCAGAAGAAAATATAAAGAGAATTCAGATGGAGAAGAAAGAGAGTTACACTGTAAACAGTAACCAGAATTATTAAAAGAAAGGTTTTCAACCATAATTAAAATAAATATATCAGACAAGTTAAGAGTTTTGGAAAAATATATATGTAATGAGTATAATAATGATTATGAAGATTTATTAAGATAGAAAATGTGAGATAATCTGAGAGACTACGAAGTGGAGAATCCAAAGATATTTTTATTAGTCGAAAATGAGACTACTTTTTATTTATTTATTCGATGACTGACTGAAGATAATTCCAGCAGCATTATGTTTTTTGAGCAGGGATGGATATGCCCCTGTACTCAATTTATAGAAGTGGTGTATGGCCAGCAGAGAAGTAGCGTACAGTGCCCCTCTGATCTGCCCCAGCCCACGTGATAGGGAATGTTAGGGAATTAATATCCCAAGGATACAACACGAAGTTGATATAGAAAGAAAATGTATTACAATTATAATATATCTCAGAAGACACTAACTATCCGAAAAGGATCAGTAGTAAGACAAGTAACCATATATATAAAATTAATAAAACTCTAATATAAAAAAGTCGATATAAAAATGGAGAAGAAAATGAATTATAAGAAATGATGAAATTATCATAAGAAATTATTTCATCCATAAACATGTCTGAAATAATTACTTCTGGAGGAGAGCAATCTGTAGCGTGACAGATATAAGCATAATACTGAATGGCAATTGATCATTAGAATAATGAAGTTATAATATTTAAATTTGGAAGAAAGCATTAAGTTTAATATAAATAGATTAATTCATAGCAACTGTGGAAAGGAATCATTATTATAAAGAAAATACAAGTTCAAATAAAAGGAATTACTAGTGATGAGTCATCCAAAACCAGTCTCATAACCAAAGGTTTTCAAGGTATAACCCAGGAAGGTAAAAAGTAAATAACAAAGCAGTACTGAATATGACCAAACCCACAACGAGGAAGAATAAATAGAAGAGAAACCCTAAAATAAGCCAAGATCAACCAATACAGGTTGTGTATTTCTGTAATAAAGAAGAAGATGGAGAAGATCCCAAGAAACCTGATGGCAACAAGAAGAAGATGGAGAAGATACCAGTCCCAGAAGGCAGGAGAAAAGAAGACTGAAGAAAGAAGAAGAGGGCAGCATCCTGAAGAAGATGTCATGCTCTTATAAAAGACACCCAAATCCCTATATCCCCAAAATAAATATCTAAAAATAAAAGTATAACGAAATAAAAACCACATGTATATAAATTTAAGAGAGAGGAGTGTATAAAGTAAAAGTTTCCTGTGAACTAAGATGAAACAATAATATAGTACCCATGGAACAAATCTCCATTGAAAAACGCTAACCAATTTATTATGTTAATAAGACTATACGACCATTTAGCATTAACATAATTATATAAGTGCAAAGTGAACCAGTGATAGTTTTGGGTATTATAAAAAATGAACCTTGTGTTTCATTCTTGGCAATCACAAACATTGGATGCAATGAAATATGCATTTTTCAATGACTTAAAATATGTACTGTGACAATATGTTGTTCATAAGACATGAATCTGTTTAAAATAACATTTTGTTTTACATGAAAAAAGAAAAACAGATGTCATTATACTTTTTGAACAATTCATACTATTTATTTGTTAATGACAGGGTGCAATTACCCAAAGACAATGTATAAAAGACTGTATAAAAACTGTAGAATCCTACTTATAATAATAGTTAGAAATAAGAATATAAATATAAGGTTTTTATGTATATAGTACAAGAATGTTTAAAAATGTATTAGATATAAGGCCATTTGTTTGGGTCTGAAACAACTAACATCAGAACTATAAAAATAGTTACCACTTGTAAATAGTAGAGAGTAATTAAGATGTTAGTTAGTAAAAAAACCTTTGTTGTAAACCATATTTACATGTTGGAAATGGGAATTTTGTTGCAAAATGTCTGATTTGAAGACAACCATTTATTTAAAAAAAATGTTCTTTATTCTGTTTAACTATTATTTGTATTGTAACCAATACTAATTGTTTTTGTGTAATTTGAAAACATGTTTAATTTATAATACTATTTGTAAAAGTCAGAGAGGGTATCACACATCATATATTGTTTGTAAATTATTTTGTAAGAAAAATTGTTAAAAAGTCATAGGCCAAAAGAATGGAAACCAAACTTCATCAAAACAGAGAAATTGCTCAATTAAATGCAAATAAACAAAAGGGGTTTAGACAAAATAAACTTGAGATCATGCCATATAATTGCACATACCATTTAGAGAGATTTTAATAAATTATATTCAGAATTATGAATAAATGTGAAAATGACTAAACTCAGAAATTTAGACATGGGAGTCATATATTTCAGAATAATGTTTCAGAATACAACTAATTCAATTAATTACCAGAAAATAAGGGAATAGGAACCTTTTAATACAATATAGAATTATTAATATTAAATATAACTGATAAAATGGCTGAATTTATATAATGACAGGAAGTAAATTTTAATGTTTTGACTTCCAAACAGAGTATACCAAACTGAAAGTGAAATTACTATTTTTTGGACAGAAAACACTATAAAATGGCATTATTTAATCTGAAAATAACCAGAATGAACTGAAAGATTAATTTAAATCAAATCTAGTGAATAAAATTGACAAATAACCAAAGTTTAGGCATTCATATAGTGAAAATGTAAAAATGTATACAGGATGTGAAAAAATATTTGAACAATGTTAAGGATAATATTATATGGGCTAAGAGTTTAATTGAAACTAAAGGAAACAGTTAGTTAATTATTGGTAGTTGAACGGTTAACATGACATACGTTTAACAACGTGGATAACCTAACCTATAATCGTCATACAAGCGAGTGTATAGTGAGTTATTGTGAAATCGCGAGTGACTTGTAAAATACTTCTGAAACTATCATATTATAACAGAAACGGTCAAGTAACACTCCATAACACAGAACAATATAAATCTACTCCGAAAAACACCATAAAACACTAGAAAACTGTATAATACATTAAACCAAATTAGTGACGGAATCGGAGAAAGTGTTTGACTTATAATTACACAGACATACTAAATACAACCCAGAATCACTACACCAGTCACTACACAACATATAACAAGAGATTTGCAGACACAAGAACAGGAATATTGCTTCAAAATACATTATTTGGAACACGGCAGGAACGAGCAACATTTTGATCGACTTGACGGCAGCCATCTTTCTTTGACAATCCCAGTGCCTCTTCTTGGTTCAGCACAGCTGTTTGGTGAAAACAATTATTATATTTACAATTTATTATTCAATGTCTGTGTTTATTAATAACTATTAATTTGATTGTAACGTTATACTTTTTAAATATTAGCCCGATTTCTCTGACTTTGGTAATAACTGGCTGTTTAAAGAACCCTATATAATTTTTATAACATATACTTGTAATTTTTTTTCGATATCCTGAGAATCGATACTAATCGATAAGAGTCAATATTGCTGTTACTTAATAAAACATTAATACTTTTCAATACTTAATAGTTCTTTATTTCTTCAATAATACTAATTACCAATAATATAATTCTAATTGATAATCTACAAGGACTTTACCACCCGTAAGTGAAGATAACCTAAAAAATAGAAAGGTAAACAAATATCGATTGGTTTACAGACAGTCTTATGAGTGGTGATAGATTATTTAAATTATACTAAAACTTTAATAAAAATTTTCAGAAGAGCATTACACTGTTTAAAACTTCACAGCCCTATATTAATTAATTGATCCTAATTAATTAATTAATAAAATTAAAATTTTTTTTAATTATTTTTTTTTATAAACATAATTTTTTTTTTAATTTTCTTCAAAACAATAATTTTTGTTTTGAAACTTTCGGTGAAGCTGAGCATATATATTTCTTCATCAACTTTACGCTACTCGACCGGTCTTGCTACCATTGGGACTCGACCAGCTGGGAAACTTAAGGAAGTGTTTCAGGCCAGTAAGACGTCGAGAGCCACACCAATTAAACACATTACAATACAACATTTTTTATTTATTTTATTACAATAATAATTCACTTTACTGAATAGGCATTTATATATATATCTAACCTTACTCACCTTTCTTCCTACTAACAACAACCACTAACAGATTCGCATAACATGACATCCATCTCTCCAAAATATTTACCTCCACTAATTCTCTAACTTCCACTTACCTCAATTTATTCTCCTTTTATAATAAAATAAATAATACCCTCTTTGTAACTAGGATGTGTATTCCCCACTTACCAGCTCATTCCCTTATCTGGTTCCCGGACCCTCCCTAGGTAACCCTTTCCGGCGCATATCGGTTCCCCTCCCGCCATAACGCCTGTCGTTGATGACTCCTTAACACACCACCCTCTTTACAAAATATCACCATCTCCTATTTATTCTCTAATTACATTACTCACCTTCTCTACATATAATCACTAACACTACTGTGTCCCTAAAATATCTAATACCCACTTTCTGCATTATTTGTATTTCAACTTTTTATTCTCTCTAACACCCATCTAAAATCAACTCTGATTAACTCACATGCCTTATTTATCATTATCACCCAAATTCTATATTTTACAACTTTATATATATTCACTATTTATTATCAAGTTTAAATCTCATAAAATCATTAAAATTCATTATCAAAATTTAGTTGTATAACAATCATTAATCAATTAATTCATCTCAAATCATTTCATTCAATCAATTCTTGAAAACACAAAATATTTTAATTACTTTACTCCAAAACAATTACAATTCATTTATTACCATCTTCATAATTCTTGTTATTTATTTAGTCTGCCAAAATATTATTATTATTATTATTATTACATCAATTTCTACTACATACACATATTGTTTACATCAAACACCTGTTACAATACAAACACAATTAATTTCACTATCAATTTATTTACAATCTTTTGTCATTATTTTTCAGTTTACCACACCTCATTTCATAATCTAGCCATGTCATAACCATAAACTAAAATATTTAAAATGTCCATTCACTTATTTTAATTTCAACCACCGTCATCGTATATTAGTCTTACTTTTATATAATAATTATCATCCTTACTCACACTCGTTACACTATTATTATTATTATTATTATTGTAATGACCATTATCAACATAGTATTTGACACTATTATTACCTATTAATTCATAAAACCTATTAATTAAAATACATTGGTAATTTCAGTTCTGTCTCCATTAGTATTTTTGTTCAACATAGGGTAAGTTATTTTCTCATTACATTCCTCTACTACATTCATTACAACATCAGGTAAATTTTTATCATTTATGAAGGTATCATCAAAATCATAAGGTAAGGATTTCATATTGTTTATCTCCTTTAATTCTAACCTCTCTTTCAACTTTTTATAATTTCTCTTTAACTGATATAATTCTATCTCCATATCTGCACAAAACTCTCTCTCAAAATATCTCTCACCACAACACCATATCACGCTTTCTCTCTCAATATATGCAGGGGACACTACAACTTTATTGCTGCACCACCTATCAGGTGCACAAAAAATCCAGGGACAACTATTTGCAGACCATATGTCTCCAAAATATACTCGTGAAGCCTTTTCTTCACCCCCAACTACAGCATCATGGGAAAATCTACCCCCACTATACTCTCTCTCCACTTTCTCTCTGACTCATAAATACACATTAACATTCCATTATTACATTCTAAAACTTCATCAGTACTCTCAATATTTACCCCATTATTCTTTAACACCATATTTTTACTTATATTGTCATAATTCTCACTCCTACTTACCTCAGAATTGTAATTAACATCATTATCATCACTATTCAATACTTTACTATCTAACACTACCTCTTCCACTATTTTGTCACTATTATTTATTAATTCATTATTAGAATTAGCGTTATTACTCACCTTGTTAATTATTTCTTCCTTGTTTATATTTAAACTAACCCCATTATGATTATCATTTGTTTTGACCTCACTTACCTCAATTTTTATCTCCACCGCATTTAAACTAGCATTATTGTTTGTAAAAGTGTCATCATTTTTACCTCCACTATCAAAACTACTCACCTGGTTTAGGTCACTTTCTTTATTTTCGGGTAGCTTACATCTATCTCTTTTCAACTTTCTGTCTATCTCGTCAAACCCCTTGTTAATAGCACCACTTAGTTCATCATACATTGTTTTCAAAAGATTCATCACATCCTCCAATGAACGCTCCTTTTTTACCACCTTTACCCTATCGTCATCATTAGGCCTATTCACTGTCTTATTCTCTACTCCTGTCATTTCATCTATCTTACCTTTATCCTCACTATGTTTTTTAATTTCGGCAAATATTCCCTCTTCTTGTTCTTCCATCCGTCTCAAATTATCGTCCAAATTACCCCACCCCTCGTCCGTCATTTTATTCATAATGCTTCTAAATTCGTACACCCATTCGTTCCACGCGAAATCTATATTGTTTACTTGTGTCTCGGCCATATTCAAAATGAATTATATAATACCCCTTTTATTCTACTTAAATATTACCATCTTAATTCACAATACCCGCTACAAAACATCAACATCAATATTTTACAGTTATCAAAACATAACCCATATCTACGTCTATTTTACGTATACATAAATTTATTTATTCCAAACAACCATATTGTTCTTTCCACAATGTCCACATTTGCATAATTTTATTTATGCAAACGGTCCAGCTGCTTCGGGCGCCATTGTTAACTCATAAACTTATATCACTTTATTTCTTAATTTATTAATAGGCTTTGTTTATGTTGTACACTTACGGTTAGTGGCGCCATGTTGTCATATTGCCAACTTAAATTGTTTTACCTACCGTATCCAGGATTTCTAATTGGACGAGTGGAAAACAAGATGGTTGCTTGGAATAATTAATCATTTTCTAGTATGCAAATTAATTTTAGTTTATTACATAAAATTTATCTTTTTCCAATCAATAAAACTTTATACATTCCCTTTAACCCCAAAATTACATATAAAATCTTCCTTCTCCCTTTCTTACATTCTGTTTCAATAATATTCCAAGTAAAATATAGATATAAAATGGATCATTTGTTTAAAGTGAACATAATTTGTTCAGCAATAGTCAAAATAAAACATGAACTATAAATACAAAATAATTCGCTTAATACTTAATAACTTAACTAACACAACGGAAACCAGCGCTTCCATTCACACACGTATCTACCCCAGGAGTTTAAGAGCTCTCCATTAATTGTGAAAACATTTAAATTTGAGTATTGAAAATTTTGAATATTTTCCTAATTGAAAGTTTTGTTTTTATTCTTGTATGTTACTTAACTGAATTTGAGTCCAGAAGACGTCACATAGCTCCACGCACACATTTTATTTTAACTGTTAACTCGTTTTACATCTCCGAAACTGTTATTATATAAAGAAAACTGTTCATTTACGTTATTTATATACAAATTTTGATTTTTTTTCACATTTTATTGAACTGCGGGCGCCCGCGGTTTTCCGTTCTAGACCTCGGGTTTTTAGCAGCCGGCCGGCACTATATGCAGAATTCAACTGGGATGAGACGAACGGCACTATTTTGTAAAGTAGCCGCAGCTGTTTTACAAACTTTCATTGTTCTAAATGTTGTATCACTACGCCAGTATAAGGTTTGGCCGACACTCCTGGATTCCAGCGTGATGTAAGCACTGACGTAATATCGTCTGACTTGAGGTTACATAATACCTAACTGTTTTATTGCGTCTGTAGGTTGACCTTGACACAAATCCACATGCCGGTTTGCTGCGTCGTTTCAATTCATGAATAATATTTTACAATCACTTTTCTAATTTGGTCCCAATAAAATTTACCATTATGTGTCTCCCAAAATTATACCATAAAATTTTATTTCCTTTTTTATTAAACACAAATTTATTTATTACCCCGGGTAGGCCTAAATGTCCCGTTACAATGCTTTCTAATCTTTCTCCCATCACTGCTTGGTTGGTTTGTATATTTTCTATTCGTACATTCGTTTCTTCCTGGACGCTCAGTATCTCTTGGTTCATCCGCTCACACTTTTCCTTGGTCTCAGATTCTACCCTTTTAATTTCGGTCACCGATTCTTCTAGCTTCTTGTCCCATTCTTCCAGCAATTGCCGGTTATTAATTTCCATCTTGTTATTCCACTCTTCTTTTAATGACTCTTCATGTTCATCCAATTTTTTCATGGTTTCCTGGTAATTTCTCTTCAATTCTTCCCTCAATGCTGTATTATTTTCGTCTATTTTCTCCTCTATTTTCCTGCTATTCTCTTTCAATTCTCCTATCTTTTCTTCCATTTTCTTATTAATCTCTTCCAATTTTCGGCTCAATTCCTCCTTTGTCTGTTTATTGTCACTCTTTATTTCCTCCATAGACTGTTTATTGTCCTTTTTTAACTCCTCCATCCTTTCTTCCATTTTTCGGCTTATTTCCTCCATAGACTGTTTATTGTCCTTCATTTCGTGTATTAGTTTCTTATTACTCTCCTCCGTTTTTTTACCAGTTTCCTGCATTAATTCCATCATACGTTTAATCATTTCTTGCGTCTTCTCGCTTTCTGTTTGTGTGGGTTCTTCTGGTTGTTTCTCCTGAGCCTTCCTTATTATGGTTTCTACTTCCTCAACCGGTGTTGCTTCCTTGTCTTCCATGCTTAATTCGCTTTCTTTCTCGGTTTCAGCCGCCCGTTTGCGCGATGTTTCTCGCTTCCTCATTTTTTTTTTTTTTTTTTTTTTCCCTCACACGTTGGTTTGCCAATTTATAACCCACCACTCTGATAGCATTGAATTATAAGATATAAGTAAATTCGTTTACTGTTGTATTCCATTATTTCCGCCGTTCGCTTCTGCCTCGGCGTCCAGTACCAATGACATAATTCGGAGCTGCCAACTGCCGCTCCGTCCGTTTTGCTGTGTTATCGTATCTTTTAATTAAAACAGTAATAATAATGCCAAAATAAAACCAAACAGATGTACTCCTTTAATCAATCTTTATTCAATTACGTTTCTCGTTTTTCTTTATTTTAATACAAATTGTGACAAAATTATGTCGTCTTTGTTCATAAGTTGGTAGTAACTAATAACTATACTGGAATCATCCACGATAATGATGCTAGTTGTTTTTATTCTATTAAATAAAATAATCTCAGGGCGTATTCGGTCCGAATATTATGGTTAAACAATTAATACAACTCTTAAAATCAAAATACAAACTTTACAAGATAAGGATATAAAAAGGTTTTGATGTTTATAGTGCAAACTAGTAGTCGTGTGTGTGTGTTGTCCACAGTTCTAGGTTATGAACAGTTTTCGATATTTATTAGTTGCCGTTCAGGTTTTTGGTATTCAAAAGGTGTAATAATCAATTTGTGTTATCTTCAAGTGTTCTTTAGTGTTGGTGTATTATAGTGTATGTGGTTTTTTTATTGTTTAGTTTTCTAAGTGGTTCGTGTGCTCATATGTGGGTGTTATTGTTAAATAAGGTTATAAAATTATACAGATTCACCCAGATCCTCTTCTTTTATTCGTTTAGGACGAAGATGGGGTCCAAATCTTCTTTAATTCTTCTTCCGGGATTTGAATTCTTCCGAATTGGTGTCTTGTTGTTCTTGGGTTACTCTAATGTTCTTCAATAACTGTCCTGATTCGTTTACTATGTTTGGTATAGGTTTACTCTATTTAAAATATAATTAGCTAAGACATTATAAAAACGCGTCTGTCTTCAATGATGGTTGTTAAAGAAGTCTTTTTTTTTTTTTTATCTGAATTTTCGGTTGCTAAGGTAAAACTTGAAATCTGGTTGGTTGATTCAGATATACATTGTCATACAAATTCATTATTTTATTACATGAATTTGGCCAAAACTTTTAAATTAGTATAACTTTGTTATACTAATTGGGAATTTAAAACCAATAGTATCATTATTTTGGTCTTAACATTTGTGACACATAGACACCAAACATGCCTATTTTTGCTTAAGAAATTCTGATGTTACATTTTTGCTATTTGAATTTTCTTAAATAATTTAAAACTGATTATTTCGATTCCATATTTACTGTGTATACTTTTAATTATAAACCTATCCATATTACAACATTTATTTTATAAAATTCTAAACGTATTTCCTAAAATTTACAAAATTCCAAAGTTTTTATAGGCCTAGGTCTTGACATGTTAAATTTCTATTTTCTGTTATTGTAACACCTATTAACTATGCAACTACCATCAAAACTACTCCCTATAACTCTATTAGTATTATTATTTAAAATTACAACAATAATTATTACTGGAACATTATAAAAAACATAATTCACATTTTGTGGTCAAACAATCTGTATATGCCTGGTTACATAAATCCTGCATAAGACATATCATCCACTCATTACTTAACAAAACTATAAATAACATAAACACAACTTTATTCTTACTTTCGAACATTAAAAGAAAAAGTTTAATCATTTAATAATGATTTTATATCTTTCTATTTTATAACATTAGGTCCACCATTAATCACACTATTTTAATTGTATGTTTCCATGTATCTATAATGATTGTGTTCTTGTATTATTCAATTATATTGGTTACTTAATATTTTGCTAGAATATTTTTTTTTTTTACATTGTATTGTGTATTTGGGCCTATTATCCCTCAATTTGTATTTTGATTATTTTTATATTGTAAGATACATTTAACAAAACAAATTGTTTACTGATAGTAATGGTCCATAATGCTGTCTGGCTTCGTAAGTATTATTATTGTAATTGGTAGAATTTTATGTCATAATCTGGGTATTTCCATCACTTTACCTAAACATTAATTTGGGTACGGTCAGTTATAGTCTAAGTCAGTTTAAATTTGTCATTTGTTCATCTTCACTATCATTTTTAAAAGATATGTTTCTTCTTGTTAAGTTTCTTATCCATGATCTTCATTAAATCTGGTACGATATCAAGCTATGCCAAATGTAATGTTACAATATATATATATATATATATATTACTATAATACTTATAACTATTTTACCTCAAGATATTTTTTTTTTCCTTTAGGAACATGTTTCGGGAGATCCTGTTCTCCCATCTTCAGCCTTCGCCATCTTGCTTCTGGTGCAGTATTTGTGTGTTGGCTTCTGGATGTTATTAAGGTGGTTTGTTGGTCTTTGGTCCTTCAATGTTGCATTATTGTGTGTGGTTGTGGTATCTGTTTTTGTATTTTGTGTATTTTCGATGTTGAGTGCTTTGAATATTGTGTCATGTTTTGTATTGATTTGTATTTGTTCTGGTATTAATTTGTTTTGTGTTTTATGTTTGTAAATCTGTAAATTTTCCCAAATGTTCATTATGGTGCCTTTGTGTGGTATATGTTTTATTAGTGTTACATTGGTTATGTCTGGGAATTCATGTCCTGTGTTTATTGCATGTGTGGCTAAATTGGATTTATATATATTTGGTTTTTTGTATGCATTTAGGTGTTCAAAATAACGTTTTTTCAGCTGTTTTTTTGTTTGTCCTATATAACATTTATTGCAATCTTGGCAATAACGGACTGTAGCAGAAAGTGATTGAAATATATATATATATATATATATATTTTTTTTTTGTGATACAATGAATATCAAGAGCAGCTATTAATATACAGTTTAATTGTATAGTTCAATTAATTGAAAGTGTTATTAATGTAACTGTACTTGTGCACACACACACATATATATATATTGCAACGATACGTTTAGCATAAGTATATGTATCAACCCCTGACTGAGGTATGATAACGTGCTTTCGTATACACGTATGAATATGTAAGATGTACATAATAAAAATAGTATAATAAATATACATTAGGTATAAGAAATAATGTAATAAATATAAGAAGTATGTATTTTAAATAAATCAAATATTGTACGTAAGCATGCATATGGAAACGCATAGCTTAGTTGGTTTTTTAAATGTAACGAAGGGGAGCAATTGACACGCGCTAACTCGTAGAGGTGACGTCAGAACAACATGCGGTTGCCTGTGTATCAGTCTGCGTGTGTGTGTGTATGTGTACATGTGTAAATAACAGACAGGTTAAATTATGCAAACGAGGGTGAAAGATTTCACACAGTTTTTTAAGGATTGTACGTGAACCATAAGTCACACGAATCAGCGACATATGTGAATACATAGCTGACGCCTGGTGCTTCAATTTGACGTTAAGTGGTCATTACCGTGGGAACGGTTCACACACCGTGTGAAATTTTGCCATAACTGCTATAATTTACACAGCGTAACAGTCATAATTTACATAAATAAGGTTTAATATTATACCGAACGATTGGTGTAATAATATTTATAAAAAAGTGTGCGCTTCATAGAAAGATGCGTAGGTTGAAAGTGACGATTTAACCGACACGCCAGCCTGATCAATGTTGTCAAAACAGTTTCCAACAGGAATTCCAACGAGGCAGCAGTATAAAACTCCAGCGAGCGACACACTTTTATGCCAGATCAAGTTTATTTAGTACGAGGAATCCACGCATCTCGACACTGTAAATTTTAGTAAGTTTTAGTAATGTTTTTAAACGGTAGTATATAAACTGAAGTGCGATGGAACCGGCAGTACGTCGGTGCAGTTATTAAAGAACTCGAGTGATTTGAAACTATATAAATGAATCTACGAGAGTTGTAACTACATAGAACTTCTAGACAGCTACAAGGGACAAGAAAGAAGAGGACGAGGAACTAGACAAGAAGACGAGAGGACGCAGGGACAGTACATGCAGCTACATCCAACCGTATATCATCACGACTAGAGGTCCACGTCAGAACTCAGCATCCAGGAGACGGAGCGAGAAATTCAACAACGCAGAGACAGAGGAGCTGATACCGAAGAGGAGCAACAAACTCGAGAGTCCAGATGACGGTAACAACAAAATTAAATGGGTGCAGATAAATGCAGGTGAAGTCAAACATTTATTTAATATTATAAATGACCCTGAGGTCTATCGCCAAAAGCTCTAGTTTCCATATTCAAGTTTACAAGAACATTAATATATTTTTAAATTTGAATAATGAGTAAATAATTGTTCAAAATATAATTGAGTATAACTGAAGTAATCTCATAAATAAATGGTCAAGCAAGAACCATATTATTTTATTATATTTTGTAATTGATTAAATGAGTAATTTTAAATATGAGAATTACATCATTAGAAGAGTGTTAATTAATTGAGACATTAAAGATAAAATCAATTAACATAATAAATGTTCTCTATTAATATTTTAATTAATTGAAAGTTTTATTTAAGTGGTATATATTGAAAATCATGCTTGTAAAGACAAGATCAATATTTAAATGTTATACGTGTTAATCACGTTCCTATAATATTTATATGTGTTATATGTATATGTCTGTGTACTATTTCAGGTCATATATAATTTGTGTATGTGTATACTGTCATAGAAATATAAGAAATAAGAGTTAAACACATTATGAGTACATTATATTCAGATTGAATATAAGGGCTCATATAATAAGTAACCCGCATTAAACATTTAAATAACATGAGAATTAGAATTTAATTTTTGAATAAATCAAATGAATATACTTTTCATAAAACAGTCGTATTAATTTCACAACCAGTACTCAATCCTCTGTACTCTTTACTTGTAAATTAAAACTTATAACATTATTCACGTGCTTATCCACACTCAACCAACGACCAAAGCCTGCGACCCAGCCGGGGAACATCAAGGTAAATACTGCTGAAGAAGAGTATACCTCCGAGACGTGGGTAAGCGCGCGCATACGAGTAATAGCGTATGTGTAAAAGTAAGTGTATCAAAATAACGTTGTAATATATATATATATTTTTTTTTTTGGTGATACAATGAAAAATCAAGAACTTATTTAAAAATAAGAACACTGTAAAAAAAAAATTTTTTATGTAACTAATAAAAAGTTGTTTGTTTAAAGAAACGTTTTATTGCGAGTTTTGTCACTCTGGGCTCCAGCACATTTTTTCTTCCATCTAGACCAGCGTCTAGTTTAAAAAAATTAAGTGACGCCCCCCTCAAAAAAAAAATTTCAAATGATCTGCTCTGATTGCATTACCACGCTGAGCAACAGAATTGTTGGGATCAGAATCTTAAGTGGTTACAGTTAGCTTTCAATACGGCCCTCCATGAGAGTCATAAGGCCGTTTCCTTTGAGCTGATATTTGGTTTCTCGCCCACACTTCCATTGGCCAACTTGTGGAAAATAGAAGATCTTCTGCCGAGTAATCCTGACGGCAGACCGGTGGAGAGAGGCCCTGAAGAATTTACTGCGTGCGCACGAGCGTGTCCGTCTTCGTTATAATCAGGGGCGAACTCCTAATCCCTTCAAGGTTGGGGATTTGGTCTACTGCCAAAGCCACCCGATAAGCTCAGCCGTGGACAAACGAGCCGCCGAACTCTGTTATCGTTGGTCCGGGCATACCGCATTCTACAGTTTGTGTCACCCGTAACGGTGAAGTTGGGCAATACCGAAAGTAATATAGAGAAGTTAACCACTCACATATCATAACTGAAGTTTTGTATAGTGGTGGGAGAAAGGTTGTCCCGAGCGAAGTGCTAAATTGGCTCTTGGTCCTCAGTTTGTTAGTTTAGGGGGCCTCAAGAGGTCAGAGCTATAGGGCCTGAATTCTTGTCTTTCTTCTTTTCTTCTCCTGTCTCTTCTCGCTGGATGCTGGCCCTGGCCAGGTCAGCATGAAGTACCGCACACTTGCACATATACACACTCACGCACACACACTCCAATTCTTCCTCCTTGTTGTTTTGTTTTCTCTCTGAGCCTCTGTCCTCCTGAGTGTGGTAATTTCTCTGAGATTTCCCAAGGCAGCCAAGTGAACTGGGGTCTGCGGTGAATTCTTGGGGCAACCAGGTTGCCCTTTTGGGGTGAGGGTGTGCCAAGGCAAATTTTAATTCTGATTTCCTCAGCATGAATTGCATTTGAATCGCCGCCACGGCGGCTGTCTGCACTGTTGTAACGCCCGGGGCTGGGGCCTCACAAAGTGAAAGCTCCAGTCGTGCGGACAGGATAGCTGTGGGAATGGCTCGTTATTAAATAAGACATTTACTTAGATTAATAATATTTCTTTAATTCATTAGAGTAACTATGTTCGTTAACAAGTTTTATCTTGATGAACAAATGACAATAATGGCAATACAAATGAACAAAATAACAATAATTGAAGTGACATACTCTCGTTACAATAATTCTATTGAGTGTTTTCATTAAGACATAACATTATATATAAAAAAACATTCTTTATATACTGACTATTCTTTATTAAAACATTATAAAAGCTTTACTAACTACATTTCTGAATTTGGTACGTTACCACTTTAAATTAGGCATACATGATTAAGATGTCAATTATACATATTCCTTAACAAATTTAGAACACTACTGAGCACTTCTGAGTATAAATAATTCATTATCCAAAATCGATTAATGGTTTAAGTTTGAACTAAGTAAAACAAAACAAAGTTGTAATTACGCTTTTGATGTGGCTCTATCGTAGACAGAAGATGCACATCTACAATGTACGGAGAGTGCGCAAGGACGCCAAAAAGTGAACAAGTGAAAAAAAAGAGTGTGTACTTCCCAGTGCTCTCGTCAGTTTTATGCCCTCCATGACGCAAAAAGTCTCTATGAGTTAACGCCCAAAATTCAGCCAATCAGAACTGGACTCTGCACATGTCTCAAAACTTATCAGGTCACACGAGAGGACAATTTGACATTGATTTTTGTGAACCTAAGCGGAACTCGTTCACGAACACTGACAAGTAAACAATTCTTAGCTTCCCTGGTTGATAACTCGATACACATGCCACGATAAAAATGGTCCGCACACTTCCTTTCAATCGCTCAGTTTGTTCCTTAAAATAATTCTTAAGATAAAATAAAATAATACATTGAGTAGTTTGAGTATGAGTGGAATCCTCATTTATAATTATATGTATAAAATCATAACATGGAATGTGCTGGACACAACACCCCTCCCTACTTTACAAAAGGAAAGTACGGGATGTACTTTGCTTTTCAAAATTTATCCAAAGTATAAACAACTTACAGTTTTACTCAAGCTCAACGTTCATGGAATGTACTACAATATATATAGTAAGTAGTATAGTAGTATTACCTACTCTGTTTATATCATGAAATCTACATGTAAACAAACCAACAAAACAAAAAGATAAATCTGCGCTGTCTACGGGCAGTCATTCATTGCTGTCGCTAAGCAGCTGTACACGCTCAGCTGTATGTAGATACCACATTGTGTCGATGTACACATTTACATATATATCACGCGATATTTACAAACAAAATTATTGTCCAAACTTTCTAATACAGTAGAACCTCGTTAACCCGGACCAGTTTTGGAAAAAAAAATTACATGTATGTTGTTCAGCGTAGTAAATGAAGACTTGTTTTACAGACAATAAATCGGTATTCTCAGTAGGTACATTACTCGAATTCACTTGCCAGCGGGCGAGTTCATTGCACTCACCGCACCTGCTGTTGCTACGCAGAAAACTGGTGACTCAACCCTCTCCTTCCCCTCCCCGCGCCTCGCACTTGACATTGACCTAGAAACAACATTCCTCAGTTGCGCTGCAATCTCGGTAGTGTTCGCGTGTTGTCCTAGTGTCACTGTCGAGGTACAGTATCGTTGTGCTGTTTCGTTAGCATGTTGTTCGCGATGGCGACGAAACGTAAAAACATTGTTGGGACTATGAAAAAAAGGATGGAAGCATTGACAAGAATTGATAAGGGAGAATCGTTAAAGAACATTACTGCTGAGTTTGGAGTAGGAACATCGACCGTATCTGATTGGAAAAAGAACAGAAAACGCATTGAAGACTTTTGTTTCAAAATGATTTCTAAGGACAGTTTGGATAATCGGTGTAAAGCAAAAACTGCTAAACTAGAAACTCTGGATGAAGCATTGTTTGTCTGGTTTTGTGCTGAAAGAGAACGTGGTTTGCCGATTTCTGGACCCATCATCCAACAGAAAGCATTGAGTCTGAACAAACAGTTGCCCCATGGAGACCCGAGTTTTACAGCTAGCCAGGGGTGGTTGGACAGATGGAAAAAACGGCATGGAGTGCGTCAACTTACAATCACTGGAGAAAGCTTGTCAGGTGATGTTGAAGCGGCAGAAAAATTTAAAAAAGAGTTTGAAGACTTTATTAAAAAGGAAGAACTGACTGCAGATCAAGTTTACAATGCCGATGAATCCGGTTTATTTTACCGGATGTTGCCGAGTAAAACGCTAGCCTCAAAATTAGGAGATTCAGCGAAAGGGTATAAAAAAGGGAAAGACCGCCTCACCATAATGGCTTGCAGTAATGCGTCAGGAAAGCACAAAATTCCTCTCCTTATAATAGGGAAGTCTAAAAACCCCCGTGCATTGAAAAATGTGAAACGAGGCTCATTGCCTGTCGTTTACAGCTCACAAAAAAGTGCTTGGATGGTTAGTGACATTTTCAAACAATGGTTTTTCGAGAATTTTGTGCCGTCAGTAAAAAAATATTTGAAGAACTGTGGCCTTCCCAACAAGGCGGTTTTGCTGATTGACAATGCGCCTTCGCATCCGTCTGTCAATGAACTAGTCAAAGATGACATTTCAGTGAAGTTTTTACCACCTAATGTAACTTCTCTCATTCAACCGATGGACCAAGGAGTTCTAGAAAAAATAAAAAAAGTGTACAAAAGGCAAATGCTAAGTCAACTGGTAGAGGACGAAGGAGAGCATGGTGTGGTAGAGGTGCTGAAATCTTTTAACGTAAAGACTGTTATTTATATGATTGCGGAAGCTTGGGACCAGGTTGGAAGAGAAACTTTGATAAAGTCATGGAAAAAGTTGTGGCCTGGTGTGTGTGACTTGCCAGAAAACAATACAATTGAAGAAGAAGAAGAAATAAGTGTGGAAGAAGATTTTATAGACATTTTTAAAAATATCGATGGCTGTTCCGATGTTGATGAAGAAGACATTGACAATTGGTTGCAAATTGACAATGACGGAGGTTATAAAGCGATCACAGAGGAAGAAATTATTGCATCATGCAGTGTTACAGAAAATGAAAATGAAGAGGATTCAGACAGTGTTGATGAACCAGCTGTGGTTATGACCCATGCAGAAGCAGTAGCAAACATAGATAAATTGATGGTTTATTTCGAGAGTCAAGCCGAAACATCGCCAAACGAACTTCTAATGCTAAAGTGGATGCGAGATCGCGCTGCTCGTAAGCGATACACAAAACTGAGGCAGCAAAAGCTCACTGCCTTTTTTACTACCGACTAGTTTGTACCTATATTGTGTACAGTGTAAATACATATTATGTGTTTTTAGGTGAAAGTGTGCCGATAATAATTTTTTAACTCCATTAAAAATATTTTTGGTAAGTACATGTTCTTTTTTATCGTTTTTCCCTCATTCTCTGGATAACCCGGATTTTCGTTAACTCGGATCGGCCCCGGCCCCAGTTGATCCGGGTTAACGAGGTTCTACTGTACAATACTACATAATTGTCTCTTTTTCTATTTAAGCATAGTTTTATCTGTTACATTCAAAACAAAAAGTGCTGAATATAATGAGACTCAAAATTTTGATTTCCTTACGTAAGTTTACAACTATTATAATTATTATTTCTTGTTTACATTTTCCTTATGTACTTCTCAATTCTTTATGTAGGTTCAATACATTGCTTTATTAAACAAACAAACACAACAAACTCTTTAATTTATAATTGAGAATGTGCAACTCTAACACCTGGTTTTACGTAGACTGCTGTAACATTCATTCCGTCTGGCGAAGTTACCTCTGGAACGTCCTCTGCTGCTTCTTGTGTTGCCTCAGCACTCGATGTCATTGCTGGTATGAGGTAGAAGTTAGACATTTGGAGACTGACTTGGTTCGGTAGACGATATATAGTAGCAATGCTGCTCCAATAATTATGACGGTAAAGCCACCGGCATAGCGAATAGATTGTTCGTTTCGTGATTGTTGCTTTTCTCGCTGTATCTCTTGGATATCGTTAATAAGTCAGTTCAGTGAAACGTCATCAAAGTCGTTCTGTATCCCATGCAGTCCTTCGTCGATATTCAATTCTGTAACATCTGAAATCTTCATGTGAGTGACAT
Organism: Magicicada septendecula; assembly: GCA_034769895.1. Lineage (NCBI taxonomy): Eukaryota > Metazoa > Arthropoda > Insecta > Hemiptera > Cicadidae > Magicicada > Magicicada septendecula. The sequence continues at coordinate 120,444,886 of CM068371.1, forward strand.
TATTTGTTAAAATTTTAGCTCTGAATGGACTAATCAAAGAGGATATTGGTGGTTCAATCATGATAGGCTTAGTAAGGTTATATATACTTCGTCCATAGGTATGTGGTAATAAGGTAAAATATTTGGAATATATATGACAATGGTGTGGATTAAGAAGAACTCCTCTCTCCTTAAGAATCTCGGTCTTAGTGTCTTGATCGCATCTCCAGGTAACTCGTATCGGTTCTGGTGCACTATATATCCATGCATCCTTGTTCAGTATCTGATGTAGAATTGGATGGCTGTAATTCTGTATAACCTTCTTCTCACATTGAACACGAGCACTGCTAGTCTCTCCAACAAATAATGCATAGATACAACTGTCGTTATGTTACGAATACAAAGGTATATTGGCTGGACACACACTATACTTGGAATCTCTGCACGCAATTACATCTTTGTGTGTAAGTTCAACATACTCTTGTTGCGTTTTAGTTAATGCTAAGTACTCAGTATTGCTCTTTACATATATAAACTTATTGATAGAATGTTCTCTATACGGCAAGGACTTTACAGAATACAAGTCTAGTAATCTGTTTCCTGTTTTTAAAGGAATTTCTATAATCAGTTGAATATATTTCGTTTGAGATACAGCATGAACATTCATTTGAATTAGCAGATGTTAATTATGTTAATTCATAATAAATATACATCTCCTCTAATTTAGTACTTATATTATAATTATACACCTCGTTATCATTAATAGCATGTACATATTTCTATTTCTATTAATAGCAAGTAATTCTACGCGTATTTTTAACATACTTGCGAAAGTACGCAAGCGACTGACTTCGAGTTAATGGAGTCCTTGGCTCGCTGAAGGAATAATTGCCATTGTATGAAAAACAGTAGTAATTACATACGTGGTAATCTAGGTCGAAGGTTGTAAGATGAAGGTGGAGATTCAGACAAGGATATTGGTCGATTAGGATGCCATTCAGGATCGTTAGGTTTAGGTGGTGAAGGTGGAGATGTTATATTAATTATTTAATGTCTTTTTTTATTATATGTAATATTAATAACTTTCACCAATATTTTGTTCAGGCGCCATCTTGTTATTACAAGAAAATTAGATTTGCTTACCTTTATGGGCAGAGTTCATATAAGCGAACTAGAAGTAGCGGAATGTGTTATCTGAAATAATTTACTCTTGCTTGACATGTTTACCAATGACATTACCTTTTATTGTTATATTACGTACAAATGAATGTGACTCTACTGTGCAAAACAAGCACGCTACTATACGCCACGAGGCGTTGCGCCATGAGACGCAGTTTCACTATTCAAATTAAAATTCCCCTTAAACATTTCACAAGCCCTCCAAAATAACATATTCAATTATATTTTTATGATATCATTAATAAAATTACTCACAACCCAGCACTTCTAATTAAATGTAATTAGATATTCTCGCATTCACTCACCCTCGCATTCTTATGGTACAATTTTCCCCAAATTGAGCTAATTTTTATTAGTTTTTTTGATTAAAAAATTTTGTGTTGACCCTTATTTAACTTTTTGGGTACCCCCCATTTTGTCACTTAGCTGAAATAGTCCTGCAGATGTCCCATCGCTGAACTCGCACTATAGATGTTAAAACTTTTACCAAACTTTGTGTTTACGTTTTACATGGTTTTACGTTGAACTGTTACTTCATTTTATATAAAATACTTCACTTTTGCATCGTACGGGCGGACGTCCGAGACTTAGTTTTATGAAACTTTAATATACAGCCAGCCGGCTTAACTGATGATACGTGACTGAGAACGATTTGCAATGCTTCAATTCCGAGGTGGGGAGTAACTACGTCACCAGTTTCTTTGTGTCAAGATCCACACCTTAGCTGTTTACAGGCGCGTTTTATTACGTGCATACTTTTAGATGACGTATACATGGGTGCAGCTTGTTGACACATTAGTATGACAAAATGATGTTGTCGTTTCCGCGTGTATACTCCCGACCTTGACGCAATTCCTATCCACTCGATATTGCGTAGTTGCAAACCTTCATAAAATTTTACTAGTTTCTTATATATGGCTTTGAATAAAATACAATTTAAATTGATTATTCCCCAAAACACAGTAGGGCCAGAATTGTACCGTTACAAAACCCCCTCAATGAGAGGATTTATGACGAAGCATAAAAACTCTCATTGACACACTCATACTTCCTAAAGGGATCAGCTAGGATATGTCACCACAACCCCTTACTGTTTATATAAAAAAAATACAATAACTTACCCTTGGTCCAATGATGGTGACAGTACCTGCGTGACCTTACTGGACTTCTCCGGAGAGATCCCAACACCATAAGGCCAATCAGGCGCTTTATGCTCCTGCTCTGACGTGCTGGCCAGCTCAGGACCGCCGTCACAGCATCACCAGACACTGAAACAACAAATCAAAAATATCAAAATAGTGGCCTGGTATAATACCATATCCCTAACTGATCTGTTTCCCCTTAGCTGTGTGCTGGTTTGTGCTAAGAAGCACTGGGTTTTCTTTAACTTCTAACACCTGGGATTACAAGAATTATTATATAGACGTTCCATTCTCTTATTTCACTACCATTTACATTTATAAATTTTTTCAACTCCAATCGATAATAATTAGTCCTTTCCCATTTACAAGAAGAAATACAAATCTTTATACTAATGCAATAATACTTTCAAAATATTTAAACACATAATCAAAATTTACTCAAATAAAATTATCTATATCTCCCTCTTTCAACACTTTACACTACTGTGATCATTGACAATTGCATTAGAAAATTCATCCCTCACCTACTCATAACAATACATCTCGTATGGCTGTTAGGCGTTTCAAAAGCATCTCCTAACATCAAGCATCTCGTGTCGCTCTTGTAGCTTCTCTGTTGATACTCTTGCTGACTTAAATGGTCCCGGTACTCTACGTTTCCCGTAATATTGTAAACATAATTACTGAACATCTTTATCCATTCATAGATGAGACTTATAACAAAATAAACTGTTTTGCCAATGGACAGCGTGTCCGACTGCAACTGTGTTTTGAAAAGAAGAGAAGGGTTTCCAGTCGAACCCTTAATTTATACCCTCTCGAGATTCCGCACCTGTTGGTTCCGAAATTATGCTGTCGAGACCTGCAGATCACATGCTAGCCCCCACTCCCGAACCTTTTCATATATTTGCAATTTTTTGCAAATGGCAATGTTTTGTATGGAATCGAGATAGCACAAATCATAGCTAATTTGATTAAGCACTCACTGTATTAATTTGAGCGTCTTAGTGTAATTTGCGTATTTTTGGCACATTTATTTTGCACTGACTTCGCGTAGTGTGTCCTATTAACGTCATTTTCTTACTGTGGATAACTATAAAATTTACACACACTTTGGTGCCTTTTGTTTTTTCTTCTACACTAATTAGTTTTCACACAGTGAATTAAAATAATTATTTTAGTAATTAATTGGGGAGGGTAGCTGAGATTCCTGTCTGTACATGCATCACTAACACACACAAGACACGCGTAACACACATACAATGGAACAGGTTAATTTCTCCCCTAGTATAACAATGAAACATTTTTACAATCCCAGACCTGTCCATTTACCCCAAACTTATAATAATTTTACAAATTTTATATTTATTTAAATCAATGCTTAATACAGCATATGGCTGTATCGTTGCAAGCCACAAAAAAGCGTAATTACAACTTTGTTTTGTTTTACTTAGTTCAAACTTAAAGCATTAATCGATTTTAGATAATGAATTATTTATACTCAGAATTGCTCAGTAGTGTTCTAAATTTGTTAAGGAATATGTATAATTGACATCTTAATCATTTATGCCTAATTTAAAGTGGTAACGTACCAAATTCAGAAATGTAGTTAGTAAAGCTTTTATAATATTTTAATAAAGAATAGTCAGTATATAAAGAATGTTTTTTTATATATAATGTTATGTCTTAATGAAAACACTCAATAGAATTATTGTAACGAGAGTATGTCACTTCAATTATTGTTATTTTATTCATTTGTATTGCCATTATTGTCATTTGTTCATCAAGATAAAACTTGTTAACGAACATAGTTACTCTAATGAATTAAAGAAATATTATTAATCTAAGTAAATGCCTTATTTAATAACGAGCCATTCCCACAGCTATCCTGTCCGCACGACTGGAGCTTTCACTTTGTGAGGCCCCAGCCCCGGGCGTTACAACAGTGCAGACAGCCGCCGTGGCGGCGATTCAAATACAATTCATGCCGAGGAAATCAGATTTAAAATTTGCCTCGGCACACCCTCACCCCAAAAGGGCAACCTGGTTGCCCCAGTTAAAAAAACAGGGTAAGCCTTGTGTGCCCATGACCTTAATTGCTAATATCATTCCCAAATATACATGTATAAGACACTTTCTTGTATTTTAATTGCAGCTTGTAATTGTTATTCCATCAAGCACACATATATTCATTTATAAATTCATTATAGATATATATATATTCATTATAAATTACATTAAAAAATTACTACAGTAGTATGACTCCAACTCAATTCAAGATGTCAGTCCCAGACATGCATGTGCAAGACATGTCTTAAACAAATTTTAATTATTAAAGTGTGAACTCCCTATTTCAAATAAACACGCCTCTTGTAGTAGGCGATATATTCAATATGTATTCAATTGGTATGAATGATAAACAGGGCCGTAACTAGGCGGTGGCGAGATGTGCCCCCGCCAAGGGCGCAGGTACAAAGAGGGCGCAAAATCGACCATGAAAAATATCTTTTTTTTTAGAGTTAGATTGGTACAATTTGTCAAGCAAATAAAAACTCCACGTTATTAGAAAAAATCTTTCAGTTTCAGATTGTTAAAAGTTACTGTACGTGAACTGTCTATATTTGTGTCTATTATACAATACGTTTAATGAATAAATTTGTGTTAGTGGTTGAAATCACAATCAGAATGATCACAGTTGCACACCACTATATAAAAATTATCCCGATTAGCGCTTTCAAGCCTCACAGCCCATCGTCAGATCGGAATAGCTATTCCGATCTGACGATGGGCTGTGAGGCTTGAAAGCGCTAATCGGGATAATTTTTATATAGTGGTGTGCAACTGTGATCATTCTGATTATTATACAATAAACAAAAAGCAGCTACGTAAATTTAGTAACTGCACTGGACCTTGCCCTACTGATGGGCGCGGAGTCGGGCCAGGCGCAAAGCGAAAATCCCTTCCCCTCCGCCCCTCCCATGATGAGTCAGTCACTGGGTCACTGCACTGCACCTGCGCCTTCTTGGTTTTAGCAACGAATATAGACTAACTAGAAGAACACTTCTTATGGAGCGAGTGGGGTCAGCTTTCTGGGGTGATAAACCGTAGTTCATCACCCCGGCAACTAGATGGCGCTGGCGTTTCCAAGTAATTTTTTGTATTATACCGCGAAATTGAGTAAATTTCAAACATTTTCGTTAATATATAATTGGAGAAAGCTACAACTTATCAGATAAAAAGTGGTAGATGAAAAAATGTTTGTAGGGGTTAGACTAGACACAACCTCCAAAATTTTTTCACATTTGTTTGACACACTGGGTACGAAGGAATGAATCAAATAAATGCAGCCTACTCAAAAAATGCACTTTTGATGCATTCTTTATTATGCAGGGAGCAAAAGAATTTTAAAATATACAAGAACATGCGTCTTATTATTACAAACATTTTTTTCATCTACCACTCTTTTATACAAAAAGTAGTAGCATTGTTTCAACTACGCTTTTAATAACCCAGAAGTATGCTTCTAGTAACGTCTATATTCGTTGGTTTTAGCAAGCTTGTCATAACTTGAATAATACTCATACTCATACCCCTCCCCCCGCGCCAAGCCACGGCCACGTCAGTCTATTGCTCTATTCTAGTTTGTTCTGCTGGTTTTGTTGAGACTCAGTGTAATTACAGTCGCTGGTACTATTTTCTATTGTAATTTGTGAACTAAGTGATTTTCACACTCAGCGATTAGACGACACTTATAGTGTTTGTGTTGTTACTTGTTGATTTTGGCGTTGTTTCTGTTGTACGGGTAAGAATGATTTCAATAAAATGTACCATAGCTTAGTCTACATTAACCCTAGAATTAGCGCATGTTATTCCCCGTGGTGGTGGCCTATTTTTTCCCTTTTTGTACAGTTTTTGAAAACACTACATATTATTATTATTATAACACAGTATTATTGCAAAACAATACATTAATTATACTATTTACTCTTCAACATCACGAAAACGTCAGTGAATCAAACAATCAATGGAGGTTACCGTGCGAAACTTGACTCCAGCTGTCAGAAATAATTTCCCAACATTCGTTCTGTCTTTACTGCCAGACTAACAAAGCCAAATAGGCCTAAGTAATATCACTGTGTTCGCCGTTTCACTTTTAAACCTACAGAAAATTAAAAAAATACCGGAAGAAAGAAGAAAAACGGGTCCGTTCCATTGGTATAACTTATATTCCTATTGGTTCATATTTAGCGGAAGTGGTCGTGGTTGAAAATGTCCAATTTTCAGCAAGTGTCAGCTGATTTTGTTGCGCAAGTCTGCTGACTAAAATAGTCCCGATTTCAAAATTAGTTTACGTAAATATTTCAATCACAAATTTCATGAATATGGTATCAATTTTTTTTTATAATTGGATGAGCGATCGCGTACACGGAAAACCCGAAGTACTGTAAATACAAGTGAGCCTCTCGCGGTAAGAAAAAAGAACGATGTCTGCGACGTTTTAACGCTACCACCGAATTTTTCGGTGAACGCAACTGTCGGCACTGAACACAAACACGAATTTCGTAATATTTCGTGTTTATGTTCAGTGCCGACAGTTGCAATTCGGTGATAGCGTTAAAACGTCGCAGACATCGTTTCTTTTTTCTTACCGCGAGAGGCTCACTTGTATTTACAGTGCTTCGGGTTTTCCGTGTAATCCTATTACTAGGATTCAAAAAAACTTTTTGGCCGTCTGTGTGACTGTAACAGTGACAATGACAGCGGCAGCGCCCAAACAAATTTACCGATTATGACCAAACTTGTCACACAGGTCCTTGGGCAGTGGGCACAATATCTTGGCGGAGCTCGTTAATGTTTAAGATCGGTCGAGTAGTTTTTAAATGGCAGCCATTTACAACTGTAATACAATGTAAATTAATTGGGAATGGTTTATTTCAGAAATGGGGCCAAAAAAACCTTCTGGAAGTGAATTTTAAAAAATCAAAAAACGAAAAGAAGAAGACAACGAAAAATTAGCATCGGCGCTTGGAAATTGGCTGCGAAATGAAAAGAAAGAAGTACGTGAAAGTGATAGTGCCAGTAATAGCAATGCACTTCAAGAAGAAGAAGAAAAAGAAGACGACCAAGAAGAAAAGGAAGGAAAAAATGAAAAAGAAGATAGCAAGACTGTGAGACTGTTTCAGAAGACAACCACAGCCAGATCACTCCAATGGAGTTCGTCACAAACGTCATTGATTTTGAAGAAGGAAGTGATCCTGAGCTAAGTCGTTCCACAATGGGCAGGCAATCTACTGATCTTGGAAAACCCAGCACATCTTGCACATCTAATTATAATGAAAATGGTGCATTAAATACTACTGATGTGGGAATAGAAATTATCTACGAGGATCCCAAAAAATGGCCAGCAAATTTTCGACCAGACACAGTTCGTTGTAAAATTGTTGAAACAATTGACTGTGCAGATGATGGAAGACACTTTTCTCAGAAATGGGTTTATAAAATTCTACCAAACGGGGAAAAAGTAAAAAGGCAATGGTTGTTGTACAGCCAGTCTAAGGACGCACTGTTTTGTTTCCCTTGCCTTCTCTTTTCAAAAGACGACAAAAAGGACAAATCTGCTTTCTCTAATATTGATGAGGGATTCAATGATTGGAGACACTTGAACCCATTTATTGTCAATCACGAAAGGTCGATACCTCACCGACATTCTTATATCGATTGGAAAGAATTAGAAATTGGACTGAAAACTAGTAGATCTGTTGATGCAGAACATCAAACTTTGATACAAGCTGAAGTAGAAAAGTGGTGCAATGTTCTCAAATGTATTGTGGATGTAATTCTCCATTGTGCCAGGAATAACTTACCTTTAAGAGGAGGTTCCGATTCGATCAGTGACAGCAACTGTGGTGTATTTCTGAGTAAATTAGAACTTATTAGTCACTACAATCCTCAACTATCTAAGCACATAGAAAATGTTAAAAGTGGAAAACATGTCACAAGCTATTTTTCACCTCTAATTCAAAACGAGGTCATAGACATTTTGGGAAATAAGGTTCGATCTGAAATACTGAAGAATGTAAAAAGTGCCAAGTATTTCTCTATTATGTTTGACTGCACCCGGACACAGCACTCATTTAGAACAAATGAGTGAAATAATAAGGTATGTTAACATTAAGGATGGGAAATGCTCAGTTGAAGAAAGTTTTGTGGACTTCATCATAAGTCACCAGAAAAAGGAAGAGGGTTATCACAAGAAATATTGCAAAAATTAAACAATGAAGGCTTGGATATTCAGAACTGTCGTGGTCAAGGCTTTGACAACGGGTCAAACATGGCAGGAAAATATGAAGGCATTCAAGCGCACATATCCCAACTAAACGACCTTGCTAAATTTGTGCCTTGTGCAGCACACAGTCTTAACCTCGTTGGCGTGCACGCCGCGGAAGTGTCAATTATGATGACAAGTTTTTTTGGAAAAGTGTTGGAGTTTTTCAACTTCTTTAGTAGCTCTACCTTAAGGTGGGAGGCTTTGATTGGTTGTCTCAAAACTACCCTTAAGAGACATTGTGATACAAGATGGTCTTCCAGGCGTCAAGCTGTGACAGCTGTTAAGAAGAACTTATCATCTGTACACAAAGTTTTACAAAACATGGCTGATAGAGACAACGGCTGGAACACTGACACACTGTCTGGTGCTATGAAACTTGTCTTGTGCTTAGACAAATTGATTACGAATTTGTGTGCCTTTTAGAGATGTGATCTGATGTTTTGATAAGTTTGGACTGCACCAACAAATCACTGCAAGGAAAGGGCACAACTCTTGACGTAGCATCAAGTTTGCTCTCAGGTTTGGCAAAAAAAGTTGAAGACCTACGTAAAGAAGGAATTAAAAAATGCACAGAAAAAGCCAAAGCTATTTGTGATTCCATGGCCATCCAAAGCAGTTTTGCTGTTAAGAGGCTGAGAAAAGTCAAGAGGATGGCTGGGGAGACGGCTGAAGACGAAGCACACTTGTTGAGTTCTAATAAATCATTTGAGATAGAATGTTACATTGTATTTGATAGAATTGTAAGTGAAATAAAAAAAAGGGTACACATTTACCACACAGTTTCATCAGACTTCAGTTTTTTGTCAGGAAAGTCCTTAAGTGAATGCTCTGTTACTTTTCTTGAAAAGTGTGCAGCTGATCTTGATGCGATATGTAGCAGAGACATTGATAGAGTTGAGCTAGTTAACGAAGTAGCTGCTTTCAAGTTTCACGCAAAAGAGCCGGTGAAGAACATTTACAAGGCTTCCCATTTGGATATTCTGAAAGTTATTTCAAACTATGGATTAAGAGGTGCTTATCCAAACATCGAAATAGCATTGAGGATATTTTTGACAATGCCCGTCAGTGTGGCGTCTTGCGAGCGTACTTTCAGCAAGCTGAAGATAATCAAAAACTACTTACGGTCAAGTATGTGTGAAAACAGATTGACAAACATAGCTATCCTGTCGATAGAATATGAGATTGCTTCAAAACTTGATTTTAGTGAAATAATTAGTGAGTTTGCCTTGCTGAAAGCAAGAAAGGTAAAGTTTTAGTTCCATGGCTTTTCTGCTGTATACTGTAACAATTTGTAAAAGCAATATATTTGTTTACTGAAGAGTTTCAATTTGTTATTTACAGCCCCCAGAGCCAAAAAAATGGTACCTGCAGTTGCAACAACAGAATGTTGTAAGTGCAAGTCCTGAAGTCCTGTGTAAAAAAAATTAATATAAATTATAGAACTAAAGCACCGACTAAAGTTATGAATTATTTCTCTGGTAGTTTTTGTTATAATCAATACCTCCTCAGTTACAGTAGTGTGATATAATCTAACTGTTAACTAAAGAAGGCCTACTGTAAATTGATGTAACTATCAATAAAAATATTTTGCATTTTTTTTCTCATTTTCTCATATTGCAGGTAGCAGAAGCTGCTATAGTTTACTTAAATACTGTTACTATAGGTTTAGTTTGTATTCTAAAAAAGTTTGTAATTGTATATTACCTACCTTAATGTAGTGTAAATATTAAGTTTTAGTAGGCCTTACCATGTACTGTACTTTGGTAACTAAGTTTTTTTTTGTTTAGTTACTTTTTACATAGTTCAATCACCTGCAAATTAGGTTTTATACCTCCTACAGATTCCACCACTTTCAGTTAGTTTTTAAAAATAGTTTTAAGTTCACTCTTTCTCTTACAACAGTAATGCTTTTGTATTCAGATAACATAGAATTTTACAGAAATTCGACCAAAAAATTACCTTGAAAAGAGGTAAAACTTGGCTCAAAAAGCTTAAAAAACTACCATTTTTGCACTTTAAATTTAAAAATTTTCTGGGGGAGGAACCCCGGACCCCCCGCTACACTGGTGGGTATTCCAGACCCCCCCAGACCTCCCGGTATTGGTATTGGGGGCGCAGCTTTGTCAAAATTGCCAAGGGCGCAGGAGTACCTTGTTACGGCCCTGATGATAAATACTGGTATTATGTATAATTAAATCAATCACACACTTAACAGTTAATAATATGAATTACAGATCTGTGTCCAGAGAACTTGTCTAACAGAATGTTTTAATCATCACAAATGTCAAATGCTGTCTACATGGTTATAGTTTATTTTGTAGCTGAGAACCGGTGAAGTCTGGTTGTTGTAGATTTAATAAATGGTCTGATCCCACCTGTGACTTGAAGATTTGTGATACATTTAGAGTATGCGAGACGTGTGTGATGATGTGTTGGAGGATTCTTTTAAACTGGTTTCCAATGAAGTTCACTTAGGAGTTATGGAAATTCTCTCTTGGCCTGACGGCGATGGGGAGCATTGGTATGCTGCTCTGCCAGTGGAGAAAGATCTTGGGTTCCACATTTTGGCACTCCCTCACTTTCGGCTTGTCCGAGGACCCTGAGACACTTTAAGCGGTTACGAACGCATTCAGAAGATTGATTACCCCGCCGTCAGACTGAAGTTCGCCGTTGAAGGATTCAGATTGAAATGAGGGAGAGACATGTGTGCGCCAAGCACAGCTAACCGGTAACGAATTGTAACGTCGGTGAAAACAGCTGATAGAGATTACTTTATTTCTTCGCTGTAGCTCAGTACAGCATCGATAGCCCGCATCGCGGCCGCACGGTGACCTTGACCTTACCGATTTAGTAGGCGTAGTGTACAGACAGCCGCCGTGGCGGCGATTCAAATGCAATTCATGCCGAGGAAATCAGATTTAAAATTTGCCTCGGCACAGATTAAAAATGAAGTAGAACAGTTAATGAAAATACAGCCATGTGTCAGGACAGAAAAAGACATAGAAATAAGACTTAAGGCAGCTGGGGCAGTTCATGTCAAGGCCCCAACATTTGACGGAAGCACTCACTGGGCGATGTGCCTTAGGCAATTTGAAGCCGCCACATGCACAAATAATTGGACAGATAAAGAGAAGGCAGTTTCACTCGTTCTCACTTTAAAGGGACCTGCCACAGAGCTACTACAGAAAGTGCCACCTGACCAGGGTCGGATTAGAAGTGCATGGTGCCCTATACTGCCCTCAGTCTGGTGCCCCCCCCCGATTATAAATTCAACCTTTTATCCGTTATTTATACTGATAAATGGCATACACAATTTCAGAAATTAAAAATGATTTTATTAATTAACTTATTTATTAATTAAGTCCAAATTACAACAAATATTTAGCTAAATAGTGATTACAATGAGCATACCCATACATAAGCTTAGAAAATACTAATAAATCCATTTTTTTTCTTGATTTTGCCTCAACTGAGTCTTATATAATTTCTTCTAAATCGAGCTATTCAAGTATTTCACTTTCAATATTCAGCCTTGCTAACAAAGATACTCTCTCATCTCCCGTACTTGAATTTAACATATCTTAAATCGTTTTAATGCAGAAAATTCTCTTGCAGATTCGCAGTCAGCTATTGGAATCATCAAAAGCAGGTGATAAGAAATGTATAAATTCGGAAATACATCAATCATTTTACAATCAATAATCCAGTTTAATACTTTAAGCGTACAAACTGTAGTATCATGGACTCTATCATTTTCATTAGAATGATTTGAAAAAACCTCTTTCTTGCAATTTTACTCATGGCACAAAGTGCTCAATTCTATTAGAAGATTGTTGGAAAGTGTGCACACATCTTTTTATGATTTTGGATTGAGGATACTTGTTTTTTAACATTTATTATCTTCAAAATGTTTTTGTGATTTAGGGCTGGATGGTGCCTGCCCTGACAGCTGAGGTTCTGGTGCCCGGTGTTGAAGCATATCCTAGCGTTATGGCTAATCTGCCACTGCACCTGACAGTCAGAACACCTATGCCAAATTCATAAAAGCTTTAGAATTGCGGTATGGTGACAAACATGTGCGAGATGTGTACTACGCTCAGTTGAGAACAAAGTGACAATGTTCCAGGGAGAGTCTTCAAGAGTCTATCCTGAAGAACCAAAGTTTTTCAAATGAGGTTTGCGGTGCAGACATTTATTGATGGCATCAGAGATTGTAAACTTCAGGAAGTGTTATGAATGGCAAGACACCAAAATAGCTGTGAAGCTCTTGTTCATGCCCTCGAGTTTGAAGCTGCCAAGTCAGCGTCCTGTTACATTAAAGGGTTTATGCCATCACACTGTAGTCAGAAGATCCCAGCATCACATTGCCATTATGATGGGTACAGAAAAACAATGTTGCCAGACAAACAACTCAAAAGTTCAAGAGCCCCACAGCGATTTGAACGGTGGAAAAAAGACAAGACCGAAGTGTTACAACTGTGGGAAACGTGTCATCTACAGGTAGACTGTTGGAAGAATAACATACCAAGAAAGGGAGTGATTGTACCAATTGGAGAATTAAAGCTCCAGAACTGCACACAGTTTCCATGCTACATAAGACCAATGGAAACCTGACTGTTAATGGATTTGTGGAAGGTAAACCAACATCATGTACAGTTGACACAGGTACAACAGTGTCCATTGTGTGCCCTGACTTAATCAGCAACCGACAGCCTCAATTTAGCTCTTGTACAATACAGACTTTGACTCTAAGCCCTGTTAAAGTATTAGGTCAAGTAGATGTACGTGTACGCCTGGATTTCCTCGAGTTTAGCTACCAAATGCTCATTATAGATATTGTCGATGAAGTGATTCTTGGCACAGCCATTATGAATGCCTACAGATTTGTTGTGGACTTAAGAGAATGTCCTGAAGGTTGGCCAAGAGAAGATGAGGCTTTGCATGGCTAAAATGACAGAGTCTGCCAACCATTCGATCAAGTGAGTGGCAGTGGCCAAAGAAGAAGTCAACAGGTGTTGTCAAGAGGAACCCTTCCTATTGCAAGCGGAAATGGAAAAAGAACTAACAGATGACGTACCAATGTGTGTAACGACAAAAGAAGTGATTGGAAAGCCAACTATGGGTGTCGAAGAAAGGCTCATGCTTGTTCCTGAGTTAATGGAAGCACCTGGGGAAAAAGTTGCTGAAGATGAAGTTATGCAAGAGGTTGTTGACAATAACCAAACAGACTTGGACTAGCTAATGGCATATAGGTCATCAGTACATGACACAACTGGCATAACTCTAGCAAAATTGGTGTTTGGGCAGGAGATCCGCCTTCCTGGAGACTTGGTGTTCGTATCACCTGAGACTCAGTCCCAAGAGCCACAGAAGTATTCTCGCAATTAGAAAAACCAACTGCGAGAATTAATCGCTTGATAAGAGGACGGCTGAAGATAGCTAATGATAAAATGACAACTCTGTATAACATTCGCAGCAATAGTGTGGGTTTTCAAGAAGGAGATCATGGTTGTTCAACCCAAAGCGCTGTCATGGTTGCTCACCTAAATTTCAGACTAATTGGGAAGGACCTTACATTGTGAAAAAGAGAATCAATGATGTTGTCTATCAGATTCAACAGAAAGGACAGCGAAAATTCAAGGTCGTCCACCTAGATCGCCTGGCCAAGTATTATTTCAGAGACAGTTTGGCAGTTCAGGACAAACAGGCTTAAGGAGGGGGCAGTGTTAGATAATGCCAAATGTTCTCATGCATTTGATTGTGTCATTCTACAAGCTTCTCGACTAGCCCTGCCAGTGTGTTTTGGCCAAGGCCATATTGAAGTGTCCTCTAGACTTTTCGAGTGCTTGTTGACGCAAATTATGGAACATCTGAGGACTATAAGTAGACAACAGTTGCTGCTTAGAAGTCAGTTACATGAGCGATTTTCCGTAGCATGGATCGAATGTTTGTCGAAGTATTGTGTGAAGTGTTATTGTGTGGAACTCTATTATTTGACATTATTATTGTGTGTGGATAAATCTAACTTGAATTATTGTACAAGTTGATTATGAATTATTAATTGTGATAATTAAAGCTGGTTTTTAGTGTCTTGTATTTTGTTCTCCACTGTACCATACAATGATCAGTTCGACCTTCGTAACAATATTGTATGCCCTGTGCAGCTTAGCGAAGTATCAATGAGTTGAGGACAGGACATGCTCCGCTACAGCAGACTTCTGTGGTTGGCACAGACAGTAGCCATCAACTGTGTTCACTGATGCACATGTTGATACTGTGCTTCATGGTACCTGTGCAATTTCTCACAAGAATATGATACTCTATGTGCGGGATGTGGCAAACAGTATGCTTCCTAAATCAGTGTGCCGATAGCTGTAGCTGAGATGATACTTTGTTTTGTTCAGTATGATTTTGTGAGGTTATGTTTTGGGTGATTTTCTTTTCAACTATATGATGGATTTTAATGAGCAAAGAATCTGCATAAAATTTGTTTCAAACTTGAAAAAACTGGTGCAGAAACCCATCAAATGCTAGAGGAAACACTTGGAGATAATGCGATGAGCCAAATCAAAACTTTTTTATGGTACGAACACTTTGAGGACAGGCAAACATCTTATTATTCGAAGGCTTTCACGGCCAGTGTCATTTGAATTTAAACTATCTTACAGGCTGTTTGGGCGTGGTCCAAGGTTTTCATTAAAACCAAACGTTTCAGCAGTACCACTGGCTGCCATTTTCAGTGGATGTATCGAGTCAACCTCACGCAGGGTGTCATGCAGCCAGGTGTACATTGGAACCACGAAATGCAGCATCCACACACGCGTGGGTGAACATAGCCGTTACTGTAGATTGGGACAGCCAGAGAAGTCTGCCGTAGCTGAACACGCGCTCGCCAATCCCAACCATTGGATCCTCTGTGATGAGACGAAGCTCTTGTCGGCAGTGAGTGCGTACTTCCCTCGCCTTCATATGGAGTCCATCTTGATTCAGAAGCATGCTGCGATCACTGTGAATCGGTGGGGCGAAAGCATTTCTTTAAGTACTTTATGGCAGAGCACGATGCAAGCCTCACATACACTTTTTTTTCTGATTGGCTGTTGATGCAATTTTTACTTGTTTGTGGGACTTAATGAATTTATAAGTACAGGTAACATCATGAGAGATCTTCAGCCTTAACCACAGTACTGTGGGCTTAACGTACGAAACCCCGTGTTAGGTTGACTCGATACATCCACTGAAGATGGCAGCCAGTGGTACTGCTGAAACGTTTGGTTTTAATGAAAACCTTGGACCATGGCCAAACAGCCCGGCAGACAGTTTAAATTCAACAGACACATCTGTTGATGACAATGAGATAAACTTGAACCTACTTCAACTCCAACCTACTTCAAATCTCTCTAATTATGTTTTGAAACATTTCACACATCAAACACTTAAATAAGTCAGATAGTCACTACAAAATATTGAAAAAAAACCCTTCTTAAAAATATTTATTGGGTTTACAGATCATAATATCCTAGTTATTTCTAATTAATTAGTTGCTCTCCAGATCTACTCCCATACCACTCTACAAGGAGAGCCAAAGTATTATGTGAGCAGGCTTCTCTAATCTAGCCTTATTTTTAAATATTTCTGCTAGTACACCACAGCAGACTGATCAGTAGTGAAGTGTCCATATACACAATGTAAGCACTGCTTACATTTAAAAACCAATGGTGAAAAAACATTTTGTTCTTGTTAAATCATATTCTCTTCATTCCTGGTGTCCAGCCAGCTGGACACAGGTTCTTTATTTTTTTGTAAATAAATATTATACATTAACATCACTTGAGCCATTTTTCCAGCTTCCTGGACAGTTTTCTCTGTCAAGAGAAATTTTTCTATAATGCTACCTAGCTTTTTCTGTTGGCTGACCCGATCAAAGCAACATGGCGTCCTCTGCTGGTGGTGTGTCAAGAATGTCTTCAACTAAAAAATGTAAGTAACAATATCCTGTGGTATTATCTGTTACTTTTTATCTACAGATTAATAATAAAATATGAATGAATAATACTATAATGTTCTTAGATTGATATTGCACTAACTTTGAGTTATACGTAACCACTAACTTAAAGTCCAGCCAGCTGGACACCAGGAATCGGTCCAAGTATTGCATGTGAAATACTCTGTTCTAATGTACCAACTTTACACCTATTCTATTATATACTTTTCACTTATTTGAGCAGACTATATTAATTAGTTAATAATAAATTTTATTGATAATACTTATTAATAGCTACTAAACAGTTGTTTTGTCATAATAAATATTACTAACAAATTAGTAAATACCATAATTTTTCTGTAAAACATAGTGCTCTTTTTAATCTTTGCACTGTTGTATCTCCTCTAATTAAAATGTTTTAAATCCATACAGGTGATATTGAACTCCTTACACAGGCTGAAATTGAACAAGCAGTCTTAGAAATTATAGAAAGAGTAAGCTATTTAAGTGACATGGATGAAGATGATAATGATGTTGAAACTACGCAGTCTACGGATGTGAATCTTGTGAATCTGCCTCAACAGGAGAGTGATAGTTTTTCTGAAGCAGTAATATTATCAATATTACAATTTTGCACAGCTTGCGTGCACCTGATACAATAAAGCAAGGTAAAAATATGCCTTCCTGTTTTCTTACTTTTACTTTCATCTTTTAGAGTGAAACCAAGAGTACAACTGAGAGACCAAGCAAATCAAATCAAAATCAAAAAGAAGTTCCACTACTAGGAAAGCAGGGCCTAGACAAATGTATTAGAAAAAACAAGCTTTTTCCGACAAAGCAGGCAATGACACTGGCAAAGAGTGGTCAGTAGAAGGCAGAGAGCTGTGGACACCTCTCTAATACTTCGAAAATATACTTCAGTGATCAGATGTTGAGCCTTGTAACTGAGCAGACAAATATTAGAGCTCTTCAGGACAACCAGAGGTCTCTAAACACAACACTTAAGGAAATTTAAAAAACTTGTAGGGGCACATATCATTACAGGCTGTATGAAACTACCAAGACTAAGAATGTACTACCGTAGCAGGCTGAGGGTGGTGCTTGCTGTCACTGTGATCCAAAGGATTGTCTTTACAATTTAAGGAATTAATTACACTTTGTAGACAACTTGAGCATTCCAGCTGAAGATTAAAAAAAAAAAAACTATGGAAAGTTCAGCCAATTATTGACAGCGTAAGAAGAAAATGATTGTCATTACCGCTCTCAATAAATCTCTCTGTGGATGAGCAAATAATACTTTTCTATAGGACAACATCCCTTCGGCAATATGTGAGAAATAAACCAAACCCAGTAGGATTGAAGAATTTTGTTTTGGCAACTCCACAAGGATTGGTTCTTGTCTTCTTCATTTATCAAGGTGCCAAGGTTTAGCCTGATGGGCATCTAGCTTCTGATCTATAGGAGGCTCTGTTGTTAAAAAGCTGGTAGATGGGAGAGTACCAAGTGATCATACTTTGTATTGTGATCAGTATTTTACATCAATTTCACTGCTGAGTATCTAATTGAAAGGTGAATCTATACACACTGCGGATAAAGAAATTATGAAAATAGGAAGGGGAATTTTAAATTTATGGATTGAGTATAATACGGATTGGCAACATTTAGGTGCAAGTAAAAAAATGCATCCTCTTGAATTTCAAACTCTACATTGGCGAATCCTTGAGTTCTGCTGCCACTGCTGACAGACGGGCTATCTATTCTTCAGACTCCAAAGCTGAAGAACCTATAGCAACACCTCCGATAAGCGTAAAACCAGTTCCAATTCCAAATCAAGATGTAAGGAAGACAGAAAGCAGACACCTACCACTCTGCGTAATCAGTGATAAAACAAATGGATGAGGTGCCGTAATAAAAACTGCAACTCAGAAACAAAGTTTAAGTGTTCAGAATGCAATATATTCCTTTACATCACAAGTGAAAGACAATGCTTTTATGAATTTCACAAATGATTCATGACTTAAATGTGTCAATGTAAGTAGTTTTTGTATTTGTTTGTTCTGATTTACTGTAAAATTTGTTTTTTTCAGAGATATGTTAAAATTAATTTTGTAATTTTTATAATTTCTTACAAACATTATATTTGTATACAATAGGTTTAAATTAATTTTGTATATAAAACATGTGTTTGACAATATGAAAAATAAGTTTCACATAGGTACTAAATGTATTCATTATACAGGATAAATTGTTACAATGAGACCTGGAGTCCGGTTTGCTGGACATACGAAAAATCCGTTACATATCGATAATTGAAAAAATCAAACATTTGACTGGTTATTTGTATGCCTGAAATATCTATGAAAGAGGTGTATTGAAATTATTGAAAATTTAATTTAGGGACTGAGGAGGCTATATCAGTGCATCAGTGCTAAATCATCAAATCTTTCTGTATAAAAAAATAAGATAATATAAATGAATGAACAACGGAGGATGTTTATAAGGTACTGTGATGTGTGAATACTGTTACGACGATAGTCTACTCGATCGTCGTAGGTACAGTGGAATATAACAAAATACAAGACACCAATTAAGTCACTAATTACTAGCTTTAATTTCCACACTTAACAGTTCGTAATTAACAACACAGTCTCTACAACAAATCAAATAAAAATTGTTCACACGCAATAAAATGTCCAATAAAATTAAACACAATTGTATTACAATTACAGTCCGATTATAAAACACAACACTTAACTAATAACCACTTAAACGAGCACAGTTTTTTCTCCCGACAATAACTCTCGAACCGCGGTGTCAATATATCGCACTAATAATGAAACTTAAGGCCGCTGGCGCCATGTATTTATACCTGCGCTCACAGACCAGAATGTTACTAATTGCGTCTTAGCGCTCGTGTGAACTACGTAATTAACTACGGCCTTGACACAGTCCGCGCGGCTGGCGCCTTCGAGAAACCTCTCGAAAATGCGTCGACAAGTACGTACGCCACACGCGTTACATCGAGAATCTTCTGGCACATTCGACAAACACGTAGATTGTTCTGTGATGTCGTAACAGTGCCCCTTCCTTAACCCTGTTCGTCTCGAACTGGCAAACCGTCTCTGAAGCTCGACCAGGCGATCTAGGTGGACGTCGTTGCGAAAGATGATTCTCCCGTTCTTCGAATTCAGTCTCGTGTGATCGGAACATCACGTTCCCAGGAATGCGAGTCTTTCACGCAACCACTAGTTTCGCTGGAATCACTCCCGTTGCGTCATGTACTGATGACCTAAATACCACTGGCTGATCCAAGTTTGTTTGGTTCTCGTCAACAACCTCTTGCGTAACCTCATCTTCAACCATTTTGCCCTCGGGCGCTTCCATCAGCTCAGGAACAAGCAAGTTTTGTCTCGACAACCATAGTTGGCTTTCCAATCACTTCTTTTGTCGTTACACTTATTTGTATTTTCTCTGCTAGTTCTTCCTCCATTTCCGCTTGCAATAGGGAGGGTTCCTCTTGCCCAGACCTGTTGACTTTTTCTTCAACTAATGCCACTCGCTTAATCGAATGGTTGGTAGACCCTGTCATTTTAGCCACGCAAAGCTTTATCTTCTCTTGGCCAACCTTCAGGACATTCTCTCTTAAGTCCACAACGAATCCGTAGGCATTCATACTGTCCGTGCCAAGAATCACTTCATCGACAATGTCTGCAACGAGCATTTGGTGGCTAAACTCGAGAAGACCCAGGCGTACACGTACGTCTACCTTTCCTAGCACCTTGACGGGGCTTCCAGTCACAGTCTGTATTGTACAAGAGCTAATTAGAGGCTGGCGGTTGCTGACTAAGTCAGGGCGCACAATGGACACTGTTGCGCCCGTGTCAACTGTAAATGATATTGGTTTACCTTCCGCAAATCCATTAACGATCAAGTTTCCACTGGTCTTATGTAGCGTGGAAACTGTGTGCTATTCTGGGGCTTTACTTCTCCAACTGGTGCGATCACTCTCTTCTCTCGCTATCTTCTTCTCCCAACAGTCTACCTGTAGATGATCACGTTTTCCACAGTTGTAACTTTTCTGTCTTCTGTCTTTTTCAAATCGGTTCGACTCTCTTGAACTTTTGAATTGTTTGCCTGACAACATTGTTTTTCTGCACCCATCGTAACGGCAATGTGATGGCACAAACCCATTAATGTAGCGGGACGCTGACTTGGCAGCTTCAAACTCTAGGGAGTGAACAAGAGCTTCTGAGCTATTTCGGTGCCTTGCCATTCGTAACACTTGCTGAAGTTCACAATCTCCGCTGCCATCAATAAATGTGTGCACCGCAAACCTTATTCGGAAGTCTTCTGGTGCTTCAGGATACGCCAATCTAATCAATCTGTCGATACTTGCTTCGGCTCTTGAAGACTCTCCCCGGAACGTTGTCGTCTTGTTCTCAACTGAGCGTAGTACACCTCTCTCAAATGTTTATCACCATAGCGTAAGTCTAGAGCTTTCATCAACTCGGCAGAGATGTTCTGGCCGTCAGGTGGGACTTTCTGTTGTAGTTCTGCCGCGGGTCCTTTTAATGCGAGAACGAGTGAGACTGCCTCGTCTTTCTCTGTCCAATTATTTGCGCATGCACCAGCTTCGAATTGGCGTAAATACGTCGCCCAGTGCGTGCTTCCATCAAAGGTTGGGGCCTTGACATGAACTGTCCCAACCGCAGGCGAGGTGACCTTTTCTATTGACTTATTTTCTGTGTCTTTCTCTCCGTCTTTATCATTGGTACAGTCTGTTCACCAAGTTGTTTTGGTTGTAACTTCAGGAACTGCTCTCTTATGTTTGCCATTGCGATTTCTACTGCAGATATTTTATTTGAAATGATTTCTTCTATGTCAGATATTTTTGTGGACATCGATTCTTCAACACTCGAGACAGATTTTTCTACTTCAGCTATTTTTAATGTCATAGATTTTTGTAACTCCGATATTTTAGTAACTTGTTTATTAAGCTCACCTCGTAGGAGACCCAATTCTGCGGTACTATGTTCTTGCATCTGTTTCTGCTCCTGTATTAATGCTTTGATGTCTTCTGTTTCACGCTTCCGTTCCTATGCCTCCTTCGTCGTCGTTCTGTAGCAGGAGAGTTTTCTGCCTCTTCTCTTTCTTGTCTTCGTTCTTCTTTTTGTCGTCTTTCTGCTTCTTCCGCCCCGTCTGCGTTTTTCATCCTGTCGTTTCTCCGTCTGTAACACCAGCGACTGTAAATTTTCCATCGTCTGACTGGCATCCATTGTTTACCGATTAATTACGAATTACACTCGTCTTGTACAAAGTTTCCACTGTTAACCGTTTTATCCCAGTTCTGACACCACTGTTACGACGGTCTACTCGATCGTCGTAGGTACAGTGGAAAACAACAAAATACAAGACATCAATTGAGTCACTAATTACCAGCTTTAATTTTTACAGTTAAACAGTTCGTAATTAACAACACAGTCTCTACAACAAATCAAATAAAAATTGTTCACACGCAATAAAATGTCCACTAAAATTAAACACAATTGTATTACAATTACCGTCCGATTATAAAACACAACACTTAACTAATAACCACTTGAACGCGCACAGTAATTTCGCCCGACAATAACTCTCGAACCGCGGTGTCAATATATCGCACTGAAACTTAAGGCCGCTGCCGCCATGTATTTATACCTACGCTCACAGACCAGAATGTTCCTAATTGCGTCTTAGCGCTCGTGTGAACTACGTAATTAACTGCGGCCTTGACACAGTCCGCGCGGCTGGCGCCTTCTAGAAACCTCTCGAAAATGCGTCGACAGGCACGTACGCCACACGCGTTACATCGAGAATCTTCTGGCACATTCGACAAACACGTAGATTGTTCTGTGATGTCATAACCAGTGGCGAAGCTAGTAGTTAATGAATGGGTAGGCAAAAATCTTATCTTAAATTTTTTTAAGTAATCACTAAAAGGACGGTGGTTCAAATCGGACGCTGAGTTAGAGTTTGCTGTAAGCGAATGGTTCCACAAACAGCCGTAAGAATTTTACTAGCAGGGAATCTACAGGGTAGTGCAACAGTGGAACTCATGTCTTAATGTTAATGGAGACTTCTTTTAAAATCGTTGAATAAAAAATGCTTTACAGCTCTATATGTCTTTCTATTGAACAATCCTTGTATTAGTCATACACAATAATACAACTGATTGAACTTCAAAATTTTAAACTTGATTAGTTTCTATATATATGTTTAATGTTACAAATAATTCAAATAACAATCTTGATCATCTGTTAGTTCAGCGGAATAACAGGGACACTTTTAATAACCGCATAAAATAAACACACTTATAAACAACGCAGGCGCTTTAACTTAACTGTTTGGACCACAGAAGTGAGGCATGCCTCAACGCTCTATGTGTACAGCGCGGGACAATCCCCCCTCCCTTCACTTCCTTATCACACCCGCACATTGCTTACATACGATGTATACAAAAAACGCTGAGGCAAGTTCAGGTTGCCTCATTCGCTTTAAACGAGCTATGCCGAATCTCACCTGTCACCATCTAGCGGTCGCTCAATAAAGCACGTTTCGGTTTAATAAATTCGACAGTCGCGGTAGCAATGTATAATCTTTACGTTATGTAGTTCATACGTATTTATAATTTTTATTCTACAGAATTTTTTTGGGTAGGCATTGCCTAACTGCCTCCATGTAACTTCGCCACTGGTCATAACAATACTATTCATCCATACACAGTGCCTGACTATGTACCTGGTGCATAGACCTCAGCACTCCCAGCCACTAAACAGCAAGGAGCCGACTCTCTTAGTGCAGAGGGAAGTCCATATCCCTACAGTGGCTTAATTCGTTGCAGCATTTGTATGTTCACTTTACAATAATGAAGACTGATTTTAGTGTCAGCTCGTACTACACTATGTGATTCTACTACAGCATATTTACTGATGTAATTACTGTATGGTACCCAATTCTATTATTTCTGTGTGGTGGTATATAATTTTATGTAGGCTACATTGTTTACCATACTTAATGATTTAAATCTACAAAAAACTAGTTTATTTTCTTTTCTTAACGGCGCTGCTAATTTTCAATTACATGGTTTCACATATATTGGAACGGAAAATAGTTCATCTAACAGGGTAAATCGACCATTTACAGTATTCAAGTGTCCTGTCATGAAAATGCATAGGCAGGTATTAAGACATGTCCATTAAGGCTGGAGTTGAGTCAACATTATATGGATGGATGCGGGGGGACTGTTTCCAGCTGCTTACAAATCACAAATCTGCATTCTTCATAATTGAGAATGACACTTACTAATTTTGTTGATAAGATTTTGCTGACCCTATTTCATGACCAAAAACTTTGCAGATGGCCTCAGAATGGATGGATTATTGAAAAATGACAAACAGAATTAACACTGTTTGCACACCACTATAGAAAAATTATTCCGATTAGTGCTTTCAAGCTTCACAGCTCATTGTCAGATCAAAATGCATGTGTCTTGCAAAGAAGTTTGAAGAATTACAATATGACCAACTCTGTCAGAAAAACAAAAAGTAATTGCTTGAAGGAAAATGATTAATCTGATTTTAAACATTGCTGATGAAAATGTTTTGGAACAGTTTTAGTTTTCTGTACTTAGGGTGTATATTTTTTGAATGAGGGGATGTGGGAAATAACATTACAAAATTTTAGTTACAAATGATATATTGTGCCACAAGGAGAAAATATCCACAGATGCATGAGGAAATTCATACACAGCTGATGTGTTTAAAACTGTGCTTGTGGCAATTTCAGTGCCTTCAAGTAATCAGAACTTGAGTATTTGGAAAACAAGATCTAAATAAATGTAAACCTTGATATTAGGTGCAGATCCTTAAGGGTATAGGCAGAACTGGTGGAGTGGAAACTTGCCCACCAATGTTTGATAAAGAATTCATTTAGAGATAATAAAGAAACATTATAAGCCATTTATTAACTATGGAGAATTTACAATTAAAGTAACAATATTGTTATATTTCACTTTAAAATGTACATATGAAACTGAGTTTGCACTTAACCCTGAATAAAGACCACATTTTATTTTCTCCCCCTCCTCAACCAAATCAGTGAAACATTGCATGTGCATAGTGTAAAAGTATGTAGAAAACGCAAATTATCTTTTATGATGGTCAACAGAAGATAGGTACTGCACTGAATGGTACAGTGTATCTTTAATATGATATTGATAACTCAGTGGCTTAAAAATTTGTATTCAATACAGGGGCAGAGATATGGAGCCGTGAACACTGCAACTGTGGGGAGTAACACCACCAGACTTGTAGAGGAAAGTTTTGGAGGAAGAAGTTTGAAAGAAGAAAGTTTCAGTCATGTTCAAAAGGACAATTGAATAGAATAGGCAGTATCCCACTAATTTGATCGATAGTTTCAGGTTACGTGTGAAATGTGGTAGAATGACAAACTTCAGATTATAGGTTGGATGTATTTATAGCACACTGCCATGGTAAAAAGTAGTATGACAAAGATAAACAATTTATTTTCTTATTTTAACTCTAATTAATTTATTGTTTTTCAGTAGTTCCACCCCATAAGCAGATTTTGTTACTTTGTCTAATAATATATTTGTAATTAAAGAATTTTTACTGACTCTAAAATTCTCCCTTAATTTAATTGGTGACAAAAACACTTTTGCTGTACTCCACCTCCTTTCTTTAAATGAAGTGTCTTACAAAGGAAAAACTCCCTTTGGTGATGGAATATTGAAATCAGGTTTAGTTTCATACCCAAGTTCCTTCATGCCTTTTGAGAAAGCTTTTTTTATATCATCTACTTGTGAATTATTAAACGTATTTATTTTCAAATAACCTCCTGTCCCATGATATTCTAGGGACTCTGGGTTGTTTAAAACTTCATGTGCTTACATGTCTTCTTGCACATCAGACAAACAGAACAAGCAATATATGTTTCTGTTTTGTTTGATATTCACTGATACAGACTGATACACACTTTTCTTAGGATGCGATGCTACAGACTGATAAGTATATGACTTCACAAAAGTATAAAGTCATCACTTCTTATTTCATCAGTCTTCCTTGCAATTTTATAGTTCTTCCTTTCAAGACCTGCTGCTACTAATGATTCTGTATACACATTTCATAAAATAGCACCAGAATAGAGGCATGCATACATATAATATGTATATACAATCTGAAAATTAATTTGTCATTGTCCACTGGTGGTTTATATAGACGTATGTGATAATATATTTTCGTAGTGACACAGTTTTGTGCATGTGCTGTTATTTATGTGTGTCATTGTTTCAGTGTGGTGATGGAACAGGGTGGGGTGTGTATGCTATCTCTCTGTAGTGAATCAGAAATTTCATAAAATTATAAATTAAAATTATATCATAAACAAATAATATAAAAAGAGTAAACCAATCAGTTTGGAAACTATCAAAAATTCAATGATTTTTCCAGAACGCAATCACATGTGACTGACTCTTCAAAAACACGTACAGACCTAACGTCGGACAGTGTTTAGTTATCGCATGTAGCAGCAATGTCTCTACTCTTACGTCACACGCAGAGGCGTGCAGTGAAGGGAAGCAAGTGAAGCACTGCTTCAGTAATTATTGGTGACATACTGACTGCAATTATTTAAAGTAAATGTTATAATTTAATTTAATCTAATTTTAAGTAACCAGAATAAAAATTCACTGGAATTTTCTACATGACTGTTTTGAAAATTTTTCTAAGTAGACTGATTTCACACGCTGGCTCTGCAGTGGTAGGTGAAGCAGGTTCATCCCAGCTTGAGGTAGCGTGGTGTAGAGAGATGTGCACTCACGTAGAGTGAGAGAGAAAACCGCCTCTGCAGTGGTTGGTAACTGATGCTAGCTTCAGTTGAGTTGGACTGTATGGTGTTGAGTTTGCTGCTATCACTGTGTGTGTTCCATTATTTAAACCGCATTTAAACCATATGCGTTTTCCGTTTTTAACATTTTAAGTTATAGTTATACATTATTAAATAGTGCGTTTTACATTTTATTTATTCTTGGATTTCGTTGTCCATGACGTGTCCGTTACTTAACTAAATACCACTATTACATTAACGACTCGGAACACTAGGTTTTTTTATAAGTAAAAGCTTATAAAATTATCACTACAGAATCCACCTTTGCAAACCACCTCATTGAAGCAAACCACACATATAAAAACATCGACAATAACATGAACATTCTACACGTACACACAAAAGCCCGAAAACTAGACACTCTAGAACAATTGGAAATATACAAACACACAAAAACAAATAAACACAACATTCTAAACGAACAGACACAATTCAAATCGCACGCATTATTCAAACATATCTCACCTCACACACACAGCATTGATCTTTTGAAATTCGATTCCTTCGCCCACAACAAGACGGACAGCGCTACCAGCGGCAGCCTCTGAAGAAGCCTTTTAAAGGAGAAAACCGGTTCAGGCTGCAAGGTAAAACTTTATGCTTTTACTTATAAAATCCCTAGTGTTCCGAGTCGTTAATGTAATAGTGGTATTTATTTTATTTATGTTGTATTAAAATGATACACATTATATTTGAAGGTATAATTATATATTTTAGAATAGTTTCAGTGTTGGTTTAATATATTTTCTACAGTGTTGGTTTGTATAATAAAAAACGTTTTAGCAAAACCTTTTTCTTCCCAGTCATTCAACAAAAAAACTGAAATGATAAAAATTTGTAAGCTGGGCCCGAATCTTTTAAACTTAACTCAGCAATTTGGAAAGTTTACTAGGCATTTCCAGTCTAGTATGTACACCAAATGTGAGTGGTTGGCTGGTAGTGTTGAGCTAATTGCACTATTTTACTGGTACTGTCTGTTGTTTGGAAAGGACAGGAACACTGCCTAGGCAAAGACTGGATTCAAACATTTAGGAAACCTAGTTGAATCTATTAGCGGTCACGAAATTACTGTGAATCATCTTCGTTCATCATTGTGTATTGCTGCTTTTGGTCAGAGTAAAATAGAAACTGTGTTAGGTGACCAACTTATCAGAAAGTTCAACGCAATAGAGATTTTCTTAGGAGACTAATGCTGTTTGATATCTCCGTAAATAAGAATTAGCATTTCGAGGACATGACAAAGTGGAAAAGATAGTTAGTTGAGGTAATTACATAGAATTTCTTAACTACACAGCCAAATATCATCCTCTTCTTTCGGAACATCTACTGTATTTAGGAAACTGTCTAATCTCATTGAAGCGATTAGCTCAGTTCTTTTAGTGACTATAAAAAATGAAAGAAAGAAGGTACACTTTGTAGCTGTATTAGTTGATGTAACTAGAGAATTTCAAATAAAGCATGTGGTCTATAGTTTTGCATTAATCGTATAATGGAGAAGTAAAAGAGAGATTTTTAGGATTCAGTGATGTAAGTTGTGATTGACATACCCAGGCTGTTGCAACGCCCATTTGCCAGTTCCTGACTGAATTTGAATACAGTGAAAAACTAGTTGCTCAAGCCTACGATGGGACGGCAACAATGGGGAAATTTTAATTGGAGTAGAGACCATAATTAAAAAAACTAATCTGCAAGATCTCTTTGTCCATTAATATGTTTCTTTGTCTCTATTGCACTGATATGTCTCTTTGTCATGTTTTAAGCCTTGTTTAAGAGTGTCAGGCAAATACCCGATAGTTTAGCTCCCATTAGTGAATTTTTGTCAGTGTTAGAGACAAAATACTTTTGATAAAATATTTTCATATACAGATGACAGACTTAAGCGAGTGACATTTTCTACTGCTGAAAGAAAATTACAGAAACTCGACAAAGTATAGCATCTCTCCGTGATAACTTTGAAGGTGTTTTTCACCAAACTCTATCTGTAGTAGGGGAGCCATCACAGAGAAGGAATGTGAACTACAAGCATATTTATTGTGAGTGTTTGATAACACTGACAATCACTTGTATACATGGTTTCAAGATTATCCTTTTCAAAGCCTTTTGGAAACATTTGGCAAATTCTTTGACAGTGTGTGTTTATAAAACGAACTTATTGTGTTGTACAGTAGTGAAGAGTTTGAAGGAAAAAGTATATCTGTACTTTTAAAGCTTTAAAGCTATTAAACTCAACACAATATTGAAAACTAGTTAAATGTTTGTATATTTAAAGAAAATGTGTTTGTGTGCAGGAGAGTTATTAGTATGCTTCAACAATACATTAGTCTGTTTATTCATAAAAAAGTTGATATTACAAATTACTGCAAATGTGCTATTACAGTATTTATATTTTCAGGCACGTGTTTAAAAAGAATTTGCACCTCAAGTTAAAGCCTGTATTGTGCTAGTGTTTTTTAAAGCATTAGTAACTCGGTGTTAGAGATTTTGAACCGCGGGGTATACATGTTCTATGTATTCTGCGTTGAACATAATATTTTATCATGCTACAAAACATTAAGATATTATACTTAATAATGGATATTATACCTAAAATTCAATCATAAACGTGCGTACCACCTACTAACAGGAAGACAGATTAATAGTTAAGCCACTATACATTAATTTTAATTATAAATTAGGCTTCCGCTACCTTTTTGAAACTGAATTAGGCCTATGGTATCGGATATAACTCAGCTTCACCAAAGTTTTTACCCACCGCACGCCACTGGTCTAACGTCAAAGGAATCCCTACTGTGATTGCCTCTGCTACCTCCAACATAGACGCATCCGATTCAACTATACTGCTGTCTTTGTAATTGATGATAATCATAGAGGACCAAACCCTGATTCATGCAAGAAATTAGAGAACCTGAGGCACAACAATTTTTAAGAAATGTTGAAAAATAAAATATCCAAGTGAACTTTACTCAAGTAATATTAAAGACCCAAAATTAAAAAAAAAATTATGGTACCGTACAGTGTGGATCATGTCAACCAATGGGACTGTTTCCTATAGACGAGTCATATGAGAAATGATATTTTTCAGAATATTATTACAGATTTAAGAAGAAAGGGGGTGTGAAACTTCAGAGAGCCTAGCTTTGTTACTCTCCTAAACTGAACAGATGGGGGTGAGCCTTATTTGTTGTTCACTGACAGGAGCAGCTAAGTTTCTATTCTTGTGTATAGAGAGTTAATGATTGGAAAGATCTGAAAAGAATTAGTCAACATGAATCATCGCGACTTCACCTAATGGTATGTGCTACGACTCTTGGAAAAGGGGCAACACATTGGATGAGTCATTTAAAGTTAAATGTAAGAAAAGAGGCTAACATCTGTAGTCAGGTTCTTCATTACCTCTTGAATGTGTCTCTTTTTCTGGCCCAGCAAAATTTATTATTTAGGGGTCACAGACAACATGCTGTAAGTGGTGAAGCTGAAGGAAATTATTTTGCTTTCTGCAATTAAACTGCTGTCAAATTGTGACCCAATGCTAAAGAAACTCATACAAAAACCTGAGGGAAAAGTAAAATATCTTAGTCACGATATTCAGAATGCACTTGTTCAACTTGTTTCAGGACAGATGAAAAAAAACTATTCTGAATTATGTCAGGGAGGCATCATTTTATTCAACAATCCTTGACACCGTGCCAGAGAGTACATGTGTAGATCAGTTACTGTAAGTGTCATTTTCCAGTAGTTGAAAATTATAACAGCTGAAGTTGGAAAACTAACTGATGTAAACATAAATAAATCATCTATGGGGGTTTTCTCTGTGTGTGACCATATAGATTCTGTGTTTAGGATTTTATTTTAAGTTTTTTTTTTCAAAAATAACAGACTGGAAAAAATGCAGAGGTCAGAGGTGGTGTGGGCATGATGTCTGGTACATACAATGGCTTACAAGCCCAAATCAAGAAGCTGAGTGAGAACACAAAATAAATCCATTGTTGTTTTTATAGTTCATCTTCTTCATTCACAGCACTTAATTAATATTGATTGTTAAACTTTCACTTGTGAACTTACTTTGTTTTTTCCCGTACGTGTTTCGGCATGATGTGCGCCTTTGTCAGCGGTGTGAGACAGAATCTGCGGAATTGTAATGGTTTATTGGTTGGTAGGTTGAATGGTGAGGGGGTGGAAGGGAATAGGTGCGGGGCTCCGAATTATTGTATGTTTTATGTATAATTGTGTCAAAGAGTGCATGTGATTTAAAGTGTAATTGGTCGTTAAGTATGTTGTTTGGTTGTGTTGTGTAGTGTTTGTATATTTCATATTCTTCTGCTGTGTTAAGTTTCTGACTTTTAGGCAAGTAGTGTAATATCTCAAGATTATTATCTATGTTGGTGTAGCTGTGGTTTTTTGTGTGTATGTGTGTGGCAAACGTGGAATGTATGTTGTTGCTGGATAGAGCTTTTAGGTGTTCAGAGTAACGTGAAGAAAAAGATCTTCCCTAATAGGCCAGACGGATGCTATATATACATGAAGGATGCTGAAACTCACTTGAGAAGTGTTTATGAACAGCAACTGCTGAAAGGTCTTTTTTATGCATTAAAAATCCTTACATCATTTTATGAAGTATTTTTCATAAAGGAACAGCTGTCTGGACTGTCCTTTCCAAGTATTGAAAGCAAGGTGGCAGAGAAGATAGACTTTGGCCTCCTTATTGATTCCTTTGATGCACTGACATCCTAGAAGAGGAAGTTCCAACTTGAATCAAAAACACTGGCATAGATTACTGCCTTAGGACTAGTGATCATACTGGTGATCATTAAAGACCGGATTTTCGTGCAATTGCATCTTTTTTTTGCTAACTTCAAATTCATTAAAACTTTGATAGAAATTCGAATCATGAAAACCACGTTATTTCGATACTAGTTTTATATTGCACGAAATTGCACGTTTTGACGTTAATGCACGAAATTGCACGTTTTAAGGTTTTCCTGCATGAAATTGCACGTTTTAAGGTTTTATTTTTAAATTTGTCTGTTATTTAAAAAAAAACAGTCAACAAAGCGGATAAAACATTAAAATTAATTACTTTCAATATAAACAAACACTATACGTTTTATAAAACAAGTGGAATAAAACAAACCATTTTCTTTGAATCGGTTTAAATATTTTTTCGTAGAAGTTTTCAGTTCTCGAGTCGATGATTTTCTGGGAATCGTTTTATGTTTTTCAACACCCCCACTCCCCCCTATATCCGGTAGCCGTGTTTGTATTTCTCAGTTCTATTTTCTGGGAATCGTTTTATGTTTTTCAACACCCCCACTCCCCCCTATATCCGGTAGCCGTGTTTGTATTTCTCAGTTCTTTATTTTCATTCCTTCTGCCACTGTCAAGTTGTGCAATTCAATATCAAACATGCCTAAAGGGAAAAGTAGTGTTTGCTCCAAATTAAAGGGATGGATACAGCCGTACCCAGAACTAAAAACTGATGGAAAAATCATTTTTTGTGAATCTTGCTGCAAAAATGTAGGTGTCGATAGAAAATCGCAAGTAGACGCCCACTGCCAAACAAGTAAGTTTTAGACTTAAATTATGAAATGGCATTTCCTGAATCCTAATCTAGAAAATGTAATTTAATGTACTACCTACGTTTAATTTTAATTTTTCCTAAACAGTCAAATTGCCCAATTTATGCTGACCTTTAAATCATTTATCTCGGTCTGTGTACCTACATTTTTTTACTTTATTATTTTATTTTATAGGCAGTCATAAACAGGCAGTTGAGGCCGCTAAGAAAAGAAAAAACGTAACTCAACTTTTGATAACAGAAAGCTGTAGTGGCGCCAATAAGAAGAATTCTTTTAATCAGGACTTGTGTATGGCATTAGTCTCCTCCAATATTCCGCTATTCAAGCTTTCATGTCCGCAATTTACAAACTTTTTAGAAAAATATACTGGACAGAAAATACCTGACGAGAGCACACTAAGAAAAAATTATCTAAATGTCTGCTATGAACAGACTTTAATAAAAATTAAAAATTAAATTTCCAATAATTTTATTTATATTTCAGTCGATGAAACGACTGATTCGAGAGGGAAATATACTTGTGCATTAATAATTGGTATTTTGCCCCCAGAAATTGAGCCTACCCCTCACTTAATTTCTTGTAAAGAATTGGAAAAAACCAATTTTGAGACGGTGTCGCGGTTTGTTAACGATAGTTTGTTAAATTTTTTCGGTCAAAACGGGTATCAAGATAAGGTTTTACTTTTTGTAACCGATGCAGCCCCTTATATGCTCAAAACTGGGAACGCTCTTAAAGTGTTTTACCCAAACATGGTTCACACAACATGTGTGGCGCATGGTCTTAATAGAGTTGCCGAGAAAATACGTGAAGTTTTCCAAAATGTAAATAAATTAATAAGTTGTGGTAAAAAAATCTTCTTGAATGCCCCTCAGCGAGTGGCTTTATATAGGAATGTAATGAATTGCCCCTTGCCCCCAGAAGCAGTTCTTACCAGGTGGGGAACCTGGATAGACGCTGCCCTTTTTTATTCCGAAAATTTGGATAGATATGCAGAGTTAATAGAACGTTTGGAAGAAGATGCTCTTGCTATCACCAAATTAAAAAGCATTGTAAAAAAAAATTCAGTTAAGTCCGAATTGGCATTCATAAGGTCCCATTTTAGCCCAATACCCGTTGCAATAAAACGTTTAGAGGCAAAAAATCTATCGTTAGATGAACAAATCAATATCGTACAAAGTATTGAAGAGACACTCAAAAAAGTAAATAACGACAAAGGAAAATTAATTTATGAAAAATTTCAAACCGTATTTGAAAAAAATCTTGGCTTTAAAATTTTACAAACATTTAACGACGTTTTAAATGGCAAACGTTCAGATGTAGATGTGGCACCAAACATTTTAAGTTCCTATAAAAAATGCCCAATTACGAGTATTGATGTAGAAAGAGCTTTTTCTCTTTTAAAACATATCCTCGATGACAGGAGGTATAATTTAACAGAAAAAATTTAGAAATGTACATGGTAGTAAATTTTAACGAAAAAAATTGATTTCTTTATTTTGTTTTTGTCTTATTGAATTGTTTATATCGTCTAATTAATTGATTCTTGTCCTAGAGAATGTTCCTATTGTTTTCGTCTTTTATAGTTTAAAAGATAGATTTAAAGTATATTCTTTTAAAACATAATATTATGTATCTACTTGATGGTAATTAATAGAATTTTGTATTATGTTTTGTCTTACTGTTTATGCCTTTTTAACCGCATATAATTATTGTTCCTAAGAGTGTTTTTTAATTAATTTTATTAATACAAAATATAGTTTAAATAAAGGAAAATTATTAATTTTATTGTATTCAATATTTTACTTCATTTTATGCCTACTTGGTGCTAATAAAAAATAAAAACGAAAATCTTTTTATTTAGTACACCTTTTTGCACGTTTTGATTTTTTTATTGCACGTTTTTGCACGTTTTGCAGTTTTTGTTGCACGTTTCAATGGTTTATACTGCACGAAAATCCGGTCTTTAGTGATCATAATAGTGATCATACTGGTCACTGTATATTTGGTTTTATTCAAATATGAAATTTCCAGAACATTAAAAACACACACACACACACACACACACACACACACACACACACACACACACACACACACACACACACACACACACACACACACACACACACACACACACACACACACATTACTTACATTACATTACATTATACAAATTTAACATTATAAGAGTTCAAACAAAATTTAACTTTAAAAATTGGCACCTACTTTATATTTTTACTTTAGTACCGTCTTTGGTCTCATGGTGAGTTGGAGTGCTCCCGTTTTTGTAGTAATTTTAATATTTTGATTCAATTTATTTTGGGACACATGTAACTATTTGCAACAAAGTTTTTAAATATGCGACTTTCATGTATACCAATGCACCTCAGGATGAACAACAGAATGCCTGAAACCTACACTGTGTTTAAGTAAACAATTCGTTAATATAGATTAACCTCTGATGATCGTTCAGTCAGTTGGACTATGCAATAGTCACAGAGAGTATGCAATAGTTACTGAAGGTTTTGCTAAACCTTTTGGTGTACTATATTGTTCTGTGTGTGTGTGTGTGTGTGTGTGTGTGTGTGTGTGTGTGTGTGAGAGAGAGAGAGAGAGAGAGAGAGAGAGAGAGAGAGAGAGAGAGAGAGAGAGAGAGAGAGAGAGAGAGAGAGAGAGAGAGAGAGAGAGAGAGAGAGAGTAACTGAGGGATGACTCTTCCATCTGACTTATAAAACAAGATTTCTAACAATGTCAAAAGTTATAATACTCTGGTGAAGTACACAAGAGTGTTGTGAAATCTGTTCCAAAGCTACTTCTGTAATTGGAGAAATAACAATTGTGTTTGGTCGCTTTTAACATATAAGTAATCCCTTCAGTAACTATTGAACGCTGTTTGAGAATAGTCTGACTGATTGAAACAATTATCAATGGTTAATGTATATTAAGAAATAAATATTGTGAAACATTAACGGAGTCCTTGAATTTTGTTGTCCATGATGTGTCCAAGTTACAATAAAAACTGAAACAATGAATAAAAGCTCAAGGCACAGGAAAAAATCATTTAAAAAACATTTCACTGTAAATTATACATGTTCTGTGATAGAAAAGTGTATACATATTAATTGTAATTGTAATTCTTAGATTTTAGCGATGTGATTTGTATGATACGATATGGTATTTATTGTTCACTCCTATGTTGAGTTCTGCTTGATTTTCCTACAAGGGGTTTCTACTACACTTCAGCAGATCTATCTCTGCCATCCTCAGGCAGTTGGCTCCTTGATGTTGTAGGAAAGAAGTGGATGCTATTAATAATAATATGGCCTTTCAGCATATAAAGCTGTTCTATTTCACATACTGGTTGATCATACTCATGAACTGTATCATTAATAACACCACATTATCCACAAAGCTATTTCAGTTAAAGTCAGGAGAAAATAAGTAGAATATTGTTTAGTTTAATTTTAATTCTAATACATTTTACATGAATTACTAACTGCAAGAAAGAGACAACTGACATTTTTTGGAAATTAGATTTTTCACCATTTTTTTCATACACAGATTACAACGTAACTCGAGGAGTTCTACGATTAAACTAGACAATAAAACTTATCAATACATAGTGTGGTTTACTGTAGAAAGGTGACAGCAGTCTTCCTGCAGTAGAATTGCTTGAGTTTTTTTACAAAGTTTCCTGGTGTCATCTTCGTCTTAATTACCTGTTTGTACTATATACATTGTGTGTTGTATTGTCATTCAGATTATGAGTGTTTCATTTCCAAGTACTTAGCACTATAGAAGTTTTATAGAATTTTACTAACCAATATTTAATTTCTTGTTTGTTATTAATTTACAATACCAATGAGGTGATATAAGTCTAACAGTGATATGAGTCTGATAATATAATTACTTCTATATAAAGAAAAACCAATATTATAAATATGGATACTTATAAACACAATGTTTTTAAATAATTGAAGTTAGAAGATGTTCCATAAACAGTTTTATTAAATTAATTCTGAATCCTAATAACTACTAAAACAAAATAAGCCTCCTCATGACTTACGAAAAAAAAGCAACAGGCGGGAATGTTAATTTAGTAGCAACAGTTAATGCTGTAACGATGGATATTGACTTATTATTCAAAACGATTCACACATAGTGACAAAATAATACAGATATGTTAATGCAAAATTCTTTAAACCTGCGTATGAATTGTTTAAATTAAAACATCCATAGCATAGTAGACCTAAAAGGAAAAATTTTATTGTTGATATTGGTTTGTTACATACTTGAACACATTTGCAAGTTTGAAATAACATTTTGAAGTGAGAAATATTAGGAAAATATACTGTTTATGATGAAAAATATATTTAGTTATTTATTATTTAATTATATTTTACTTGAAGAGATTAAAAATATATTGTTGTGCTGAATGTTATATTCTTCAATTTTAATTTTGACAGAAAGAGGACATCTGCACAATTATAGATATTCTTCTAAAGAAACTGAAACACATTTTGAGGGATTTGAACAAGCTTATTATTTATGGACTTAATGGGTAAGTTAAATTTGAAAAAGTAACTTTCTAGGTCAGTCATATAAAATATATAATTGTTTTTGTGTCTCCTGAAAAATATAAATATCGGTATGGAAACCATACACGACTTCCATGTTTTAAGATTTATACTTAAAATCATTTTCAAAATAAAGTATTTCCATAGAAACTACTTCTTTCTTCAGCACGTTAGCACTGTGGTCACTAACGTACACCACCTCATGTCAGTGCACTCGATTTTTACTGATGATGGCAGTCGATGGCACTGCTGAAACATCTGGGTTTGCAGAAAACATTGGACCACAGTCAAACAGCCCAGGAAGGAATTTTAACAACAAACTACTTCTTTGTTGCTGATAACGTAGTACACATAGAAAAAATTCACCATCCCCCTTCAACTACCCTTTTCATTTATAGATATTTCGTATACTTTTCTACAGTGGATTATTATGACCTTCTTTTCAGGATACTTTATTTATCAAAATTAAGTACTTTACTCTTGTTAAAACGTAAAACGTTGCATATAAACTAACCCTCCCCCTTAACGATCTTCATCAAAATCAATAGTCCTCTACAACTCTGGCACATATGCAAAAAATTATTTGATTCTGTTCGAATTTGCGGCAGTTATCGTTCGCCATAGAAAAAATTCTACACACACACACACACACACACACACACACACACACACACACACACACACACACACACACACACACACACACACACACACACACACACACACACACACACACATTTCAGAAAATGACTTTTCTTCATGTTTTTAGGGTAGTACGAGATCAATATCAGAATCAGAATCAGCCTTTATCTTGAACACAATTTTTTTTGCCATCACCATACTTCCATTTCCTTATGGAACATGGAAGTAAAAATGTGTAGATGTCCTTTCTCTGCAGTTAGCAGTTCACATGCCGGAAAGGTTATGTTTGGTATATTTGTCATTATTTATTGTATAACTGCTGTATATGTATTTGTGAACCAATTCTATTTTGAAGAACTATAATGACTGTTTCAAGAAACATTTTACTAAATACCGTACTGATAGCAATGATGGTTAGCCAATCTAGTTGGACTCTATACATACTGAAGTAGGTCTTTAATTGTTTTGTTTCAGTGATATGTCAGGTGAAAAATAAAACTGTACAAGTTCCTAAATTTCATGTACTTAAGAATACCAGGCAATGCCAACCATTTTGGGCTTTAGGGAATACAGGAGTGAACTGGGCATTCGTTTGCCCTTAACTCCAAGAATTTTTTCAATTCCTTTTTGTGAGTTTCTTTAAGACACATGTTTGCATTTGTGTGTAAAATGAACATACTAAAATATAAAATGCGATACGTTAACCTGGGAAAACTCGCTACTTCTTTGTTAACATTCAACAGACCCACTGGCTTGTACATTAGTAAGGAGACCTGGTCACTAGCCTGTGCAACTGGCTGAACTTTGTATTGTAGCTGTAATACTGAATAAGTTTGTTTAATCAATGTTTGTTCATTATCTTATACAGAAATTTAAATTGATTTATTTGTTAGCTTGAATATACAAAAACTATCGTAGAGTATATATTAAATTGTACTAATTACTTATTTCTATGCAAAATATTCCTTTTGCCCGGTGTTACCCTCTCTAAAATAAATCTATAGTGAAAAATGGAAAAGACGGAGTATGATAAGTGTGGTTTTTTACACAAATTTCATGTTTTGTATTTTACATGGATTTTCAAACAAAAACGATTTAAGTAAGGTTGGTTTCGTTACTTGTTCTGACTTTTGGAACTGATTTACAGAACTGTAAAAAGCAAAGAGTAGAGAAAAAAGTGGACTGGGATACCACCTGAAATTTGTTGACATTTAAAGAAGAAAACTAATATTGTTAATCTTGTTATGGAATATTAGCAGTCTCTGTAACTCCAACTTCATCGTGCTTGTTTGCTAAACTGCTACATGTCATGTTCTGGACGACCATTTTCAAGTCGTCCACCATTCTTGAAAATGGTGGAAACACTGAAAGGCCTCGTCCAGAACATGACATTTTGCAGTTTAGCAAACAAGCACGACGAAGTTGGAGAAAACTAATGAACAAACAAATGAAAAAACGTCCCCCCCCCCGTTAACAAATAAATTCCAAAAATTCTTTTGACATAGTTTAGAAATCTACATTCCTCATACAGAAAACTGTGTTCAAGCCACACACGAGAGAAAGGTTTCTGATCTCTGACATGTACGGTAGTTAAATCGTAACATTGCACTCTGTTGGTGAGACTGCTGCAATGCCAGGATGGCGGCAATAGGTGGGTTGCCGTGTCAATTCAAAAACAATGACTGTCTCACTCCGCGCTCCTGTGAAGCCCGATTGGGTGTGTTACATGGGTTTCTTTTTAACATCTGTATTATGGAGAAGCTATAAATTCTACTAATGCGGCTTGTAGACAGACAAAAACTGCGCGACCTACCTGTAGGTATCGGAAGAACATACACTATATCTGAGCTAATTCAAAGATTAATAATCGATCACTATATTTGATGTAATTAATAGTCATATATTATTCTGGCATAAGTGGTTAACTCGTTCAATATTTAATATGTACAGATAATGAATACAGCAGTGTCAACAATCCGGTGTCTGAAAAGAAAATGATCATTTAAAATGAACAGCTGTTTACCGCCAAGTCGCCGCGTTGTCAAGCACGAACGCGCATCTTCACAAAAACGTAAAATAAACAATCTGCATTCACAGTGGAACCGTGAAAAATTACGAAATTTGTCAGTTTAAAAGCTTCACGAATGTCGTTTGCAAAGTAAGTAAATCTGATATAAATATGATCACTTTGTTTTGCTACAATATTTTTAAAAATCATGTTTATGTTGTAATGAGCACTGCGGTAAAAAAAAAAATAACCTAGAAAATTCATTTGAGAAGTGTTCCAAAAATCATTAAATTCGTTTGCACGAATATATTACAGTATATTTAATATTACTCACGTTTCTAATTATATATTGATGTTATTTATTATATTTGCTTAATTAATTCAACCTATTTTTATAACTACGATGTACAAACATTCATTGAAACTGAAATCTCAATAATAATGAGGTTATTCTTATTACGTGAATCGTCCGTAATTTTTATCTAATTACATTTGTATTATTTACCAGGGGAAAAATTACGGCTACTGTCGGATATTCAGTTTTTCTTGTATAGTATGTCTTTTTGTAATCCCTGGTTGTAAAATATAAACACAACTGTTAGTACTAAAATTCGCCACCAGATAGTGGTTGCGGTATCATGTACAGGGGTACTCGGTCAGATCAATGTTTAGTTAGACTCGCTTTGTTTCATTGCCCAGATTGGTTCGCTCGCCAGCTGCGCTACCTTACCAGCCAGCTACCCCGTACGTCCGGCAACCCTCTTTGCACCAGAGTCTTTTCAGCGGATACGCTTGTAGGCGCATAACACGCTACAAATCTACAGCAAGTAGAACACTATTATTATGGCTGACACAAAGGAACAGTATTATTCTCCTCCGCCCAAACTAGGAAATTGGGAAAGTTTTAAAATTTTCTTATGGAATTCCGAAACGAACCAGTTTCTCGGGAGAACGGCAGGTAGCTGGGGTAAGTTGATTTTGTTTTATTAAGCAAATGTGACACTTTTTTAATTTTTAATAGAACGCTTAATTTAGCATGAGAATTCAATCCCTTAAACATTGTAACGTTAAGTTATAAATTCTACAATATTCCACATTTCATTCTTTTACAACATGAACTACGGGCGTTTATAATATATTTTAGTAGTAATGAAAGGTTCAGTTATAAAATCTCGGTGGTCTTGCAGCGTTATTTTACGAACGGTTTTATAATAAAAAGCGCGATGTAACGTCTTAAAAACATGTTATGTAAAAAATTATTTTACCTTGGTTTGTGGAAGTAGATGACACTAATATGTACAACCTCTGGCTAGATAAAACATAATTATTCTCGCAAAACAAACATACCGCTTTCAGTTCGTGTTAATGAATGCGATTTGTGTAATTTTATCTCCGACAACAGTGTGCGGTTTTTAATAGGTTTTTTTTTTATTTTCCTCGACTTAGCCTCGAACAGATAACGCTGCGGCTGGTGTATCAATGAATTAAATGAAAATATCCGTACTGGATTCGTGTGCACAGAAAAAACAGCCTAAAATACGTTCTCCGAAAATCGATACATGTACGTACTAAAAATGTGGTTTAGTAATGTAACACTCTTACTCCTTTGTAATTGTTATTAAGGTTCATAAAAAAGCGACCAATCAAGAGAAATTTTCGAACTTTAAACATACACAAAGGTTGACACTTGTCAGTACTGATACGATACTTCATGTAATTACCAAACCGGAGCATCGAACATATCTCCAAATTCTGTACCCCTATTTAAATTAGAAAACGTAGTTCAAATACTGAATCTCATAATCGTTTTTCACAACTACAAAAAATCTACACTAAAAACGAGCGTTCCAATTGACTATTGTATTGTTCTATTCACAACACGACTCAGTTTTGAATTCACATAACGTAGGCCTTCTTGACAGACGAAACTCGACGATGATTATCTTTTACGCCATGCATGCTCTGTAGACACGATAAAGTTATTTAATTACGCATAATTTAAAATGAACTTTTTCCGATTCGTTTCACTCACAGTCTGATTTATGCACAAAACACTTCAACATGGGTTTACAATACACGATACAAGCGCACGGTCGGTCTGGTCAGCGTGAACGAACTAACCAACACTGGCACTGGTCTACTTCAGAACTGACGTACGTACCAATTGCGAATTGATAAAAATTATAGGAACTCGACACACTGAAGCGAACACTGCTGCCGCAAGACTGCTAAGGCTGACACACGATCGCGAGCGGTCGCGCGCGCACACACGATTACGTAAATACTCGATGTGCATGTATGTATGTATGTATTGAAACGTGGATCACTTGACAGACAACGCTGTTGCATTAAATCAGGGTCAACATGTGGGTCAAGTAATGTCTCTTTTTGTACTGGCGTTTCAATTGATATTATTTATACTGACTCGAGCTTTTCTTACAGCCTTCAGTTGTCTTCTTCGCGAAGACCAGTTCGCATCGTTTCACACAGAGTTAGGGGGCGGGCGTTCTTCCATGTTAAGGGATGGAGTTCCATTCCGTGTACTTCTCTCTCTCTCTCTCTCGGAAACATAATTGTTTACTCGAACGAGTTAACGTATCCAGTCCTTTGGGAGGGATACGTGTAGTAGGCCTACATTTGACTGAGGTCCTCACGACCGGCGTTAACATTGTTGGAATTAGTGATAGCTGGGCTGTTAGGCCGTGGCCCAGTGATGTCTGTTACAGACGTTTCGGCCCCACCTCCGGAGGCCATCTTCAGTGGAAAAACATTGTTCTACAGCTGTACGCCGAATATCCCCAGTGCCGAGGTAGCATGTGATAGGTAGTCGTACCGATAGAACCTCAGTACTGGGTTTATTCGGCGAACAGCTGCCAAACAATAATATTTTGCGCTGAAGATGGCTTCCGGTGGTGGAGCCGAAGCGTCTGTATCATTATACCACTGCCCAACAGCCTGGATATCACCAATTACAACGTGAAGTACAGTTCGAAACCGTGACCCAAAGCCGCCGCGACTTCACGGTTAGAATTTGTGCGTTATCGTTGAGCTACGCGCGGGTATTTTCAACGAGATAACATCGTTTGATTTGATTTTTCTCAATAATTTTTAATGGGAAAATATTGTTTATGGTTGATAAACATTAAAGCGAATGATTTGTTTTTCGATTTATTAGAATCACGCTTGAAACGTCTCAGACCAACTTTAATTAAAATAATATTTCATACGCAATTTGCCAACGAAATATGGATTCGATATGGATACTGTATACGTACGCACGCGTGTCCTACATATGCATGTATTCTTGCATTCGTTGTGTAGGATCCGACAATTTCATATCAGATTCTTGTTCAGTGGTAAATACTCATATGTATGAATGAATAAGTGTGTATCTGTATAAATCTTTGATTACTCAGCAAAATGGAATCAGCGGACACGTTTTGTAATCCTTCATATTTTACGGACAGCGAGATTAAGACTTCAACCACCATTAGGTGTTTCAGGAGGCGTTTTTCACGAGGCGTCGGATACCATTTGGCAAGAGTTTCTTGTTCCACTGAGCTGGGCAATGCAATCGCACAGTAGAAGACAGGTTCTTAACCCGGGGGGAAACGTATGTCTAGGGCGGGGGTGGTCAACCTTTTTGAGGTCGGGCCAGTACTCGCAAAAATTTATACGATCGGCGGGACACGGAGTGCGATGGATGGGATTTGCAATTCGGACCTATTAACAAATTATCGTGAAAAAATAATTTTTTTGTCTGACGTTACTATATTGTAAATGTGTTCGTGTGTTGCACTGTTTCTGATTAAATTATTGCTTAAACAGTTTTAAAAATAAAAGTGCGTAAAACTGCTCATAGTGTTGGGTTGTGTACACCTTTTAATTCTGTTGTAACTAATGCATTAATCAATAAAGTTTAATCATTCAGCGAAAGTACACTGATAAAACAGGGGCGTATTTACGGGGAGGGGGACGAACGGAACCGGACCCCAGAGGCTCGAAAAAGTTGAGTTTTGTTAATCTCTTAATTTTTGGGCTGTTTTATTTCTTTTTTTCAGCTGATCACTCGAATATTTTAGTAGGTCTTTTTTAAATATACAAACAGGTTTATTACACAGCATTAAGGTATACGTTTGAAATATGAAATATAGAAAAATAAATTCAGTCAATAAGTATCTTTTAAGAGTGTTTAAATAAACGCGTATTTTTACTGTTATTACAGTTTACTTTAATGGGACTGATTTCAGGATGTTATCGAACGTTTCTCAGCCAGTTTGAAGATAGTACTGTTGATTAGTCTTAACTTGTTTTTTCTTTTGTATGAAGCCGACTCGACCCCGGACCCCCCAAGCCAAATTCTAGATACGCCACTGTGATGAAGACGTTATATTCATAATCATTCTTTGATTGGGAAGAATTCCTGAATAGTTAAAAATTGAAGTTATTATACTATTCGTTTTTTTTAAGAAGAATCTAGTCAGCGATGACTCTATCCGGGCTGGGTGCCCTCCATAAGTCTATGGATGTTTTCATTCAATTTTAAAGTTTGTATCGTTTGTTATTATGCATTGTATTGTTAATTGCAAAATACTTTTTGTGTTTAATTATTTTTGTAATTCGTGCCTACTGTATTATATTAGTTTCTTCTTCTTCTGTACTTCAAGTATTAGACCCAGATTGCCTGTTACGGTAATCATCTCTTCCTTGGCCTTCCAAAACTTCTTCCTGATAGTATATAATGCCAGGCTTGAACCAGAAATCTGGCTGGGTCATGTCATCCGCCCACCTTTTTCTAATTTTTGTTATTTTATCTGGTACTTCTGTTGTTTATTTCCATTATTATTTATGTTTGCAGTTCCGTTCTTATGTCCACGTTTTTTAACCCTTTTTTGCTCTTCAACATCCCTTCACAGATCTGAGGAATTTTATCTCTATTGCCTGTATGTGTGTTTTTTTGTCTCTTAGTAAGAACCCACGACTCACTTCTATTAAGCAATGTCGGCACC
Source organism: Magicicada septendecula (assembly GCA_034769895.1). Lineage (NCBI taxonomy): Eukaryota > Metazoa > Arthropoda > Insecta > Hemiptera > Cicadidae > Magicicada > Magicicada septendecula. The sequence continues at coordinate 120,489,249 of CM068371.1, forward strand.
GCTATCTTTTTATAAGTATTAATTCTCGTGTCTCTTCGTATTTAGTATTTAAAGTGTCGGTTTCTTTCACCACAAATGTGACCAAACATATTGATTTTGTTTTCACGATCCCTATCTAATCCATATGAAATTTTTCACTTAAAGTGGCTAAATCGCTGAACTGTTCGATGGCTGTACCTTCCCCGACTATTTTTGTCCTGACTGGCACGTTTTCCGAGAATGCTATTCCTTTTTTACTTGAGATTTTAATGCTGTAATCCATTAGTGAATATATTCCACGTGAAGGATGCTTTCCGTTTCTGCTATTAGGGTTACATCGTCTGCACAAATCAGTATAGAGCCTACAAGATGGCATCATGCAGAGTATATTATTTTTGTATGTTCAATTTTATCGTAATTCGTACGTATTCAGAACACTTGAAGCTTCAGAACCGCCACTGAGGCTAGAAATGGAAAAGAGCAGTGGGCCATTAAAAATGGTTTACTACGGCTTTGTACTTTGGAGATGTTTTGGTCACCAAGTCTACAGTAGATAATCAACATTTCGGGTCTTTATGGGCTGATGTCTTTTCCAAAATAATTTTTAAACGAAATGGATTTCGATAAAGATATCTATTTTCGTTCTTTTACAATCCGTTTCTGAACTACTAATAAACATGGCAGTGGATAGATTTTCTATACCGCAGTGTTCTGCAGGAGTATTTATTGTCTTTACGTAAAGCAGAACATTTTTTGGTGTTGTAATTATTGTGGATTTTAACATTGAAAATGTTGATAAGGACGTGTCGCACATTTGAAAACGACCGCTGGTGCGTGATCGAAAATGGGAACCAGTGAGTTTCCATAGAAACTACTTCTTTGTTGTCAATAACGTAGTACACATATAAAACTTCGCTTATGAATGCGACTACATTTAACTTATAATCTGTACATTGGTAAATGAAGAATGAATTAATTGATTGGTGAATGAACATAAATATATATTTTTTTTAGATTTATTGAAGCATTTTCAATGCCCTTCTCTGTGCATTGCATTTGTGCAATGCCTGTAAATTTTGTCTATAATACATTCGTCAACTTCACACTTCTTGAGTGCTACAGCACGAAAACTTCCGTTTTCTTCTTTTCATTTAAGAATGTGCTGTTCCGTCTTCTCCCTTTCTTAAGTCCATTTGCGTTTGGGTCCATCTGTTTTGTATCTGTTTTTGTTTGGCCCCTTCCACAAGGCTTCTAAAAATAAATCGTTCAGAATTCTTTCTCGAGCATTCGGTTAAAGTGTTCAAATTTGTTTCTGATCACTACAATTTTACTGTAATCGTTTTAGTTAACCTTTACCAGACTAGAAGGTAATTATAGTTTGATCTTGAATATATAGGCTACCAAAACGACTTAACCAATAGGGTGTCGTAACAGATGTACATGAATACGTTTGATGTCAGTATCGAAGAGAATCTGATCACCGAAAATTGGGTAGATCTAAACATTTGGCGTTATTTGTTCAAACAGTGGTTTGGATTCCCTGAACATTTGGTAAAACAAGGTCGAAAAGTCGTGCCATTGTCACAAAACACTGAAAGAACATTGAAAGAGAATTTGAGGAGAGTGTTCCGGCGTACGGAGGTGAAGACTGGTCTGAAAAGTGGAAAACCGTAGACGAAGAACGGGACTCTATAGTAATGATGGATAAGGGGGGTATGCAGACATCACAGGTAGAAAGAGTGGCTAGCCCTCAAAGCAGGTGCGAACAGCAGCGAGGGCTTATTTGGTTTGATCAAGTGCTTCGTACTGAAAAACACAGCCGACCCGGTAAAGCGCGGTGTTCAAGAACGAAGTAAGTGAAGCTTAAATGTAGCGATGCTCCAGTCTTATTAAAAGTAGTAAAATATTACGTTTTTTCAAACAGATTTATGTTTTTTATGTTTCCGCCGGTTCTTGTTTACATTTTGTTGGTACAGAAACTTCGTTTCTTTGGCGACTATACGGCATATATCTTCTTCTTCTTATGCTCTCAAGATTCCTGACATCAACGAGGGGAGGGGCTGCTGTAACCTGATACAATTTGAGCAATGTAATTCTAAGACCGTATCCGTTGGAACAGTCAACAGATTGAGACGTTCTGTAGCACCTATTAAACGTGCTATTAATATCGTGGTCATAATTCCACGTAGTCTTTAACAAATGTTTCTTAGAACCGAATTAATTGCACTTTGTTATCGTGTTCAGTACCGTATCGTGTTATACCGTATCGTGTTATATTTACGTATATTACGTGTGGCAGATAGTGTTTTCGACTTTACTTATAAAAAATTATAATTTGTTTGAAATCTGTGTTTTTTTCTAATTAAGGAAATAATTTTTAATGTATTGTCAGCATATTATAATGTTAATAATTGTTTTATAAAACGTTTTATAAATAAAAACTTTATCAACCTTCCTTTTTGTTTTTTTTTTCGATTAAGGCCACTTCGGAGCACGTTCCGAATCTAATCGTCCTCATTTTGTTCTAATCTCTTTTCCAGTAGGCTTTCATTCTTTTTTTTACTGATCTTTCTCTCTTCTTCCGCGATTTCACTTCGCCCTCCTTCTGTGTTGATCTTTCCTTCCAACTTGAATTCCTCTATTAATTTTCTGTACTTATTCCTGTCCTTAATTATTTCTTCTTCCGTATTTGGGATCTGTTCTAAATTTTTCTGTACTTTTTTGTGCCATCCAAATTTTGTTTTCATGTTTCTTAGATATTCAAATATCTGTTTCGTTAATCTATTATTTTTCATTCACTTTCCAACTTTTGTACTCTTCTTTTCATACCTTCTTTTTCTGTTGCTGTTGGTGTTGTAATTTCCCCTAGGTATTTAAATTTTATGGTAGTACACTTTAGTACATCTGACAGTTACTCAGTCTTTCAGTTGTAATTTATAATACAATTAATTACAAGCTCTTTAATTCTCCAAAACACACAGTTTATATACAGTTATGTGTATAACGTACATAAAATTCCGGCGTCTCATATTTTTCTTCATAACTTTTAATGATAAATATTATAATATTCAGTTCCCTTTTCAAGTGCGTTTATTAAACTTCGTTTTAATACGTTTCATTTTTCTTTTTAATGCTTATAAATGAATACGTATATTTATTGTAAGTGTGTTGGATAAGTAGCCTATATTGTAAGTGTATTTTGAGAAATTATGAATATATCACCACTGACTGGGATCACTAATTTTTTTACTTCCATGTTCCATAAGGAAATGGAAGTATGGTGATCGCGAAAAAAATCGTGTTCGAGATAAGGGCAGATTCTGATTGTACTACCCTCAAAACATAAAGAAAAGCCATTTTCCGAAAAGTGTCTCTGTGTGTGTCTGTGTGTAGAATTTTTTCTATGGTGTACGATAACTGCCGCAAATTCAAACAGAATCGAATAATTTTTTGCATATGTCCCGAGTTGTAGAGGACTCAAGACCTATTGATTTTGGTGAAGATCGGTTAAGGGGAAGGGGTAGTTTATCTGCAAGTTTTAAGTTTTAAGAAGAGTAAAGTGCTTAATTTTGATAAATAAAGTACCCTGAAAAGAAGGTCATAATAATCCACTGTAGATGAAATATCTATAAATGAAAAGGGTAGTTGAAGGGGTAGGGGTAATTTTTTGTATTGATGTTATAAATTTATTCGACCGAAAACTTAAAAATTTCAATAAAATATAAACACTTGATACAGCCGAGTAAGACTAATTTTAAAATAGCAAATTTCCAGAAACAGCATCTTTTAAGCTGATTTTTTTTTAAACGATAGGTTTAGTATTTACCTAAAAGTTTATCCAAATTCCATACTTCGGATCCCCCCCATTTTCACCGACTTTTTACTTCCGGCAAATAGCGGAGCGCGAGTCACTGAAGTTTTCCTCAATTTTTCCGATGATAACTTCACCAAATCAGGAAAATTAAAATACCAGCGTGTTCCCCGGAAAATTTCCTATCGATCTGTGTTAGTCGTGCATTTTTTTAAAGGCAACATAACCTACAAAAAAATTTAAACTTGCAAAAATGTGCATTTTCAGATTTCCGTTAATAATGAGTGAAATAATGATTTTTTCTTCGTAAAAAATTGTAGAATATAGTATTCCAATAGACGAATTTCCATAATAATTTTTATCCCGAAATGTTTTGTCATTAAGCCACAATAAATTTTTCAAGTTGAAAAGGGAAATTTTTAAAAATTAGGTCCAGTCATCACCCTGACATCACAGGACAAAGTTTTTTTTTAAATATTCGTATTTTCATTCTCTATCAGCTAGTGAAAAAGTCTGTTCTTTCATAGCTTCCCAAATAATAATTTTTAACTTTTCTGCGCTTTCAAACAGTGAATGGCCGCGCGGGCTGAATCGAGTATACATATGCGCCGCCAAGCGGCAGCACTACGTACAGCACATTTGCACACTAATTGTAAATATAGTGATGTGATGAAGCGTTTTTGTTAATTGTGACATTTATATTTTTTTAGACTACCTACAGGAGCGTCGTTAAGAGCAGCTGATGCTCTGGCAAGTACGTAGTATTGCCCCTTGGCGGCGCATATGTATACTCGATTCAGCCCGCGCGGCCATTCACTGTTTAAAAGCGCACAATAAAAAAGTTAAAAATTATTATTTGGGAAGCTATGAAAGAACAAGCTTTTTTCACAAGCTGATAGAGCATGAAAATACGAGTATTTAAAAAAAAAAAAAAAAAAAAAACTTTGTCCTGTGATGTCAGGGTGATGACTGACCCAATTTTGAAAAATTTTCGTTTTCAACTTGAAAAATTTATTGTGGCTTAGTAACAAGAAATTTTGGGATAAAAATTAATATATAAATTCGTCTATTGGAATACTATATTCCACAATTTTTTATGAAGAAAAATCATTATTTCACTCATTATTAACGGAAATCTGAAAACGCACATTTTTGCAAGTTTTAATTTTTTTGTAGGTTATGTTGCCTTTAAAAAAATGCACGACTAACACAGATCGATAGGAAATTTTCCGGGGAACACGCTGGTATTTTAATTTTTCTGATTTGCTGAAGTTATCATCGGAAAAATCGAGGAAAACTTCAGTGACTCGCACTCCGCTGTTTGCCGGAAGTTAAAAGTCTGGGAAAATGGGGGGTCCGAAGTCTGGAACTTGGATAAACTTTTAGGTAAACACTAAACCTATCGTTTAAAAAAAAAAATCAGCTCAAAAGATGCTGTTTTTGGAGGTTTGCCTGTTTTGCCCTTTTTTTCGATAGTCTCGTTACTCGGCTAATATCGTTCTATGCTATATAACCACGGATACGTAAACAAAATAATTTTTTGTTTTTAGAAGTTCACAGATAAAAAACGCCGGGCGGTATTCGCTTTCTTTCGCGTTGTTTAAGTAAAAGATAATTTATTCTTTATTTTTTAAATATTAACAACTAGTTCGTATTTTGATTATCTTTCTCAGCGTTTTACTTCCATGTTCCATAAGGAAATGGAAGTATGGTCATGGCGAAAAAAATCGTGTTCGAAATAACGGCTGATTCTGATTGTACTACCCTCAAAACGTGAAGAAAAGTAATTTTTCGAAAATTGTCTGTGTGTGTGTGTCTGTCTATGTGTCTGTGTGTAGAAGTTTTACTGTGGCAAACGATAACAGCCGCGAGTTCAAACAGAATCAATAATTTTTTGCATACAGTCCTGAATTGTAGATTACTCAAGGCCTATTGTTTTTGGTGAAGATCGGTCAAGGGAAAGTTTACCTGCAACGTTTTATGTTTTAACAAGGGTAGTTTTTTCTATGACGAATGATAATTGCCGTAAATTCAAACAGAATCAAATAATTTTTTACATATGTACCTGCGTTGTAGAGGACTCAAGGCCTATTGATTTTGGTGAAGATCGGTTACGGGGAAAGGGTAGTTTACCTGCAACGTTTTATGTTTTAACGAGAGTAAACTACTTAATTTTGATAAATGAAGTATCCTGATAAGAATATCATAATAATCCACTGTAGAAACGTAGATGAAATATCTATAAATGAAGAGGCTAGTTGAACGGGATGGGGGTAATTTTCTATAAATGAAAATTATAGTTGAAGGGGGGGATAATTTTTTATATGTGTACTACGTTATCGGCAACAAAGAAGTAGTTTGTTGTTAAAATTCCTTCCCGGGTTGTTTGGCGTGTCCAATGTTTTCTACAAAAACCAGACGTTTCGGCAGTGCTGTCGGCTGTCATCATCAGTGAAAATCGAGTGTCCTAACATGAGGTGGTATACGTTAGTGATCACAGTACTGTGGTTAAGGCTGAAGAAGGAAGTAGTTTCCATGAAAATATTTCATTTCGAAAATGATTTTAAATAGAAATCTTAGAACATGGAGTCACGTATGGTTTTCCATACCGATATTTACCAAAAGGATGCTGATATATTTGGCTTCGTTCTGAGTGCACATATTAAAAATAATTTTATAATTAATTAGAACATGGAAGTCATATATGGTTCTCCATACCGATTTTTTTAATTGGTAAAAATGTTAAACTTTTGCCTTCTAGCTTGAACTAGTTTTCGCTTATTACAACCTTCATCAGAGGCTGTATTTTGTATTGATGTATTCTGAGTATATTGTAAGTATATTATATGAATAAGAGGATAGTCATACGCCCGTAGAAAAGTATTTTTCGTTTCGAGAACTAATTTACTCTGACTTATTGAATGCGGACGGATCAGTTATCATCTGTGTGTTTCATAATGTCAAAGTTCAAACCTCTGCTGAATATTAGCAATGCAAACCAACGTCCTTGTTTGCAATGACGTTTGCTATTATGGTACAGTAAAATACTGCTGAATGCGAGTGTTCAATAACTTGGGTCTACTTCATTCAAACGCTCAGCCAAGTTTTAAAGTCTGCGATAACAAATTTATACGGGAGCTGTATCTTGATTCTGAAACGTACTGATCGTATTATATAGGCCTGCTCATCGAAGTTGTTTACTTTTTTACATTTTAAATTCAGTAAACTAAACATAAAGTTAGTATACGCTTTACGGATGCGGGGTCAGTATACGTTAAGCTTACGTTACATTATTTTGGGCTTCCGTATACATGTGCTACAAAATGAAAATATAAAACACGACTGGTTTCGGGTAGTGTACGATTTAGAAAGACAGTAATAGAAAGTATACGGGGCTGAGGTATGGGATATCACAGAACATACGGGGAAGAGATTACGAACCATGGAAAGGTGATACTGGAGAAGTAGCCGCCAACTTACATTGTAGGATAGGATTAAACATGAAGAAATAAGAGAAAGAATGACTATATGTAGCAATATAAATGAAGCAAAACGATTAAGACAGTACGGGTGTGTGTGCCGTATGGGGAGTGATAGGTGGCCAAAGAAATTACTAAAATGGACCCCTCCTGAAATAAGAAAAAGAGGGAGGCTTAACTTAAGGAATGCAATGACACAGAGAAATATGAAGGATAATGATTGGAAAGCTCGTAAAGTTTGGAAGCTAGGATTCGAAAAACGACTTTAAATATTGTTGGAAAAATCGCAATATGTATATATGCAATGGCGTACCTGGGCCACTGGAGGCCCGGGGCGGATTTCTTTCTGAGGCCCCCTCCCAGAAGACTGGTGTTTATGATCCAATTTATCTTTAAGTAATACATGGCAAAAACACTTTACTGTTATGTTTTTTGTCTAATTACTGTATTGATATATCTACTTAGGAAACTTTATAAGAAGCTGTAGTAATGCTTGAAATAAAAATCCAAATTGTAAATACAAAGTTTAAAGAAATGATAGAACTAATATTATTTATAGATTGCATTAAATTTATTACCATACGTTATAATAAACTTATATACTGCAAAACAAATTTATCATTGCTGCAACCAATACGTGGCATTTTTTTTTTCAAGTCAGTTAGCAGTTCTAGTGCATAACACACACTGTACTTATCTGTACAGTTGTATGTGCTATTGTCTTCGATTTCACGATTCTGTTCACTCACGCAATATGTGATGCACTTTTTTGTGAATTCGTTCATTCGAATAACTGACCTGATTACCGCACTCTGAATTATCCACTGTTTGGTAAAAATTCTGATGAGAGGTTCTGAATAAATTGTTTGCGTCTTAAACGTAATGTTCCAAATCTGGAGGACCCCAACTAAGTGAGGCCCGGGACGGTCCGCCCCCATTTAGTCCGCTACTGTATATATGATTCGGAAATCTGATGCTCGTTGCCTGAGGCAATAAGGAAGAGGGGGCTGTTGAGAATCTAGGAGGGAGAAGTGTTAATTAGTTTATGTGCCCGTCTATGAAAGCGAAAACTGGGTTGAAGAGTAAGGACAAATAGGGGACTATGGAGGAGCTTACAGATTAGGATACAGTGAATTGGATAAAAACGGACAGACTGCCAGTGTCTTATGGACGTAGCGAATGCACAAGGAAGATAACAACTGGGTGGATACACATGACTAGGAAAGTGGTGAGTCCAGGATTTACGGGGATGCTCAATCTGACAAGTCAGTAGACCGTGTTCAGGGAGGATATGATATCTAACCTTTCTATTTCTGTCCCTATTTCTTGTACGAGGGTAAGTCAAAAAGTAAAGGCAAATTTTTGAAAAGGAACTTTTTATTGTGAAAACGAGATGATAAGTAACATCATTTCTCTACATAATCTCCCTCAACTTCTATGCACTTGGTCCATCTATTGACAAGCTTCGTAATTCCGTCCTGGAAGAAGATTTGTGGCATCGTGCACAGCCACTCGCGCACCGCCTCCACAACCTCGTCATCCGACGAAAACTTGGATTCACGCAGGTGCTCCTTCATCGGACCAAAAAGGTGAAAATCACTTGGAGCTAGGTCAGGACTGTACGGCGGATGCTCCAGCAGCTCAAAACCAAGATCTTGAATGCACTGGATCGTTTTCCCCGCAGTATGAGGACGGGCATTGTCCTGAAGCAAAAGCACACCTTTTGAAAGTTTTCCTCGCCTCTTTGTTTTGATTTTGGGTTTCAGATCTCGCAGTAGCTCACAGTAGCTGTCACTATTCACTGTTTGACCTTTAGGAGTGTAATGAATTAGAAGTGGACCTTTCATATCCCAAAACACTGTCGTCAACTTTCCTGCAGAAACTTGTCTTTTGAACTTTTTTGCTGTAGGCGAGGATGGATGTTTCCACACCATACTCTGCCGCTTACTCTGTGGTTCGAGGTGATGGACCCACGTCTCATCAACGGTTACTATGCTACTGAGAAACTCTTCTCCTTCCTCTTCTAAACGCCTTAAATGTGATTTCGAAATTTCCAAACGTTTCTGTTTGTGCTGGTCTGTCAGTCGATGTGGTACCCAACAGCACACACTTTGCGATAATTTAGTGATTCGTGGATGATTGCAACTGCTGAACCGTGGCTAATGTTCGACGCATGCGCAATATCATCAATTTTGACACGACGATCATCATGAGTCATTCGCTCAACTGTCTCGATGTTCTTGTCCGTCTTCGAAGTGGATGGCCTACCTGAACGCTCTTCATCGCAGATAGATACACGACCATTTTTAAAGCGATTTATCCACTCATAAATTTTGCGTTCACTAAGACAGCTCTCACCGTACTGCTGCTGCATTCTGCGAATAATCTCCGCAGGTTTAGTCCCTTCAGAGTGCAGAAAACGTACCACTCCCCTCATTTCTTCCTTGGTGCACACGGACAACGGGGCACTCATAATAAAATGCCCTGAAATCACTACGAATGGAGCTGAGCACTGAAACAACACAGCTAAAGAACAAAAAAACTTTGAGGTTATGATATGTCATTGTTCAGTCAGTGCTGCCATCCATTGCAGCAGGGAAAATAAAATTTGCCTTTACTTTTTGACTTACCCTGTACTTCTTCTAATGCGTTCGTAGCTTTTATGTAAACTCAATCAAAAGCTTCTTCATAATCAACAAACGCAGGAGCGGATCCAGAGATTCTTTTTGGCGAGAGGTACTTGCTACCGTACGAGGAGAACTTTGATAAGAAAAAACGTTTCCATTCAGATTATGCTTTCAAATTAATTACCAATCATGTTTGAAATTACTAGAATGGACGTAAATTCTAGTATTTACGTTTTCTGCCAATTTTGGACGGAATTTTTGAATATACCATCATTATCATCTTCTTCACAACACGGCATAGCCAAGGTGCTGCCTGTTACGCCTTTAAAAATCCTTCAGCCATCTCTTCCTGGGTCTACCCACACACCTGTGTCCTATAGGTTTGTCTTTATAGACTCCTTTGGCCAGTCTGGAATCTGAGATTCTTTCTAAGTGTTCTTTCCACCGTTGTTTGTAATCTTCTAATTTTGCATTCAAGTTAAAAATTTGTACTCTTATCTTATGGCCTCATTCCCTATACGGTCATGTTTAGTATACCTTAGCCATTTCCGAGGGCTGCCTTGTTTTCTTGTTGCTGTCCGTAATTCAGGGACTGCTATAACCTTGTAACACTTTAATATATTAAAGATACAACTATATTAAAAATATATTAGAATATATTAAAACAAAACTAAGTTTTCCATATAAAATAAAATAATCTCCTTTCATTAGAATTGTAAAAATTTGTTTTTTAAGATTTTTATGGGGATAGAAAAATTTCTCTGTTTTCTACTTCCATGGACTGGCTTCAGCTTTACCAGGTTACTGGTTATCTGTTGGTGTTTGGTGCGCAGAGTCCACGTCCGTATCATCATAAATTGGACGAATCGGATGGGAATTCTCTGACCACTGTGGCACCTGGACTTGATTTTATAACGTTAATAGTTATAAATAATTACTCGTATTATTTATATCGTTTGTAAGTAATTGTTCGTATTGTTTATAACGATGTGTAGCTGGTTCTGTTTATACACTATCGCGCTACCTTCTGTTCAAGCTCTGTGATATTAATATCCGTTCTCAACTTGATTCTACCGTTAGTGGGAATACATTTACATATAAACACACACACACACACACACACACACACACACACACACACACACACACACACACACACACAGAATTGAATTCTATGTATGTAATAGCTTACATTTAATTAAAGAATGGAACTCGATTCTCTACAAAAGTGTATTTATAAGTTCAATAAAAGTCGATTGGATTGTTTACCTCATTTCGAATTCAATTTGTTTTAAGCCGAAGGAATGGGGCGGAGGTGGACAGTTCAGTTTAAAGAAATCCCGATGCGCAAAATGCGAGCGTCTGCTTGCTGCATGGGGGATACTGTTGTGATGGATCGATACCGCGGATCCGTTATTATGCACAGCGAGGTTGTTTTATTTTTATATTCTTTTTACAACAACACACTGGCTACGTAGAATGTAGAGCAGCAGAGGGAATCGGTTTTACTCACGACAAGTTGCCGTACGACTGGCTGGCGCGGTGTTCGCGTGCACTTGGGCGTAAACAGTTTTTCCCTTTCGTACGAGCACGTCACTTTGCTCGTACAACAGCGTAGCACTGCACTGCAATTTCAGTTTTCTCTTTTTGTTATCATCATCATCATCATCATTGTCACCCTTTGTGGGCCCTGGTCTTCTTCAGAAGATTTCGCCATTCTTCTCTATTCATAGCCACACCGTATTCTTCCAGTTTCTAATTCCAAGAGTACTGATGTCCTGACTCACCACGTCCCTCCATCTCAGTTTTTGACTTCCAACTTTCCTTTTATCTTCTGGCTTTGCATTAAATACCCTTCCAGCGATTTCTTTTTTTGATTTCGCAACAATACCATTTTCCAGGATAGGGCCGTCAACACTAAGCCCAACCTGGAGACCCAGGAACTTTGATTTTGGCCTGTTCTTCCCCTAGAGACTTGCCTTCAACTTGGCTAACGAGCGGTCTCTGCCCGGTCGCAGTAACCTATCTAACTCAGCCCATGTGTGCAGCCGTTGGCCTACTTGAAACTCTTCCGCCTCCACACTAGATGCGCATCCTGCTGTCAATGTACACCGTTACATGGCGTTGACCTTCTGGTTCATCCGCCTTTAGGAACAGTTTCTTTTTGTTGTGTCTTCCCTTAATCTTCTGTCAGATGGAGGGTGTGTTTCCGAATCTAAAAAGATGTGATTAAACTGAACACGCCCAATAAATTTCAGAATCTACGGCTGTTGTTTACACTCTACTACCATAACTATCATCATATCATGAAACCCCTATTGCGATCCAAGGACCCACAACTCGCACTGCAAGTTTCCAAGCAATAAATAATTCCTCCTAATAGGACAGAACGCGTGTGCAGTGACGCATGTAAGTGGCCTTTAGATAGTAACTCGGGTTGGCAACGTTACCGCGAAGCGCAGGGTAGAAGTCAATCTATGGAGAGTGAACGCCGAGTCAGTCGGACTTTAACCGTTGAACCACCCCACACGTTGTACTGTAAGCCCGGCATAACCGTGCATTTACTACCACCGATACTCTTTGCTGCCTAACCTAACCTAACATCACCCGAAAACATTAACTACTCTTGGCCCATTCCTGTTACTTTGATTTAAAAAAAAAAAAACATTTAGTCTTTATCTATGCTAACAACTTCCTGCGCTCTAATATTGTTTCCTTAAGATTTAAGCTAAGGGGATTTAAAACTTTGCTCACTGGAAACGGGTGTAACTTACAGTCCGAAGCGAATTTCTATTGTTATAAAGTAATGTAAACAGTCTTCGCCCAGTCTCGCAACTATCGGGACGCGATTGTTTAGCAAATACACTGCGCCAACGCCAATTATAATAGCGTACTTAAACGAGGTTTGATCGAAAAGTTCATACGTTCTTGTTCATTTTAAAAATTATACCTTCATTCATCGACATTTATACTGCCCCCTTCGAAGTAGTCTCAGTCGAATGTAACAAGATTAAGCCAGTCGTTCTACAGTCTTCAAAATATTTTAAGAATGCGCTTTTTGGTACAGCCTTGAGCTCGCTTAGCGATTTTCGTTTTATGTCTTCAACGGTCGCAAAACATTGTTCTTTCCAGTGGCGAAGTTACATGGAGGCAATTGAGGCAATGCCTACCCTAAAAAATTCTGTAGAATAAAAATTATAAATACGTATGAACTACATAACGTAAAGATTATACATTGTTACCGCGACTGTCGAATTTATTAGGCCGAAACGTGCTTTACTGAGCGACCGCTAGATGGTGACAGGTGAGACTCGGCATAGCTCGTTTAAAGCGAATGAGGCAACCTGAACTTGCCTCAGCGTTTTTTGTATACATCGTATGTAAGCAATGTGCCGGAGAGATAGGGAAGTGAAGGGAGGGGAGGGGGGATTGTCCCGTGCTGTACACATAGAGCGTTGAAGCATGCCTCACTTCTGTGGTCCAAACATTCAAGTTAAAGCGCGCAGTGTTGTTTATAAGTGTGTTTATTTTATGCGGTTATTAAAAGTGTCCCTGTTATTCCGCTGAACTAACAAATGATCAAGATTGTTATTTGAATTATTTGTAACATTAAACATATATATAGAAACTAATCAAGTTTAAAAATATGAAGTTCAATCAGTTGTATTATTGTGTATGACTAATACAAGGATTGTTCGATAGAAACACGTATAGAGCTGTAAAGCATTTTTTATTCAACGATTTTAAAAGAAGTCTCCATTAACATTAAGACATGAGTTCCACTGTTGCACCAACCTGTAGATTCCCTGCTAGTAAAATTCTTACGGCTGTTTGTGGAACCATTCGCTTACAGCAAACTCTACCTCAGCGTCCGATTTGAACCACCATCCTTTTAGTGATTCCTTAAAAAAAAATTTAATATAAGATATTTGCCTACCCATTCATTAACTACTAGCTTCGCCACTGGTCCTTTCGTGTAAATTATCACTATTGGGAGAAGGAAAATCGCGTTGGGACACATCTGGTGAATATGGCAGTTACCGTGTCATTATGACTTTTTCTTTTGCCTAGCTTGGCAATTCTTATCAAGCAATGACGTGCGTCCTGGCGCATTATCGTGCTGCAGTTTTCATAAATTATTCTTCCGTAAATCTGGCCGTTTTCTAAAAGTAGCTTCATACAAATGGCGTAAAATGTCCGAATATTACTCTTTATTTACCACTGCGCCTAGCGATAAAATTTCGTGGAACACAAAAACGTAATCTTCATCTTACAGTCACGATCTTCAACTAATTTACAGCAGTCTTTGAACCTTGTGAACCGTTTGTTCACGTACAATAGTCTCTCCAGAAGCCTTCTGAACACGTGTACCAGGACAGAGCAGTTTATCTCACAGTTTACACAACTTATTTAATTCATGTCCGTCAATCTTGCATTGTAGAATGACAAAAAATCACCTAAGGACGACTCACTCAGTTAGCCGTGAAATCTAAACTATGCATCAAATAGGGCTAATAATTTAGACGATTGTCACTAACACGTGTACCAATATCACAGAAAAACAGTTTTTTAATCGGACACTTGTAGCGGTGGAAATTGCAAAATTGCACGAACGTTTTGATCAAACCTCGTATTTTATAGTAATCGAGTTAACTGCAGTTGGTAATGTTAGCTGTTCAAAATCCAAAGTAAAGTGGTGGTTGGGACTTAACAAAAGGAAGTATTCATAAATTTGTTCGCGCAGTTTGTAACCACCGATTGCCGGCCGATATCTTGTTACTGTTTTCCACCACGGACCAATCTTTCCTCTTGCTTATACGTCCACACCAACGAAGATTTCGCGATTTCATTACTTTCACGGTACCTTCTTGTTTTAGGCTTTAATTTACTTATTCCTTTGTAATCCTTCTAAATTTTCCTTTACCTGTCATCTTCGGGCCTAAAATTCTCCTTACGTTCTAAATATTTGTAATATTTCTACTTCTGCGTTATTAAGGTACACGATTTCTGCTGCGCAGGTTGCCCTAGGTCTTAATTCTGCTTCGCATACTCTCATGTAGAATAGATTCTAGGACGAATGTCCTTCACATGATGATACTAACAGGTAGTGACTGAGTCCAGTGAGACTAACTCCATACTGATGTTGCATCGTTATACCGAAACGAAAAGAGTGGATATTTTCAACGTATGCAAGGTAGCAGTACAATGGTTTTTTATATTTTAGCCGTTGTAAAGTGAGTCTTTTCAAAAAATAACTAAACCAGTCGTGGCGATTACAACTGGCCTCGCATGAAAAATTTATTCCACAAGCGTTTGCACTTTCGCGCAAGAAATACGTTTCTTCGGTACGTCCGTTTTTAAGAAAGTTTTTGTAATAAAATTCCATGACTTATAATTTAGTAAGGTTTCAACATTTTTCCGTATTAATACTTTTTTTTTTACTAAACAAGTTTTCAGAATTTCTAATACTGTTAATATAAGTAAGTTTATAATGTATAAGCAATATAAATAAGTTTGCGTGTGTTATTTAGCCTTACGCCGAAATAAGGAAAGCTGTTCTCTCTGAAAGGTTCTGAGGCATAATTCTTCGTTTAGTTTTTGTTTGCTTCTTTATTTCAGTTAGGGTGATTACGTTTACGTTTACAAACAACTGACGTAGATAGATGCTACAATAAGTGAGTCTTTTAGTCACAGTTTTTAAAGAAAAACATTTCTTTAGTGATATTCATCCGAGCATCGGTAAGGGAAAGGGGTAGAAGCTTGAAGCAATAACTCGCGTTGGGTAGTGTGAACAGCTAAACAAAAATACACAACGTAAGTCACAAGCAATAAAACCTAACATCAGCAACACATGCCTTTATGTCTTGTTAAATTATACAGACGCTTGTATAAAACGCTGGGGTAATATACATTACGAAATGTTCGATTGTAATGATGCATGGTTTGCGACAACCGCTCTCACAAAACAGCCCCCTTGTGAACGGTGTCTACGTTGAGGAGGGGAACTCGAAACGCTGTTCAGTCGCATGAATGGCGCACATATCTTGCGAAACACGTCTTACGCAACTTATCTCACGGTCGTTAGTGCGGTTTGACAGTTTCGAGTGGCAAGCGCCAACACGGTTCCGGTTCCCCGTGGTGTACGTGAAACGCCAGCGAGAAACTGTTATCGATATTTCGGTACAGACAAGATTCGTTTCAAAAGCTCGGGGAAACTTGGCAGTTAATTGGGCATAAGAGCTCGGGAGCTAATTGCTTGGCTCACTGACGTTTTATTTCACGTCAGTTCCAGAGAAAGGGCTGAAGTTACGATCCCCTTTATATTATTAATTGAATCCACCGTTTTTACCTCCCTAAAAAGGTCATGGAATAAAATGGTACATTAAATAAAAACCTCTACTAATTATACTGAATAATGCATTAAGTATGTTATTTATTCACTGCATGCAAATTTAAATTGTTAACCAGTTATTAATTCAGCGCAATTAAACCGTTGTAATTTGAAAGAAAAAACGAGAAGTAAATTTGAAAATTAAATTTAAATACTCCATTTAAACGCAGTAAACACTTTTTTCATTATTAAAAAATATAACAACAAAGTGAGAATCAAGAATACAGGGTGATATAATTTTTTATTGTTTTATTGTCCATGGAAATGTCAACGATAGGCTTTCTTTTTCTGGCAACTAAGGAATGTAAAACTATTTTGTCTGCCCGTCCAAACCTTGACGTTTGGTTAAGCCAATTAACGAGGGGACTAATTTAATTCTTCTCAAAAGAGAGGATTAATATTTTGAGGCCTGTATTATCCTCCGACCCAGTTTTAGTTCCGAAGGTGAACGCGGCCATTTAACGAGTTGGGCACCCCACTATTGGCGACTTTATTGAACCGAATGTAACTTGCTGTTGAATTTAATCCTACATTCAGCCATACCGAGTATTATAACATTCACGTTTATCAAGTTCCCAGCTGATTATGAGCGATACTGTTACAGCAACCTCAGTTACAGGCCTATAAAGAGCAAGTGAACAGAAGTTATAGATGCACACACATGTAATCACTTCACTCCATTTCCATTTTTATCCACATGATGGAGTCATTTATTGTTTATACATATGTATTCAGATGCTTTCTATTTTGGGAAGCTTCTTTTCATTCAACAGGTTATTGCTTTATTACTCTTCCTTTAGAATTTTTTGTCTGTGCGTTATCCCAAGTTTCCTGTCCCTTCTTCTTTTGCGCTCTTGCTTTTCAGAGTCTGTGCTGTTCATTCTTTGTAGGTGGCTCCACCAACGAAGTTTGCTTTGTTCGAAAAATTATTCTATTGGGTTCTGTTTTTAATCATCATCAGCGTCTTCACAACAGCAAGGTGCTGCCTGTTCCGCCTTCAAAGATCCTACAGCCATCTCTTCCTGGTTCTACCCACACATCTGTGTCCTACAGGTTTGTATTTCCAGACTTGTTTGGCCAGTCTGGAATCTGACATTCTTTCTAAGTGTTCTTTCCACCGTTGTTTGTAATATTTTAATTTTTCATTCAGGTTAAAAACTTGTAACTCTTCTCTTATGGCTTCATTCTGTATACGGTCAAGCTTAGAACACCTTTTAACTCCTCTTATGAACGCCATTCTCGAGGCCTGTATTTTACTGTCTTCCTTCTTTGTTGTTGTCCATAATTCACACCCATAGGACAGTACAGGGAGTGCCATAACTTTATAGAACTTTAATTTTGTATCTCGACATACCGTGTTTCTAGAAGTACGGTTGAAAGTCCCACATATTGTCTAGAACTTATCTAACTGAACATCAGTACCATAATTCATATCATATTCTGTTTTTAATCATTCTCTTATTCTATAATTTTTAAACCTATACTTTCTAGTGATTCCTGTCGCTCTCATCACAATGCATTTCACCTACGGGATGGATATAATTTACAAATATATTTGAGTAGAAAATGTTTTGTCGAGCTGCCTGTTAAAAGTGTTTGGCGAGTCGCGTGGCAAAGAATGAAAGGCCTTTTCCTTTCGACATATTACAACCATTTTCCATCATATAAAATAGGTGGGAGATGTGTTAAAGTCGTTTTCCCCGGTGGTTACTATAGTCTGAATTTATGGGTCCCAAATTAAGAGTTAGTTAGGCACTGGTTAGGCCCGATCGCATCGCATTTTTGATTACGTACGTAGTCAGTCCCACACAGTTTATAGTAGAACTTACATTTTTAAAGAGTTTAAAAAAAATGTAATAAATTTAAAGTTTAAAATACGTATTTTATTAGTGAAAAGGGATGGAGTAGAAGTAGTGTGTAGAACGATGGAAATTGCAATTTTTTAAAATGCAAAATGGGGTATCGTTTGCTTGCTGGTCGTAGGTACAAAACAGTATTACCAGAGATGATATCGTAAAACATTTAAAGATTATAAAGGAGTGTTTTGTGTAACAATTTTCTAGATGTTACGCCCATGTTAGTTGTCCCTTCGACGTTTTCCTACCACTAATTCTTGTACCACTGTTAGGTCAGCTATCTAAGAGGATTTACACAGATCCAGTCAAAAACTAACTAACTGAAGAAGTAACACTGGACCGTTGGCGACGACGTCAGAATCGACGATCTCAAAACAAAGGGGAACATTAAATTCCAACTTTGAAAAAGTTAAAATATATTTTTTCAAGGAGTTTGCCAAAAATTCCCGTTGATTTTCTACATTGTCACGCTCCGTTTTTATTGCATACTAGCGAGTACCCGGCATGCGTTGCAATGCCACTCAAAGAAAGAAAGTGTTTGTATATATATAATATATAAAGACTTCGTTCGCGTGGTCTTCAATTTAATGCGATAATATATTTAGAACAGAATCTATTCCATTGGGTTGCCATAGTAACCAGATCTAATAAGTTAGTTTTTAAGACTCCAAAGGACCCCCCAGAGGATCGTATCGAAAAAAACACCTGTCCTATGTTGGTTCTCCCGTTGCGTAAAATATTTGTGCCAAGTTTGGTTGAAACCGGTCCAGTGGTTTAGGAGGAGATGTGGAAGACCCCAAAGAACCCCCAAAAGAACCCCATCGAAAAAACACCTATCCTATGTTGGTTCTCCCGTTGCGTAAAATATTTGTGCCAAGTTTGGTTGAAATCGGTCCAGTGGTTTAGGAGGAGATGTGGAAGACCCCAAAGGACCCCCCGAAGTATCATATCCATAAAACACATATCCTATGTTGGTTCTCCCGTTGCGTAAAATATTTGTGCCAAGTTTGGTTGAAATCGGTCCAGTGGTTTAGGAGAAGATGTGGAAGACCCCAAAGGACCCCCAAAGGACCCCATCGAAAAAACACCTATCCTATGTTGGTTCTCCCTTTGCGTAAAATATTAGTGCCAAGTTTGGTTGAAATCGGTCCAGTGGTTTAGGAGAAGATGTGGAAGACCCCAAAGGACCCCGTAGGAAAAAAAACCTATCGTATGTTGGTTCTCCCGTTGCGTAAAATATTTGTGCCAAGTTTGGTTGAAATCGGTCCAGTGGTTTAGGAGAAGATGTGGAAGACCCCAAAGGACCCCCAAAGGACCCCATCGAAAAAACACCTATCCTATGTTGGTTCTTCCTTTGCGTAAAATATTTGTGCCAAGTTTGGTTGAAATCGGTCCAGTGGTTTAGGAGGAGATGTGGAAGACCCCAAAGGACCCCCCGAAGTATCATATCGAAAAAACACATATCCTATGTTGGTTCTCCCGTTGCGTAAAATATTTGTGCCAAGTTTGGTTGAAATCGGTCCAGTGGTTTAGGAGGAGATGTGGAAGACCCCAAAGAACCCCCAAAAGAACCCCATTGAAAAAACACCTATCCTATGTTGGTTCTCCCTTTGCGTAAAATATTTGTGCCACGTTTGGTTGAAATCGGTCCAGTGGTTTAGGAGGAGATGTGAAAGACCCCAAAGGACCCCCAAAAGGACCCCCGAAGGATAATATCGAAAAAACACATATCCTATGTTGGTTCTCCCGTTGCGTAAAATATTTGTGCCAAGTTTGGTTGAAATCGGTCCAGTGGTTTAGGAGGAGATGTGGAAGACCCCAAAGGACCCCCCCAATGGACCCCGTCGAAAAAAACACCTATCCTATGTTGGTTCTCCCGTTGCGTAAAATATTTGTGCCAAGTTTGGTTGAAATCGGTCCAGTGGTTTAGGAGGAGATGTGGAAGACCCCAAAGGACCCCATCGAAAAAACACCTACCCTATGTTGGTTCACCCGTTGCATAAAATATTTGTGCCAAGTTTGGTTGAAATCGGTCCAGTGGTTTAGGAGGAGATGTGGAAGACCTCAAGAACCCCCCATAGGACCCCATCGAAAAAAATTCATAAACCTTCGCGGGCGTGCGCACAACAACTCACCGAAGTTTCATCGCAATCGGATGAATGGTATAGGAACGCATACGGGACAAAGAAAGAAAGAAAGAAACAAACATTCATTTTTATAGATATAGATATAAATAACTCTAGACGCGTTTTATCTAATCGAAGTTCAGTGTCTGTGCACACTAAACCCTCTATTTACCTGCTCTTTCTTAGAGCCACCCTGACACAAACAGCATCCGCTTTCTGGTCCTTGCTTCGGCCCTACGTTGTCGCAGGCTTGGAAGCTTTCCAATCCCGAACCCTCCGGTACATGTCCAATTCTCCCTAGTATGTCCGCAATCAGGCGGGGGTTGAAGATTCCTTCCATCGATGAGTTTTCCGCTCTCTTACGCTCAAACTGTTCACACGACCCTCTACCTCGTCCTACCCTTATCTCCGCCGCCTTAGTAAGACGAAGGCCCACATCTACGAAGACTTTCTCGACCCCCCCCCCCCATAAGCAGTATTCTGTCTTACACCACCGCTCATGCGTTGCTTGACCAGCCATCCCTTTCTCACTAAACAGTAAATCAAAAGTATACAAATCATTCCTTACTTTTCAAAATATAACAAATAATAATATTCTTAACATAGTTCTCTTCCCTCTTCGTCCATTTCAATCTATGAAGAAAAAGCCGTTCAGGATCGCTCTGCGGTCCAGAACCTTACTAACAGCCACCATCCCTCTAAACTAGGAGGACTCATCCTTAGCATGCATCTACTCAGGGTAACTGTAGCATCAGGCAGTCATCGGGTTTGCCCGGACACTCCAACCACTGGGGCACGTCCAGCTGCTGCCCCTATGATTGGATTGCATTCGATATTCACTAGTAAGGCATGTTGCAACAGAGTTTTTCAATCTACCCCGAATTCTGAAACCACTTATTTCCATCTAATTGAACATTGATTGGACACCTACGTAGGCCTGATTCGTACTCAATAAATGACTAGCGGTCAAAATAATACTGAATGACTATAGATAACGACTCCTTCTATCGTTTCCAGCATTAGTTGTGGAAGAGACAGTTTTGTCACGTCATGTTTAACGTTTCCTAAAACGACATTTTTGAAGGACGATATGACTTAGGTACGAGTACTTCCATGTGCCACCGGATAATTGTCGACAGGGAATTTTTTGTATCCAGAAGGGTCACTTTATGTAAAACACTTTGGCTTCTGACTTGGCGCATTCTATTACCAACCTCTGCAGAACTGAGCGTTATTTTGAGCGCAGAACTGACCCCTTAAGAATGCATCAATTTTTTCGACGTGCTAGTTGTTGTTTAACAGTAAGTGCTTCCTTCCTTTCTTCTAGAAGAACATTGTGTTTATTTTATAACATCTTGACTTCATTACATTATTTATTTATTTCGTTTGGTGAAGAAAGTAAAAAATGTTTGTTGACATCAAGGGTGCGTATAACTGTAACATTAAAACTTTCACGGCCGGAGTCAACGTCAGCAAAATTATTTTAAGAGCCGTTGGGCCGTTGGGCCGTTGCTCTCTTCTTATAAAACCAGACGTTTTCCGGCTGCACTTGCGGCAGTCATCATCTTCAGTGGGTCTTCTGTTTATCGTCCTGCTCCACCGGCGGCTGACTGAGTCGGTCACTGGGTCAGTCCCCGGAGGAGAAGGACGCTAAACAAAAGACCCACTGAAGATGACTGCCTCAGCTGCAGTCGAAACGTCTGGTTTTATAAGAAGGGGACCGCCCGTCCATTAGCCCGGAAAATAATTTTATTAAAGGAGATACAAGTGGATGTAAAAATTTTGTCGATGAAAGAAAGTGTAGTTTTTTATTTCAAACAACCTGCCGGTAGGTATTCGTCTTCTCCTCGGACAGAATGTCACCCATCGGCAGAAACGGTTTCGGGGTGAGATTTTATCCGATTTCGAAAGTGTGGTATTTGAAAGCGTCTATCGGCAGTCACTTCAAGTGGTGGTTTGGAAAATTTGTTTTCCCAGGTTGAAAAAAATTAATAAAATAAATAAAAACCGTTTGACTAGAACGGCACTGTATTTTAACTAGTCACATTTCTCATACTAAGTTCTTTACAAATGTTTCCAAAATTTATTTGCAAGTTTAAAATCAAGGACTGTTAAAGTTACACTGCGCCTGTCCAAACTTGTCGAAAAGAAATGTTCATGTGTAAACTTTCTTGTACCAAAAGGCGAAATTATGCCGAAATGGGTTCGAAGCTACAAAAGACACCGTAAGGAGTGGTAACCTACCGAATTATGTGGATTCGTCGTACAGACCTGCCCGCGGTAGCGCTGACGTCATTAGTGTCCCAGCCTTGCAAAACACCGAGCATTGTCCTCAGTTACTACAGATCTTTTGTTGTTGTTGTTTTTGTGTGTACAGTACGGAAATACAAAAATAATGAGTCTCAGCTTTTCGTTTGCACACAATACACTAGTAATGTTCGAGGTTTCATCAAAAAGTTCGTGAAATTTTTGGATTTCTTGCGTTATAAGTGTCCAGTTAAAAAATTGTTTTTATGTGACTTTTGTACCCATCTTAGTCACAATCGCCTAAACTTTTACGCTAACGGACTAATAGATTTGAGAATTAATTGAGTAAGTTATATTTTGGAGTATTTGGCGATTTTTTTACATTATGCAATGCAAGATTGAAAAATATGGAATAAATTTTGTGTAAAGAATTAGAAAAACTGTTCTGTCGTGGAGAAAGTGTTGCAGAAGGCTTCTGACAAGCCTGCTATGCTTGAACAAGCAGTTAAAATCTTCAAAGATTGTCGGGAACAAATTGAAGATCATGATGATCACATGAAAAGTGTAGTTTTGTTTTACATTAATTTTTATCATTAGGTGCATCGATAAATTAAAAAAAAAACATTATTCTGGCATTTGACGTCACACGTGTGGTTCGTAGGAAACAGCGAAATGGAAGGGCAGCTATGTAAATTGCACGCCGATAATGCACCAGTCTTCAAGAATTTTAGGAAAATAAAAACATTGTACTCACGCCCAACCGCCGTATTCGCCGTGTTTACCCCAACTGGATCTTTCTTCTTTCGAATAATGAAAAGCACCACGAAAGGACAACGTTTCGCGACTGTTGAAAGCGTAAAAAGAAAATCGCTGAGCGAGCTGATAGCTACACAAAAAAGTAGCCTACGTTCGAAAACTGTTTTTAAGGCTGAAAAAAACGTTGGCATAGTCGTGTTATAAGGGAGCACTGTAAATGTAGATAAAACAGTGCTTAATTTTTCAAATAAACAAACTTGCACGAACGTTTTGGCCACATCTCGTATTATTTCATTGTTGAATTCTGGTGATAAGTGTCTAGTGAAGATTGCTGTTTCATCATCCAGAATCCGTTTCTATGAATATGGCCAGAGTTAAAATATTGTCACACCTATACTCACATTTAATCATACGAGGTTACTAAAGTTTGTGGTGAGAGTCTCTTTCGTTGTGCATTGTGGTTTCATCAGAGATTCTTGTCGGTGCGTCGCGTTCTAATTAAAGATTCCGTTCCAATGGCGAACCGTTCTTACTCTTATGAAATATTACAAAATGTTGCTCACAGCGTCCATATTAAACATGGATCCTGACCTACGTACTGTACAAAAGGATAACACGTTACGTCTTTTAACTTTTAATGAAGTTTCGGAAGATGGTATCAAACGGCGCATGGTTCATATTTTACCTCTCGCGTTTTTCGGTCGTTATCGTCCTTTCGTTTTCCTACAGACTGGGTAATTAAGGTATTCTACACATTTAGAAAGTGCACAAAGAGATTTCCGCCGGACGTGGTCAAAAGATATTTATTTTAATCACGAACCTATGTGCAGTGTACTAACTGTGTAGACGAACTTTTTTCATTATTTCATTTTCATGAACGTTGTTTAAATTGTTTATCACTTTTATGTTTTAAGTAAGTTTTATTTTATTTTTTTTATTTTAAGATTACAATTTTCTCTTATCAGTTTAGTTACTTTCCAGACTTAACAGAAAGGATGTGCCAGGTGTGATCAAAAAGTTCATACAATTTTTGGATTTCTCGCGTTGAAATGTCCATTCGAAGATTGATTTTGTATTATTTCTTTAAGAGATGGCTGGGATGGATTGTAGAAATTTGAATTTGATTGACGGACTTTCAACGTCACAGAAAAACACATCACATCTGTTTCAGTGTTCAGTGTTTTGTTGACCTTGTTGGCGTGCAAGTGTTCGTGCGCATTGTGCTTATGTTTTGTGAGTGTCGTGTGTTTTTTCATAGAAAGTATTAATTTGTATTATTTTATCTTTTGATTATATATATGATGTGAAGTTTTGTTATTATTATTTTGTTGACTCTCTACTACTAGTTGGTAGAGTACTATTATTTATTTCTTACATGTATTACTCTATAATTAGCCTGAAGACGGCTGCCGATTGTTTGAGTGGGCGAAACGTCGCATTTACTTTTTTTCTGTGATGACAAAAGTCGATCAGTTAAATTCATATTAAAATTTTTTATTATATTGGTACAGCTGTTAGTGACAATCATCTTGTACGTAATCACAAGACAAGTGTATATATTGTACATAATGGACAATCAAGTTTGTATCCATAATGGTCTCATAATTTCACATCAGTTTGAGTAGCCTAAGCAGTGTTTTGCTGTATATGGCGATTTTTCAACGTTGAAAATTCAAGTGGTTGCATTTCGTTTTGTCTAAAGAATGAGATAAATTAATTAGAACAAAATTTTACAAAAGCGTTTTGGCAAGTCTGGTATGCACAAACGAGCACTTTACCTATCATACGAAAAATTCAATACAGTAGGGAATGAGTGGAAGATCATGAGAGTGAGATGAAGATTGTCGTATCGAGTTTCACAAATTTTTTATTATATAATAGTTGGTAAGGTCGGTAAGGAGATTTCATTAGAACATTTTACGTCGCTTGGATGATGGTATTGGTAGAAAGCGTCCAAATTTATGGAGGAATAATTTAAGGAAATCGCATCTCAGTAATGCACCAGCCCACCCATCTTTGCTTGTTAAATAATTTTTGGCCAAATCCACCAGACACGGTGCCGTGCGATTTTTCCTCTTCTCAAGAATAAAAACAGTTGGACGGGACAACGTTTCGCGATCGTTGAAGATATGAAACAAAAATAACTATACCACAAACAAGACTGTACCAAGTGCTTGTATTTATTTCTTACATGTATTACTTTATAATTAGCCTGGAGACGGCTGCCGATTGTTTGAGTGTTTTAAATACTGGGGAAAACGTGTTAATTTTGTTTTATCTCATAGGGTTTACCTGGAAGAAGAAAATGTAAATGTAGACCGATAAAATTTTAAACAAACAAAAATTGTATGAACCTTTGATGAAACCTTATACAACCGTCTTGATTTAGCTGACCGAGTACTTCGTGTACGCACGTTCTCTTAAACTTTAGGGATTTAGTTATAGGTCTACATCGCTACGGAATGAAATTTACGATTCTTTAACACTTGAATAAGTACAAAAGTGTGATAGGATAATACCATCCGAGTTTTTCGACGAAATACGCGTATTAAAGTTATTCATTTCTGATAAGTCCAGGTTTCTGTCATAGTGGAATAGAACCAGAGTGTAGCTAGCTGTGCGTTGACATCAATAGTTCGGTTACTCTTGATCTGCTGACTCAGAAAAGTAGGTTTAATGCGATAAATTAATCATAATGGCTGTTCCCATTACGGTAGACGACCAGTAGATGTCTGGCCACGACTGGATGATCGAGGCTGCTCTCCCCCACCACGCGGCCGCTTGTAAGCGAGGTAGGGTGAAATGTGTGTACTAGCCGTTTGGTTTACCCCCACTTAGCCTACCGTAGTACCCGGCCATGCTTCTCCCACCTTACACAATGCTCAATCATCGAATCGCGGCCAGACAGTATAATCACGTCTTACACCTTTCGGCATTCTATTTGGTTACATGTTAAATTACGTTTTATCATTAAAATTAAAATACGGGTAGGAACTCCTAGGGACAGACCTGTCAGAGAAAATAAATCAATCCCTGCCAACCGCACGTTTTAGGGACTTCCTGACCCGGAAGGTTAGCAACTGTTAAGGGTTCCTTGCCCAGAGTAACGGGTGAAATCCGCAACGGCAGCGGCGGGGGAGAAGAAGAACATGAGTAGGGCGAATCTGGCGGAGGTGGAAACCTAGCTTTTAAGGGGAATATAAAAGCAAAAGATGGATGAGACTCCTGGTTGTAATGAAACACTTATCTAAGAGGAGACCACCCTAAAATCAAAGTTTCTAGCACTCTAGGGTGGGGATCGGATGTAAGGCCACCAACCCAGCATCAGAAAAAACCTTTTACTGCTAAAACTCTTAATAAGAAGTTCCCTCCTGAAAGAATAAAAAGAGGGGGCTACGATAGAATTGGATAGAAGGTATAAGGAATGTAATGAATCACAGAAATCTAGAGGAGGATGCTCGGAAAGATCGTAAAAGTTCGGAAGCTATATATATTTATATTTAAAATACGATACGAAAAATCGTTTCTCACTTGTTTATTTTGAACTTGCAATCGTGAAATTAGAGGAAGAATTGCTATAGCGAAAGAGGCATTTAATGGGAAGAAAAGACTGCTGTGTGGCAAATTAATAAGAATTTAAGAAAAAGGTTGGCCAAATGTTATGTGTGGAGCGTTGCTTTATATGGTGCAGAGACATGGACACTAAGGAAAGAGGATGAGGAAAGATTACACGCATTTGAGATGTGGGTTTGGCAAGCAATGGAAAAAGTGAGGTGGGTTGATAAAGTAAGGAATGATGAAGAACAGGGGAAGAGAGAAGAATCCTGAAGGTAAGAGAAAAGGAATTGGTTAGGTCATTGTTTAAGAAGAGACTGCTTGCTTACAACTGCCATGGAGGATGTCATAGAAGGAGAAAAAAGAAGACGGCGTAGAAGAATGAAGTTAATAAATAGCACTAAAATCAGAGGGTGTTACGAAGAAACGAAAATACTGGCATGCGATAGGATAGCTTGGAGAGCTTTTACCTTAGAGCAGAACACCAAATATGATATATTTTGAACCAGAAGCGGAAAAAAACAGTTTATAGGGTACAGATAATAAACATTGTAATGCGCACAAGTGAATCGTGATGTGAACCATTTTCTCATGAATGCATACATTAGAAATGTATTAGTAAATGTGACATTCCTTATGTATACAGAAAATACGTACAATGTGTATCACGTTAGGGTTGAGACAAGGTAGGGTAATAGTCAAACTTGATTCGCAAACCGTTCTGTGACAGACGAAAGTTTGACCTTGTTTTGTGAAAATTTGATTTCATCTCAGTTTGATATGAAGTTTGGACGTCCCGTCGGTCGTCAGTTTCAAAGTTTGGTAGTGCGTACGTCACGCGTGACCCACTATCGACGGCACAAAGTTATACTGTTTACTCGGTGTACAGCCGAGTGCTATCACAATCCTTGCTGTCTCATACGTGTCCCTTGACAATAGCGTAACCAAAGGTTGGGTTACAGCTGATGCAGAGATTTATTTTAGTGGCGGAAATTTTAGGGGAAGGAGCAACTATAGGAAGAATAAAATGTTCAGGTTTTTTACGTTTTTTCGTACAAAATAAATAATTTTGTCTTTTCTCAGAAATACGGTTTTGAATATTCTTGAACAATACTCTTACCCAGACAAAATAAAATAAATTTTTCTCAGTAAAATTATGGAAACTTTTTTTCTTTGCCAATAGAAATCTATAGGCTATGGGGTTAAAGTAAAGTGTCCTCTTCATGAAGATACATGTCTCAGAGTACCTAGTTATGATTTAAAAACGTGAAATTTTCGTGAACGTTGGAGAACGCTATCATAGTAAAGTGAAGCATTCGTGGAGGTAGTGAGTAATCAAACAGTGGTCAAGAGAAGATAACATGAATATATACATACTTTCCCTTGCCACCTAAGCGAATTTTTTATTCGGCTCTGCCTCCTCATTCGCGTTATGGAATCAGCGAATATTCAGTACTAAGTACCAAATACAAAGAAAGATCATACATTCTGCCAAGCAGTTGGAGAAATGGACTTACAGGATATCTTGTAACTGAAAAAACTTCTTTTTTTAATAGCTGATACTTATTTTAATTGTAAGGAGAGGTCGAGTTCTTCAGTCTGAACGTATGTACTAGAATAGATATGTATTTCCACACACACACACACACACACACACACACACACACACACACACACACACACACACACACACACACACACACACACACACACACACACACACACACACACACACACACACACACACACACACACACACACACACACACACACACACACACAGCGCGCGTGTGTGTGTTGAGAACTACACAAACATCTACTAGTCAACTAGTATTGTAATTTTTTTATGGTAAAAATGTACAACTTTTCATATTTTTTTTTTATTAAATACCTTCTAAGACTGTCAATTTGTTACTAAATTAATACAGTTTAATATACTAAATTAAAAAATATTGAGATTTGAGTTTTCAATTTATTGGAATTATGAGTTATATGCTGCAACATGGATGGGCTGCTGTTACATGGACAACGATCAGTGGAGGTGAAAACCCAATTCAACACCAGAGACTGTAAAACAAATTGTCACTTTATATTCACTTATGTCCAGACAACACTTGTTTCAAAAATTCTCCTTCATAATTACTATAACATTAATTTCGAAATATTATTCATGTCATTAAGTTTACTAAATCACAGATGTAGCCGGCCCGCTTTAATAGTTACCGTCAGCTATCAAAGCAACTCTTATCAATCGTAATTACTTTTTTAGCTCCACCTGTTTAGTTATGTTGTTGACACGTTCCTCTGTGTCACTTAAACAAAACCGGACACCAATAGGAGAATGACGACTTAACCGAACACAACAGGACGGCTTAATTGAAGGTGATAGGCTACATACACCTGGCGAATAGTAGTTTGGCAACGCTGCGTCCATGTGGACTAAACATGTTCATGCCATTTTACTATTACGACAAACAGTCATACCGTTGTGGGAACTCAGTATTACATCAGAGAGCTCCGAAAGTAAACCGTTCGACTGAGGCTGCAATAACACAGAAGTGCGTTATTCCACTACAACGTTTCTGTTTGGTCAAATATCTTCCGGCACCACTATCAATTAAAAAATCTCTCAACTTATCTTTATTTTCTAGTTTTTTCACCAATGTCTCTTCTTCATTGTTTTCCCAAGTCTGATATTATTGCGCTCTTCTTAGATAACGTATTTTCACAGCTCTGAGTCTCCCGTTTCAGCCCGCATTCTGAGTCCACAAGTGTGATCTGTAGCATAATGCTACTTCCACAATTCCTCTGCCTGTTCTTACTTACTTTTTTACTTGAAGTGTTTTGTTCTAGCCACACGTGTTTTCTTTTATATAATTTTCCTGAATTGGTAGATTCCAATTGCATTGTTTTCCTTATAAATTTGAGAAACTAGAGTTTGAGTGTACATCTTTTTCACATATGAAAATTTAGAATTGTGTTTAATGCTTACGGCCAAAGACACTCCTTTTAAGCGCCGCATGCAGGTCGCATTTCTGATATTCATTGGACAATTCTGTTTTTCACTTCGATTCAAAGTCATGTTGATCTACTTTTATTTCAGCAATCTCTAAGCCAAAACCAAAATTTTAAATAAATTATCTTGAAAATTTTTTTCTTCTTCTTCTGCTGCTGCTGCTTCTTCTTCATCTTGTCCTTGTGTCTCTTAGCGTCGGGTTGTCGGGAGCCTCCGTCAATCGTCTCCATCTATTCCTGACCATGCACACAGCCTTTGTTTCCTATAAACTCTTGTCAGGGTTCTGTCCCGATTTCTCATCGTATGACTGATACGACGTGTTTGGCCTTCCTCTGGATCTCTTACGCTTCGGCTCTATTTCAAGGAATTCTTTTATTTTTGTTGCTTTATCTGCCTCACCTGTATGTCCTAACCACTTCAGTTGCCTCATCTCCAGAAAATCCATCAGGGGCTTTACTCCCAAATTTCGTCTGTTCGTCTCATTTTCAATACGATTTTCTTGTTTTCACATTTTTTATGTTTTCCCTGAGCAAAACTCATATCTCAGCTGATGTTATTCTACTTGGGTGTTTGTCGAGGATAGTCCAGCTTTCTGCTCCATACATTACTGCTGGTAGGTATCCAGATTTGAATATATCGAGGGGTTAATGGTAAAACTATTCAAGTCAGCTCATGTGAATTTACGGAAAACTGAAATTAAAGGTTTTCATGTGCGATGATAAGTCATAAAACTGATTTTCAAGGTTAATTTTTATTATTAATTGAGGTTTTTATTGATTAGATAACTGTTAAAAAGTAAAAAGAGAAAGATAAATGCATAAAGATGTCGTTTTTGAAACATCTAGGAACATAATTAAAACTTAGCCTTCGGTAGTTTTACCTTTAATCCCTCGATATGTAGGTTTGTTTCCTCACTTACTTCTTTTTCCCTATAAATGTGATGTTTATTGTGTATATAGTATAATATATAGTTTGCTTTCTTCAGGCGATTTTATATTTCGTGATATGTTCCATTCCTATCAGAAAAGACACCCAAGTCTTCTTGAGCCAGAAATACAGTACATGCTGTGTTCTCCGTTGAAGATCGAGTATAAGATTGTGGCTACTGTATAGACGTGCGCGCGTGTGTACGCAGCGTCACCGTACAATGTCGTATCCTTCCGGTCGTGATAACGCCAGTGTTTCGTCAAACGCCTGAAGTTTTTTACGCGTATTCTGTAGTAGCCTATATCAACGTTTAGATTGTGCCCGTTTGCACGTGATAGTTATCGTGGCAGGAAAATGGAAAACGGGGGATTTACAAAACCTGGATGAAATCCACACACACACACACACACACACACACACACACACACACACACACACACACACACACACACACACACACACACACACACACACACACACACACACACACACACACACACACACACACACACACACACACACAAAAGTAATGGTAGCAGGAAAGGAACGCCAGATAGTAGACGTACGTATTATTAAGGCAGACTTTTCGTAATCTAGACATAAGCCTCCGTAACATTTTGCAGAGTGTACGCTCCATTTCAGTCCTCTTGATCGTTCTGAACAATGTAACATTGTTCTCTTAACGCGTACAGCAATTCCAGTCTGTATTTCTCCCATCCCCTTATTAGGTCATTTGTCTTCTCCCTCGTTAATAGGCTATACCGCCTGTCCGATCCAACTTATTGGGATTCTCTTCGTTTGCTGGCCTCGAGTTCTCCCTCCTGTCGGCGATTTTTATCTTGAGGCTCCCACGAATTGATGCTCATCTGTTTTTCTTCCGATAATTTCACGATTATCTTCTTTATTTATTTATTGACCGAATGCCACATTCATTTTCTATCTCCTCACTTCTAAGGACAGTAGTTACTTCTCTCCAAGGATATCATTCATTCAGGTTAATATACGTCATACCGCAGCTTTGTGGAGCATGTGAATACAAGTTGTTAATGACAGTTATAAAGCAGTACTGCGACACAGGACACTACGCGTGATGCTGGACTTTTTTTTTACTGATCGAAACTCTGAAGCCGGCGTGTTTCTATTACACTAACGCATTAAAGCATTAAATTAAAGACTATAAGTCGTGTTACACTGTGTGTGTCTCTAGTTCTAGCATATGATTAGAGAGCTCCCTTTGAACAGAACATATGATTAGACCGCATGGGCGGGCGTCCTTTGATCAAGTTCCGTACTTATATGTTATGATGATTGCGTGATAGATTTAAATTTGTGTTTACTTCATAAATCGTCACCGTCGTCTTCGCTTCGTAGTTTACGGGGAGAAGGACGAAAAAGTTTGAGAGAATTTTGTTGATCTCTTAATTTCTAGACTGTTTTATCTATTCATTTAATTTTTAAGTTGTGTACGCTAATATAGTAGTACATATAGCTTACATATAGCTTATTAAATAGCTTTTTTAAATATACAAACAGGTTTATTACACAACATTAGAGTATACGTTTGAAATATGAAATATAGAAAAATAAATTCAGTCGATAAGTACCTTTTGAGAATGTTTCAGTAACGTGTATTTTTATTGTGTTATTACCGTTTAGTTTAATGGGACTGATTTCAGGATGTTATCACGCGTTTTTCAGCCACTTTAAAGATAGTAATGTTGATTAGTCTTAACTTGGTTGTTCTTTTGTACGAAGCCGACCCGACCCCGGACCCTCTCCAAATCCAAATTCTAGATACGCCACTGGTAGTTTCTGCAAGGACCATTCCACAGATCTGCTCCAAACTGGTTCTGGGACCATCGTCAACCTGATTACCGTCCGATCTTGTAAATTATTTTGTAAATCCGATTTTATAAACTTGTTCCGTCCACTGTCGTTTTAATTCCTCATATCTGTTATTCACAGAAAATTGATTGAATTCCGTTCTTCCACTTCTATCAGATGTAAGTTATATTTTAATTAAAGCATTTTTAGATGCTCTTTAATTGTGTGTATTAGCGACTACATAATTTAGCATGTTTAAAAAATTTACAGGCATTGCACAAATGCAATGCACAGAGAAGGGCATTGAAAATGCTTCAACAAATCTAAAAAATATATATATTTATGTTCATTCACCAATCAATGAATTCATTCTTCATTTACCAATGTACAGATTATAAGTTAAATGTAGTCGCATTCATAAGCGAAGTTTTATATGTGTACTACGTTATTGACAACAAAGAAGTGGTTTCTATGGAAACTCACCGGTTCCGATTTTCGATCACGCACCAGCGATCGGCCGCAAATGTGCGACACGTCCTTATAAACATTTTCAATGTTAAAACCTAGGCTTTTGAGAAAGGGTATTCTTAATAACGATTGCTAACCTTAAAAATAGTTACAGGTATTTATGTATTTACTTTAAAGCCAAGATTTTTCCACTGATATCGTTGTTAGCTGTAATTTGTAACGATATAAGAAAACATTAGTTATTATTCCGCTATAAACGTTCAGTTATGACTATGCGTATGACAACCATTTGTAAACTCTGCCAATGGATTAAATGCCGAAACGCGTCATCAAAATTGAATATCGAGACCGGAATACAGGCTATTAAGGCTATTAACATTGTTTATAACAACCGCAGTGATTAATAATACAATTAACGCAACGTTTCGAGCCTCACAATCCGATGTCTCCTTCAGGTGAGTCAATAAAGTACAAAATGGTACAAACAGATTATCCGTCGAAAAAACACGGAGACATCGCCGGAAAATTAATATAAATACAAAAAAAAGCAGTAAATGAATCGAGTTAAAACACTCGTGCCAAGAAGTTTTTCTGGCCGAGTGTGACGAATTCCTCACAGCAGCTTCTACATTTGTTATCACGGTTTTGGTGATAGCGTGTGAAACCCCTTACAACCGACTATACGAACTCCCTGGGAGGTAGTTATATCTAACTAATTACTCATTGTCGTTTTAATTGTGTTTAAAGCGTTCTAAGAGATCATCATGGATGGAATGGATGGGGGGGGATCTTTAAGGAGCTTTCCACCTTTTAGTTACGTCGCGTTTGATATGTTAAACGATAATAGCGGTAGACTGCAAACTTGTCCAACGTCTTGATCTATAATTATTGATCTATATTATTGGTGTCATTGTCAGAAATGACGTAATTCGTGGAAGTTTCCGAGTTCCTACACTGTCTGATTGTGTTCAGTCGTTGACTGTAACTCTTTTTGCAGGAGCTGCGACCTCCTCCTTCCCATACCTGAGGACCATCAGCACCACGAATCCCCATCCCCGATCTGATTCAAACGTTCTCGTGCGATTCTCGATGACCCGCCATAAAGACGTCCTCGTGCCCAACTTCCTGTTAACAGCCCTGGGGTTGACCTTCTGAAAACTGTTCTTTCCTTTTTGCCTCAGCCCGCTCCGTCCTAGCACGTTGCGACGCCGTTTGTTTCTGTTACCTCTATCACCGGCACGCAGGCTCTCTGCCTCCAGGCATCTGCTTGCTGCGCTTCAAACAAGTGACCAGAATCGGTACCAGAGCTGTGCCTCAAAATACAGGTCTTCATCCTCTGCCATCTAGGGAATGATCGCGTTGGCGGTCTCCCTTCCAGAACTAGGCACCAGTCGATTGTACCAACAGTACCATGTTAAATTCTGCCACCAATTGCAGCCTCGACCAAGATGCTGCAATCCAGCCATGGGTGCAAAGACACCCCGCTCAAACAAAGCAAAGCAAAGCATTGTTGGAATTAGAGTCAGTTACTCTTGAGTGTTAATCCTAAAAACAGCATTTTCCTAGTAATGAAAACAACGAAAACAGACGATCGAGCGATGTTGTGAATTTACACAGTTTCAGTTACCGAATGAAGAAAAAAACTTTTAGTCCGGCTTCTTTACTTTCCTTCTCTACGTAAATATCAAAGTAAAAGCTCGAGATGCGGGACAGATATCCGTAGTAAAAATACGTTACCGCGTTGAATAAATATTTCCAGCTTTTCAATAAGAAAAACGGGTTGAGTAGAAATTAATTTATGTCGACGTGTTGAAAGGCGCGAGGCGCAGTGATTTAGATTAAGTAAGAAGGCTGACCTAGCTGTCAGCAGCCGTCACTTCGTGTATATGGATTAAGCGAGAGAAACAGAGAAGCTGGAGTAGGCTTACTGAATGGGTTCGCGTATGTTTACGGTACGCAAATAACTCCTACCTCGCCGCCGTTAACTTCTCTTAACACTTAACGACGGAATAAATTTGCTTCGATAAACTATGTTTAGACTTATAGATAATATCTTCCTCCTGAATTAAAACGGAAGGCTGGATGTCGAGTTCTGTTATAGTAAAAAATGTATTTCAATTAATTATTCATACAGTTACGATTTATTTATTGACTGGTGATAATATTATACACAGTTACACAAGATGTCTTTTCCTAGTAGGTTTGTTTACTACTTTGCTTTACGTACATTTTGCAGATACAAACTGCATTGCAGTATATTTACCGAATAATCGATTTGAAATTCGATTTAAACATTTCGATTCCTGTAATGCTTTAAGTTATGAAGGTTTACACTATTCGAATCAGTACTATAATAGTGCAAAATTTTCGTACTAATTGACCGTTGTCTATGATTCAAATTATTCATTAGTTACATTTCGGCAACCCGTGTGGCAGCCACCTTCAGAGCGGAGAACCGGGTAGAATGTTACCAGTCCCTTGTTATCAGTGTTGTACAATTTTCACCCAGTTTCGCAATCTAAAAGTGGCTGCGGAAATGTCAGCAGTGAACAATTGTAATCATAGACCACGGACCAATTAGCCCGGAAATTTTGTTAAGTACAAAACCTGGTGTTATCGTTTGTTTACGTAATTAACTGTTTCAGCGGTTATTCTTAAAACTGTAATATTTCTGTTTTATTTGTTAGAATCATATTTAATAATATTTAAGATTTTAAATACGTGAGTTTTACAAGCTTTGGATATTTAAAACTTTAATTAATGAATTTATTCTTAAAAATCGTAGTGACCGTCAATCATTAAATTTTGACGATGAAGGTTTTCCGAGGATCGGTCAAAAAAGTATAACACAAATTTTAAATTACTTGTGTCGACGTTTCGACAATATTTATTGTCATCATCAGGGCTTGTGTACGTATACAAGAGAAAAATCAAACACAAACATATTAATTGAGATTAATTGATCTGTTGTGTTTGATATTTTCTCTTGTATACGTACACAAGTCCTGATGGTGACAATAAATATTGGCGAAACGTCGACACAAATAATTTAAAATTGTATTATAATTTTTTGACCGATCCTCGCAAACCCTTTATCGTAAAAATTTAATAAATTTATTGTTATATGTTTATTAAGATTTTCCCGTATATTCACGTTATGTCATAACTTATATATATAATATAATAATAATTTAACATTTCGACTGTCAGGAAATTGATGTTTGTCTTTCCAACGTAAAAATTATTGCAATCGTGCATTATATTAAATATATTTCATTGCTACTGTGAATGTCTGAAATAATTTTAGATTTTATTTTTCTAAAATCTGTGTTATAAGATATTTTTTATGTTTATATCTTCAAATAAGTTGCTCAGTTTCTGTGTTATATTTCCGTAAGAAGTAAATGTTATTTTCGTGAAAATTAATGGTTATTTATATATATGTTATTAAATATTTATTAAACTCGAATGGTTTAACAGACTCTTTTTATGAAATAAATCTATAAAATAAGGGCCGGTACAAATGACGGTGCTAGAAGCTGATGAAGGCGATTTAAGAACGAGTCAAAACTATTAGTCACTGAGTATAACGTAGCTTCTGACGATGCAGTTTTAGTATGCGAAGCGTATGTAAAGGAAAAATTAATAAACATAACTTATCTGGATATTTCAGCGATGGACGGCTAAAGTTGACTCGGGAGTAGCACTTCAGCGAAATATTCATGTGAATTCATTGCTTTATGCAAATGACTAGGTAATGATACAGAAAACAGAAGACCAGTTACAAAGGGCGATATTTACGTTCAATAGCGTCATACAAGACTATGGGCTAAAGATCTCTGCTACAAAACCTAAAACGGTGGCATTCAAGAGCACATATCCTATAAGAACTAAGATAATCGTAAATAATCAGATTTTGGATCAGGTTAGTCATTTTAATTACCTGGGTTGTGTTATCTCATATGGGACCGACATTGATTGGAATAGTAAGCTG
Source organism: Magicicada septendecula (assembly GCA_034769895.1). Taxonomy (NCBI): domain Eukaryota; kingdom Metazoa; phylum Arthropoda; class Insecta; order Hemiptera; family Cicadidae; genus Magicicada; species Magicicada septendecula. The sequence goes on from CM068371.1 coordinate 120,526,305, forward strand.
ACGAAATTTAGACGCCTATGTGGAACGATCCATGGGTACCTGAAAAATACAACACGGAAGGATACCCGAATTAAATTTTACAAAACTGTGGCTGTCGCCACATTCCTGTATGCCAATGAGACATCGGACTCTTGGTAAAAGGAACGTATAGAAGATTCAGGCAGCTGAAATTAAATTTCTAGGAGGGATGCAAGGCTGTTCTCTCCTGGATCGGAAAAGGAACGAGGATATTGGACGCGAATTAAACATTGTATCGTTGCACCAGAAGATTTTAAGACCACAGAAGGAGATGGTGTGAACACATGAATCGCATGCCTGGCTGCCTTGGGTTATCACCCTTCTGGGAAGAGAGATGTCGCTAGATCGAGGAGGAGATGGTTCCGGCTTAATCCTTGGAGTGGTGATGATGATGATGAACTTACCTGGAGAAGAAATCTTATATAATTGTCAATAAAATAATAATATTAAGCAACTGGAAAATTGAAGAGTTAGCATAATACTAATTATATTATTATTCATACCGTATAGATTGTCTTGAACATGGTTCTGCAACGCTGTGCTGTATTTGGCACACCTGAAGGTAGTACAGCAACCCCTTGTCAACCGCGGGTACAATTCATTCATTAACATTTTATCTAACTGCTACGCACTATGACGTCACGAGGCCTACGACTGTTTAAATAAGGACGCAGTGAACACGTGAAAACGAAAGCTTGCACTCTTCTGAAAGTATAATAGCTTAGGGGCGGACGGTAGGTAATAAAGAATGCATCCTGTCATTATCTACAAAGAGACGTAAATTAGATAAAATTAGTTGGAATGACACAATAGAGAAGTAAATAACACGTTACATGGTTATACATAATTAATTTTAGGACGTGAATCGCGCGTTTTGAATGGAAAACGGAAAAGTAAAATACAGGTTGTACTGATGATGTGCATTGTGAGAGGCAGAACGGGAAATTAGAAAACTTCTTATAGATTCGATGTAGAATTGAATATGTGGAATGAAGAAAACTGAGTTAGTGGGAACATTTACATCAAGTGGGGAAACAAAACCTCTAAGACGGGTCTGGGAAGAAAGCTTGGGAAAAGTGAAAGGGACAAAACCTAGACAAATAAAGCTCGGGTGTACAAGCAACCTAGAACACCCGAAGCGTAAGACTGACAAAAAAAGAAAAACTGAAGAAATTCGAATAACGTTGTATACATTAATGAAACAATATCCTACAACCCGGCATGAGTCCAAACCTACCAAGTGCCAACGGCTTCTTCGGAAGGCGGATGAGCGGGTAAGAGTAGGGCACACTTTTGCTCTTGTGATTAGAAATGGCCCCAAAAGGCGGATGAACCAGAAGTTGGTCAACGGCATAGAATGCAGAAGGCAACTGGAAACCAATGCATTAAAGGTCTTCGGACATCCTTAGTATCAGTAGTATTCGTGAGTCGATCACAAGTAGTAGTAGTAGTAGTAAGCACAAGATAGATCACAATGGAAGACTGCTGCAAACCAATCTTAGGATTGAAGACATAAGAAGAAAAAGAGATTCTACAACCTTGTGTGGCTTCAGGGCTTTAGACTCTCTCCCTCTCTCTACACTCCCCCCCCCACACACAAGCCTGCACAAATAACTACCCTGCATGTGTCTTTAATAAAATGAAAATGATTGTGTGTAATAGTTATACTTGCGAAACACGACGTAATTATGAATTAGCCAGGTTTGAATAGATGAATCATACCTAAAAATAATAACGTGTGTTGCGAGAGTCTGTGTTTTCTATTTCTGTTGTTCATTAGCATTCCATAATAAATTGATCTATCGAAATAGTGTTTTAGTAAGTAATTACGTACGCATCTGCTTCACCCGTGTGTAGCCCCAATGTTGGCAGTATTCCTGGAAACAGCGTTACAGTTACAAACACGTGGGCAGAGAGATAATCGATACTATCGAAGAACATAATTCGCGCGTGTGAGTGCGCGACCAGAGATAAGATACCTTATGCGTTTAATCGTGGCGATGACTTGAGTACACACTAGCGTATTTTTATCAAGGTTTATTTGATTTAGATTAATTTTTTATTCGTATCTTGTCAGTGTCGATCGTAGTAGAGTTGTAGCGAAGGGAAACGTGTCAGTGACGCTTCCATTGATGAGTAATCACCTAAACACGTGTAAGCTCTGATCTCTATCTGAGCTACGTGAAATCATATAAACCTATGTTATGCGACGATGCAGAATATTTGATTTAAGGATCAACTAACAACAAGCAGAACATACGAAGTAAGAGCTAGCGTGATAGTCACTTCTATTCTACCAAATCGTAGAGTGCTCCAACATAGTAAGCCGCTCCTCAAATTAAAAATCTATTATAGTCTCATGAGGCCTGTCGTAATTAGACTAGTGGTTACTTATATATATGTTATTAAATATTTAATTATCTTAAATAGTTTAACACCAAAGAAAAAAAAATGGTCGGACCATGGAGTGCGCAACGGGTCGTAAGGGCCACAGCCTGAAAAAAAGAAGAAGAAGCAGAAGAAGAAGAAGAAGAAGAAGAAGAAGAAGAAGAAGAAGAAGAAGAAGAAGAAGAAGAAGAAGAAGAAGAAGAAGAAGAAGAAGAAGAAGTAGTTTAACAGACTATTTTTATGAAATATCTATAAAAAAGGCCCCATACAGATGACGGTAGTAGCACCTGATAAAGGCGATTTAAGAAAGAAATCGAGTATTCGTTAAATAGGCTATATTGTAGCTTCTGGCGACGCAATTTTTGTCTGCGAAGCTTACGTAAAGAAAAAATTAATAAACATAACTTACCTGGAGAAGAAATCTTATACAGTCGTAAAGAAAATAATATAACCACTGCAGGAAACTTGAAAATTTGAAGTGTTACTATAAAGAAACATCATAGTAGTAATTATTATTCATACAGTATATATTGTCATGAACATAATAAATGTAAAAACTTGGACACACCAGAAGCGGAAGTTAAGTAAAAATTGTTTGAAAGAAAGATATAGGGAAAATATTTGGACCAGACAGTAAACAGGAAAACGGTAATTGGAAGTAATCCTGCACTAATTTAATAATTGCAAATGTTGAGAGACTTTTACGTCTGAGACGTAAAAGTCTCAGACTAAAATAACTTCGAATTGAACAGAGCATATGTACAGTGAAAACAACAGAATGGAAGTGTGTTAAAACGAGAACAAGGAAGCGACCTTACCCATAGAAGAATAGGGAACTAGAGGAAGAGGCAAGAAAGAGATGGCTGGAAGACATCTACCACACATTAATTGAGAATCTGAAGCTCACGACGTATAGTTAAGACGCCAAAGTAAGGTTTCGAGACGGCGACTGGAACACATTTTCGTTTGGTACCAACGTAACGCCAATTTGTGCGCTAAGATTATGGAAGGAGATTTTGTTGGCTTTGCCTGTTTTTATCGAGACTCCGACTTGGGATATTGAAAATCTTTGTCAGCGCCTGTTAAGGACACTTGTTGGCAGCGATGTCAGGGACTGCAACACTACATCGTTTTGGCCGAGGCAGTATTAATATGGTACTGTAATCCTCGGTGGTAAAACTGACACTTTTAAGCGTGTAGAGTTACACTAGATTCCGGTTAATTGGACAGCCTATTATTCGGATCAAAGCTCAAAAGAACAGAACTAGTTTTCTCCACCGCTGTGACAACATGCAGTCTCCGTTATATTTGAGACCAGCGACTCCATTACTACTCTGCATTCTCTTTTTGTTTTGGTATTTACAGTCGAGTCATCAGCTTATAAACTGGCTCTGTTTGTTACTGACAGTAGGTGAGTTTCAGTTTGGACAATACATATACTGTGTATTAAATATTTATTACAAATAATTTATATTATTATTAATAATAAAACTTTTTACAAGAATACATTTTATTTTGTAAATTACATATGTTTCGATAGTAATCCAACTATCATCATCAGATATAAATTAATAAATACCAACATTTTTTAAATCACTTGTTCAAAACAGTTGTTTATATGTAGACTAAATTCAATGTTTTTATATACTGTATGTATATAAAATATGTTATATAATTAATTGTAAAACATAATATAAATATTTATTATTTTATTAAATTAGTAATTTTGAAAATATTATAATTTTTTGTATTAATCTGAATTTGTTTTGGTATTAATTTATTACTTGTTTTGTGTTTAAATATTTCTAAATTTTCCCATAAGGTCATTTTTTGACCTTTAATATCACAGTTTCTTAAAACACATTTCCATGCTTTATTAATTTATATTTGATTATGATAGTTGGATTACTGTCGAAAGATATGTAATTTATAAAATAAAATATATTCTTGTAAAAAGTTTTATTATTAAAATAATATAAAATATATAAGCCTAATAAGAGAAATTTGAGCATATAAGTATTTTATATTAATGTTCACTAGAATTTTTAATTAAAATTAGTTAAACTGCATAGCTAAAAGATTTTATCATTTTTACTTCTGTGTTTTCAATTGTTATGCTTTTAGTATTTGGTTCTGCTTTATTTTTAAACAATTTTAATTAACCATTTAGACTTTTGTTTATATTTTTGTAATATATTGACTATTTTGGTATTTTCTATATGGCGGTTCGAAAATACTAGATGCCGCTTAGGGCCAAACTATACTAGTTCCCAAGAATTACAAATAACTTAATACCATTGTGCACGCAAAATTTACCTTTCGCGTGATAACAGAAGAATAATTGATTTAGTTGTTCTCATACTATGACATGTTTCTGTGAATGTTGGAAAATTTTTATTACGAAAGACAAATAAGTTTGCATTTAGCTTTAAGTTTGAATTTAGCTTTAATACCTTGTCTACGGGTACGCAACACCTATGTCTTCACCGGCAACACATTTAGTGGAAGCGGTTGTATCAAGCGGTTCTTTCGGTTTTTCGAAAAATCTGTCCTCTTCATCCACCTAGATAGTCACGGATGTAACAAGTTCTCTGAATCATTGTTTTGAAGGGATCGGGAGACATAGTTAGTGTACGGTAGTGTTATATCCGTTTTGAAAGCGTAACTCTACTCCAGGGGCATATTTAGTGGTGGGGGACGAACGGGACCGGACCCTCCCCCAGAGGGTCGAAACAGTTGACGAGTTTTGCTAATCTCTTAATTTTTAGGCTGTTTTATTAGTATTCCAGTTGTGTACACTAATATAGCAGTAACTCTTTTTTACTAGGGTGTTTGTAAGATATTTGCTACGAGGCCGTTATTGAAAAATGGACATTACTCGTGAGATTACCGAGTCTATTTCTTAGCGTTTCTCTAGATTATAATATGATTTTTGTTTGTTTGTTCCATATACGTTTGTCTGTTTTTTTTTTGTAGATAATTTTGTAGAGCCCACTGAGTTGAGACAGTTTAGAACGCGTTGTTTTCAATTAAGTAATTGCGTGCAAGTGATTTTAGACCTTTTGTTTCCTACTCGGTTCATGAAAATGTTTGAAGACCTTTGACCTGGGGCGTCGAGTAATCTGGGTTTAGGCTAACGTACGTCCCTAAGATAGCGTAGAAGTATTATTTTTCTGTCGGTAGGTATACGTGAGTTCACAGAGGCACCGACAACGGAATCCGAAATGAGCTTCGCATTGATTCTTCCTGCAAGTGTCGCGTTTACTTTTCTAATGTATTCTGTTACCTTCCCCAGTCATTTGTAGTTTTTCGTTCCTGATGTCATTAAGCTAACGAAGTTTGGGGCGTTGCCTTTCGAGTCTTCCTCCGTCCTTTAGTGCTAATGGCAAAGGAAAGTGGTTCATAGGACTTAAAAATCTAAACGGGACATTTACAGTGCAAGATGACTCTTTGTTTCTCGACCCAGTCTAATATATTATTGTCTTTATATAAATTTTTATTTTGACTTTTAAAGAACAGTCTGTACATTCAATCAATCCGTCTGAATTTTCTCTATGCGGATGAGGATTCTCATTCGCTGTGGGTTGAAATGGGACTCGTAATCAATCAAGACGTGCGACATCGACTTCCGTCGAGGAAGTACCGTGTCGAATGTATTGATTACGAATGCAGTGCAGTCAGCCCCTCTGAAATCCGCCCGTCACATGTACAAGACATACAATTTCCGATGGTGTTGTCGAGGGTTACCATTTGGAGAGACGATCGATGCATCACTATCAAGGCAATGACAGCTATGGTTTTACTAAATATATTTGTAACCTGGTTCTCTTTTTAATATTCACAATCCACCTTCAGTGGAGCCAGCCTGTCGAACTGTCATTCTGTTTCGATATAGCCATTGTTTAATGATGAGCAGAAACATTTCAACAACATAACTACAGTGATCCTAGTTAAAAAAATTAATTACCACTGATAACGGTCGCTTTGATGCCGACCGGATTTCATTATTTGTTGGTTAAGGAAATGTATGACCATACTAAACGTTTTCACTTACTTGAAATCTTTGTGACTTCAATAAAGTATAATAACCCAGGGGTGAACCTAGAGGGGTTATCCCCCCTGTAAACCGAAAAAATTAAAAAATGGATCAAAACATTTTAAACTGGTTCCGTGTATTTTGAAATTTAATTAATTGTCTTTCAGGTTTTAATTTTAAAAAATTACTATTTAGGTCAATGACAAGTTTAAATAATATATACAATAATAGGCCTTATTCTCAATAATAAATATAACAGATGAAAATAAATGGTGAAAAATGAAAAGAAGTCAGTTGAAAGAGAATAGGACATGAGCTGGTTATAAGCAACTTGAAACATATGTGACGACGTGCTTTACACTATGCTTGAGCCATATCAGCTGTTTTAATTTCGCAACGAAGGAACTGTTTGCTTTTACCCGCTAGTTGGCCGTAAACCGAGGCCTATGAAAAATACAGGCCATGGAGCGTAAGACGATTTTTGAAGTCACGTGACGTTAGGAGTTGAACAATTCCAGTGTTATCCTACGTACTCGCGTAATTAACGCGTTTTATTTGACTCAATTCACTTAAATATTTATGATTTAAAAAAAATTAAACATGTAATAAACATATAATGAAACTGTAATCCATATATTTTTTAAAATACCAACAAGGATAAATAAAACACTTATTCATCGAACTAAATAGTAATATTTATGTATTTGTTTTTTTACATTTCTTTCTTTTTTTATTTTTCTTTTTGAAGAAGACTGACAAAATCATTATATTCTTTAACAAAATTATTTAACACTATTTTACATGCTGTAAAATTTATATCTACAACCCTATTATACACATTTATATCCACAGCAGTTAGGTGAATGCTGTTAACCCTCACTTTCTTAATTTTAACGTTCTTTTTAAAGTATATATATTCCACATAAAGGTATTATTAAGCTTCCAAGACAAACTGTAAGCCTATATGATGTATCTTTTTAATTAATTTTAATGAAATTAGTGAATTACAGCTATTATTTACCAATTCGTTTTTATTTATTGGTACGATTTTCATTATAATATGAGAAAAACAATACCCTAAGAAAACGATATATGGTTAAAAATATCCTCCCCCGAAATGAAATCCTAGATTCGCTCCTGTAATAACCCAATTCCCAACCGCATGTGCAATGCTTGAATAGTGAAACCCAGAACCCAAATTATCGATGAGGTAGTGTTATCCTGTCAGTGACAGCGAAGAACTGAATTGTCACATTACAAACATTTCGACGTGGTGTTTTTGTTACCGTTTGCGCTTTCAGTTATGGTTTAATTATGTAAAGAGACTAGGAAAGCTACAACTAAACACTGGGAAAATGGTATAACAATTTTTATTTTTATTCGATTACCTAAGTTTGGCTTTGTTCAAATTTCGATGTAAGTTATCTCAGCTCTTAAACGGCCTGTTTGCACTTAAAATTCTAATAATATTGTGTTTTGTGGAGCCTGGAAAACAAAAACTGAATCAAAAATTCTTAGAAAAACAAAGAACTATCTGTGCGAGGAACTAAACAAAGGTCTGTCTTATAAATTAAAAAAAACGAAGCCCTATCTTATCAGTGTTCTGAGAAAAATTGTAAAAATTTAACATTACATTGGATATTTAGTCGATTCATCTCAACGTGTATTTTGAGTTAACCCTACATTGAATGTGAAAATAGTTTCGAGAATTTATGGTGAAGCGCTAGTGGAAAAGGGGATCTGAAGGCATTAAATGCACGGAGTTGCGCTGAAAAATTTCAGTCGCTGGCGAAAGGAGAAGGTTGCGCACTCTGGCGAAGCCCGTGTGGTATTGATTTTGCGGTTGGCTGCAGCTCACCGCGTAATCTCTTGCTTGCACTATGTTAGATACGAGCGGTGCATACCCTCACACAAACACACAACAAAATACACATCGGACTTTCGGTTGGTAATGATATTACTAACGTGTTACAAATATGTTCAATAAAACGCTATGTAGTCCTTGCACGATTCGTCCTTGTTCTTACGACTGACTGGACGATTACGCATACATTAGTGACGTCTAGGAAGGTAATTATTATAGGAACCGACACGCGAACTTAATTATTTAATCACATTCACTTATGCGGTCGAACATTATTGACTATGTAGGTTTCTGACACGCACATAAATAATCGTTTCCATACACCAAGCGCGTACGTTCTCGCACGCGCACACACCAATACACCGTGCACGCGCGGTAAATGGAAAACCAGGAAACTAATAGTATGTGTCTTTTAGCAGGCCATCTAGTCTAGGCTCAGAGCTTCTCACAGTTTTCTGCAATTAGCTTTATTTTTCCAGTTGATAATGAAGTCTTATGGGATGAGGCGCAGCACAAACTCTTATGGGATGAAGTGATAGTTATTTATAAAGAAAAGAAATGGTTAGAGAGTAGATTTACGAAAGCTGCTTTCATAACAACCAATAGTAACTGTATTAGCAGTGAAATTCCGAGTATCTGGCTTGGTATTGTTTCCATATTGCTTTTTTATTTTTACGTTCATCAAAACTCATCCCACCACTTTTACCGTGGTCTCACCGTCTTTTGTTTTTTCCCGTTATTTCCACTTTTTTAAAAACTGTTCTTACCTCCGGCCAATCTCATTCTGTGGCCTATCTAGTTTGAACGAGCGAAGCGAGTTTGGAATTTGTCTTTCTATCTGTTTGGGGTATGTCTCACGAGAACTTTTGAACGCATCAACTGATTCTCGCAAAACTTGCCATGCGTTATCTATACTTTTACCCTACAGAACCCTACTGTCTTTTAGATTGCTAGCGTCAAAAATAGGGTGGTGGGGGGTAAAAATGTGAAGACGGGGTCGAAATTGTGGAAAAATTGGAAAAGCCCATGTGATGTACCAAATTAAAGGGAATTTAAACCACACTCTGAATATAATTTAAATTTTTAAATATTTCAAAAATTAGAGCCCAAAAAGTGACCGAAAATGTTGATAACGTCGCAAAAATTCATGTTGGGTATCAAATTAAAACAGGATTTCAACAAACATCTAAGTGTAGAGTTAAGTTTTGGAAATTTCAAAATTTTGGGCCCAAAAATGATATAAAATTTTTTTAAAAAACTGTGAAAGTCCAGCAGGGTGTAGGAATTTTAACCCAAATCTGAATGTTTCGATTTTTTAGTGTTTGTTGTATGATTGTGTACTCTAAAATTTTTATATTACTACGACATACTGGAGAAGTCGGAATTTATGTAATTTTTCCCATAATTGAAAAATTATCTATTATCGAAATTTATGTAATAATAAATGTACTTCGTTAAATCGGTGTTAAATCTAAACTGGCAAATCTAATCCGTGAAAACCTTACGGACACAGCCTCAAAAATAAAATTCATGGGAGAAATATCTCAGCCATTCAAAATAAATACAGGTGTAAGACAGGGTGGTGGTTTATCCCCAATTCTTTTTAACTGTGTCCTGGAGAAAGTAGTGAGAATTTTGAATGACAAATTAAAGGAATGCAAAATATCACCAATTATGTTGGGAAGAAGGAACAAACGTATTGAAATAAACTGTTTGGCATTCGCAGATACTTTCTGAACATCGTACATCTGTAGAAACACAAGTTAATTTGTTACAGGACATAGCCAGTAGAACAGGCTTAAGAATTTCTGCAGAAAAAAAAACAAATTTCTCACAAACATTAAAAACGCACCAAAATTCCTGGTAAACAGATATTGGTCGAATAGAGAGGGTTCGAAAATTTAAGTATCTAGGAGAGATAATTCAAGAGAATGGCTTGGGAAAATCTGCTATAGAAGAAAGGATTCATAAGATGGAAAGGTCATATGGTATAACTAAAGATATTTACAATAAAAAGTGCATATCTAAAAATGCAAAAATAAGGCATTACAGCACAGTAGTGAAGTCAGAATGCCTATATGCAAGTGAATGTCTAGCATTGAATTATAATTTAGACAAACTAGAAATATTGGAAAGACGAATTATTAGGAAAATATTAGGCCCACGAAAAACTTCAGAAGGTTGGAAATTAAGAAGTAATGATGAAATATATCAAAGTATAGAAAAGATAACAGAAACAATGAGAAAAAGAAGACTATTATTTTTTGGACATTTAAATAGAATGGACGACAATAGGTTGACAAAGCAAATCTTCACATATCAGTGGGGGAAGAAGTCAACATCAAGTTGGATTAAAGAAGTCCAAAAGGATTTAGAAAAAAATAATATACACGCAGAAGAAGCAATCAACAGAGACGTTTTTCGGGCAAAAGTGTTGAAAATGGAGGGAGTACAGAGTAAGAGAGATAAAAACGCAGGTTCAAAGTGGTCTGAAGACAGGAAGAAGAGACACAGTGAGAAGATGAAAGAATATTGGAAAAAAGAAAAGAACAAAGAGTAAAGAATTGAAATTGGCATGTGGTCCTTAGATGGCCGATACGATAAAAGAAATGTACTTCGTTCAAAATACGGAGCGAGTTCTGCATAGTTTTAAAATTAATAATTGCTTAGAATTTTTCCAATTGCAGCAACTAATGTTTAGTGTACGTCATCGCCGTCGTCGTTCTGCTGATTGGCAGGTCCCGTACACTATCATTGTTTCCAGTTGCTCCTATCACTGACCTGTTGTTTAGTTCTCATACACCATCCTGTGTTAATATCGTCTATTATCTTCCCTCCACTGTGGTCCCCTCAAAAGTAGTCGATAATATTAATTTACCTTAAAACCTGTCCTAGCTTCCCTTCCTCTTCGGGATCGTGTGTGAAAAGTATGTTCAGTTTTGTTTTCTTCTGTTCAGAACCTACTCATTACTCACTCTCCCAACCCACTGTGTCCTCTCAATTCTTCTCCACATCCACACCCCAGAAGCCTCAATCATACCTCTCTGGTTTGTCCTAATCAACATTGCATGCCGCTTTAACAGAACGCCCCAAAATAGCACACTTTATCAGTCTGTTTCTCCTTTCCAGATCAATACTGCTGCAAAATAGGATATTCTTATTATTAAAAGCCTCTTTAGCCGAGGAAATTTGTTTTAATATCTACTACTCTTCTTTAGCTCTGGGTCAGCATACTCTCCAAATATGTATACTTTTTAGCTTGTATCTTCAATTACTTGTCATAATCCCGTTTTCGTTTATGTTATTAATTTTCATAATTTTTGTTTACCCCCTTATCCAACATTTTTTCATTCCTTCTTCCACGTTCACTGTTCGCAGAGCTTTAGTTTCATTAGCTAGAATTATCAATTCGTCCTCGAATCTGCTACAATTTACCTTTTGACCTCCAATTCTTACGAGTTCTAAATATAACAAATAAAGGTTGGTGACAGGCAGCAGCATTACCTCACCAAGCAAGCGCTAAATATATAGCTTATGATTATTTCCGTACCTGTTATTACACTAAAATAACGAGAACCAGTTACATGAATTTAATTTGTATGTCGCATAGCGATATCGACTACTTGCTGTGATATCTTGTTTTCCTTCGCTAACACTTTGCGATATATACAGAATAAATTTGTAATAAGACGTTTTTATTAAACGTGTGTAATAGTTTAGTTAGAGAATAGTTGAGAATCTTGAAACAACAACAGTATATTTGAACACGTAGTTCGCCATAAAAAGGTGAAGGGTCAAACGACAGCACTTTAGTCATGCACAAACTTCCTCCATTGTTTCGGGTCTCTTCCAATCTCTTCGCGACAGCGAACGTTTTTCTTGTCTTTCTATAAACCTTTGCCGCTCCTTTCTCCCAGGTTTGTCTGTGACTTCTTCTTTTTTATTTTTCTCAATTTTTGCTACCCATATTCGTCATGTCTCTTCCGTTGTTTGCAAACGATCCCATCAACTGAGAGTTGTCTCCTCTGAATTCGAAATATCGTATCTCTGTGTCTCTTCTTAATTTTTAATATTTTGTTTTATTTTTCTCATCTCAACACTTTGTATTTAGCTATTCTGTTTTGGTGTTACGGACTCACAATTAAGCGCTGGAATGGTTTCGTCTTGTTTTTCGAGTGGTTTTGGTGTTATTAACGGTTTTTATGTTTTTATTTTGGTCTATGTGTACGTAGTAAAAAATAACGTAATTTAAACTTGAATTGTACCGACCCCATATCAGCGAAATGTAATCAGTCTTATTGATCCGATTATTTACATAATAATAACATTATCATATTCAACAACGAGTTGTATGCCTATATATAACATACGCAGTACGTTTTAGAGTCAATAGAGAGGTGCTCGATGTAAATCTGTAATCACTGAACTGTTGAGTGAACCTTTGTATGTAATTCAAAGTGAGTAATGCCTTTGTTGTGTAATTTAATGTGTGTATTTAATTTTTATAAGGCTGTTGAAGTTGGTGAGATATTTATATATAACTGAATACGCTTACTTCATTTTACTTCACTTTTCCACCATATATACTTCACTTACAGTAGTTGTTATCTAAAGATCCAGTTAGTCCATACAATCCCAAAGGATAAGATGGTCAGGGTCTTCGAATTGAATGGAGCCCTCTAGAAACACCAAAACAATAACCTTAACAAATTAACCTAAACAAAGGTCTGTCTTATAAATTAAAAAAACGAAGCCCTATCTTATCAGTGTTCTGAGAAAAATTGTAAAAATTTAACATTACATTGGATATTTAGTCGATTCATCTCAATGTGTATTTTGAGTTAACCCTACATTGAATGTGAAAATAGTTTCGAGAATTTATGGTGAAGCGCTAGTGGAAAAGGGGATCTGAAGGCATTAAATGCACGGAGTTGCGCTGAAAAATTTCAGTCGCTGGCGAAAGGAGAAGGTTGCGCACTCTGGCGAAGCCCGTGTGGTATTGATTTTGCGGTTGGCTGCAGCTCACCGCGTAATCTCTTGCTTGCACTATGTTAGATACGAGCGGTGCATACCCTCACACAAACACACAACAAAATACACATCGGACTTTCGGTTGGTAATGATATTACTAACGTGTTACAAATATGTTCAATAAAACGCTATGTAGTCCTTGCACGATTCGTCCTTGTTCTTACGACTGACTGGACGATTACGCATACATTAGTGACGTCTAGGAAGGTAATTATTATAGGAACCGACACGCGAACTTAATTATTTAATCACATTCACTTATGCGGTCGAACATTATTGACTATGTAGGTTTCTGACACGCACATAAATAATCGTTTCCATACACCAAGCGCGTACGTTCTCGCACGCGCACACACCAATACACCGTGCACGCGCGGTAAATGGAAAACCAGGAAACTAATAGTATGTGTCTTTTAGCAGGCCATCTAGTCTAGGCTCAGAGCTTCTCACAGTTTTCTGCAATTAGCTTTATTTTTCCAGTTGATAATGAAGTCTTATGGGATGAGGCGCAGCACAAACTCTTATGGGATGAAGTGATAGTTATTTATAAAGAAAAGAAATGGTTAGAGAGTAGATTTACGAAAGCTGCTTTCATAACAACCAATAGTAACTGTATTAGCAGTGAAATTCCGAGTATCTGGCTTGGTATTGTTTCCATATTGCTTTTTTATTTTTACGTTCATCAAAACTCATCCCACCACTTTTACCGTGGTCTCACCGTCTTTTGTTTTTTCCCGTTATTTCCACTTTTTTAAAAACTGTTCTTACCTCCGGCCAATCTCATTCTGTGGCCTATCTAGTTTGAACGAGCGAAGCGAGTTTGGAATTTGTCTTTCTATCTGTTTGGGGTATGTCTCACGAGAACTTTTGAACGCATCAACTGATTCTCGCAAAACTTGCCATGCGTTATCTATACTTTTACCCTACAGAACCCTACTGTCTTTTAGATTGCTAGCGTCAAAAATAGGGTGGTGGGGGGTAAAAATGTGAAGACGGGGTCGAAATTGTGGAAAAATTGGAAAAGCCCATGTGATGTACCAAATTAAAGGGAATTTAAACCACACTCTGAATATAATTTAAATTTTTAAATATTTCAAAAATTAGAGCCCAAAAAGTGACCGAAAATGTTGATAACGTCGCAAAAATTCATGTTGGGTATCAAATTAAAACAGGATTTCAACAAACATCTAAGTGTAGAGTTAAGTTTTGGAAATTTCAAAATTTTGGGCCCAAAAATGATATAAAATTTTTTTAAAAAACTGTGAAAGTCCAGCAGGGTGTAGGAATTTTAACCCAAATCTGAATGTTTCGATTTTTTAGTGTTTGTTGTATGATTGTGTACTCTAAAATTTTTATATTACTACGACATACTGGAGAAGTCGGAATTTATGTAATTTTTCCCATAATTGAAAAATTATCTATTATCGAAATTTATGTAATAATAAATGTACTTCGTTAAATCGGTGTTAAATCTAAACTGGCAAATCTAATCCGTGAAAACCTTACGGACACAGCCTCAAAAATAAAATTCATGGGAGAAATATCTCAGCCATTCAAAATAAATACAGGTGTAAGACAGGGTGGTGGTTTATCCCCAATTCTTTTTAACTGTGTCCTGGAGAAAGTAGTGAGAATTTTGAATGACAAATTAAAGGAATGCAAAATATCACCAATTATGTTGGGAAGAAGGAACAAACGTATTGAAATAAACTGTTTGGCATTCGCAGATACTTTCTGAACATCGTACATCTGTAGAAACACAAGTTAATTTGTTACAGGACATAGCCAGTAGAACAGGCTTAAGAATTTCTGCAGAAAAAAAAACAAATTTCTCACAAACATTAAAAACGCACCAAAATTCCTGGTAAAAAGATATTGGTCGAATAGAGAGGGTTCGAAAATTTAAGTATCTAGGAGAGATAATTCAAGAGAATGGCTTGGGAAAATCTGCTATAGAAGAAAGGATTCATAAGATGGAAAGGTCATATGGTATAACTAAAGATATTTACAATAAAAAGTGCATATCTAAAAATGCAAAAATAAGGCATTACAGCACAGTAGTGAAGTCAGAATGCCTATATGCAAGTGAATGTCTAGCATTGAATTATAATTTAGACAAACTAGAAATATTGGAAAGACGAATTATTAGGAAAATATTAGGCCCACGAAAAACTTCAGAAGGTTGGAAATTAAGAAGTAATGATGAAATATATCAAAGTATAGAAAAGATAACAGAAACAATGAGAAAAAGAAGACTATTATTTTTTGGACATTTAAATAGAATGGACGACAATAGGTTGACAAAGCAAATCTTCACATATCAGTGGGGGAAGAAGTCAACATCAAGTTGGATTAAAGAAGTCCAAAAGGATTTAGAAAAAAATAATATACACGCAGAAGAAGCAATCAACAGAGACGTTTTTCGGGCAAAAGTGTTGAAAATGGAGGGAGTACAGAGTAAGAGAGATAAAAACGCAGGTTCAAAGTGGTCTGAAGACAGGAAGAAGAGACACAGTGAGAAGATGAAAGAATATTGGAAAAAAGAAAAGAACAAAGAGTAAAGAATTGAAATTGGCATGTGGTCCTTAGATGGCCGATACGATAAAAGAAATGTACTTCGTTCAAAATACGGAGCGAGTTCTGCATAGTTTTAAAATTAATAATTGCTTAGAATTTTTCCAATTGCAGCAACTAATGTTTAGTGTACGTCATCGCCGTCGTCGTTCTGCTGATTGGCAGGTCCCGTACACTATCATTGTTTCCAGTTGCTCCTATCACTGACCTGTTGTTTAGTTCTCATACACCATCCTGTGTTAATATCGTCTATTATCTTCCCTCCACTGTGGTCCCCTCAAAAGTAGTCGATAATATTAATTTACCTTAAAACCTGTCCTAGCTTCCCTTCCTCTTCGGGATCGTGTGTGAAAAGTATGTTCAGTTTTGTTTTCTTCTGTTCAGAACCTACTCATTACTCACTCTCCCAACCCACTGTGTCCTCTCAATTCTTCTCCACATCCACACCCCAGAAGCCTCAATCATACCTCTCTGGTTTGTCCTAATCAACATTGCATGCCGCTTTAACAGAACGCCCCAAAATAGCACACTTTATCAGTCTGTTTCTCCTTTCCAGATCAATACTGCTGCAAAATAGGATATTCTTATTATTAAAAGCCTCTTTAGCCGAGGAAATTTGTTTTAATATCTACTACTCTTCTTTAGCTCTGGGTCAGCATACTCTCCAAATATGTATACTTTTTAGCTTGTATCTTCAATTACTTGTCATAATCCCGTTTTCGTTTATGTTATTAATTTTCATAATTTTTGTTTACCCCCTTATCCAACATTTTTTCATTCCTTCTTCCACGTTCACTGTTCGCAGAGCTTTAGTTTCATTAGCTAGAATTATCAATTCGTCCTCGAATCTGCTACAATTTACCTTTTGACCTCCAATTCTTACGAGTTCTAAATATAACAAATAAAGGTTGGTGACAGGCAGCAGCATTACCTCACCAAGCAAGCGCTAAATATATAGCTTATGATTATTTCCGTACCTGTTATTACACTAAAATAACGAGAACCAGTTACATGAATTTAATTTGTATGTCGC
Source organism: Magicicada septendecula (assembly GCA_034769895.1). Lineage (NCBI taxonomy): Eukaryota > Metazoa > Arthropoda > Insecta > Hemiptera > Cicadidae > Magicicada > Magicicada septendecula. The sequence goes on from CM068371.1 coordinate 120,543,249, forward strand.
ATAGCGATATCGACTACTTGCTGTGATATCTTGTTTTCCTTCGCTAACACTTTGCGATATATACAGAATAAATTTGTAATAAGACGTTTTTATTAAACGTGTGTAATAGTTTAGTTAGAGAATAGTTGAGAATCTTGAAACAACAACAGTATATTTGAACACGTAGTTCGCCATAAAAAGGTGAAGGGTCAAACGACAGCACTTTAGTCATGCACAAACTTCCTCCATTGTTTCGGGTCTCTTCCAATCTCTTCGCGACAGCGAACGTTTTTCTTGTCTTTCTATAAACCTTTGCCGCTCCTTTCTCCCAGGTTTGTCTGTGACTTCTTCTTTTTTATTTTTCTCAATTTTTGCTACCCATATTCGTCATGTCTCTTCCGTTGTTTGCAAACGATCCCATCAACTGAGAGTTGTCTCCTCTGAATTCGAAATATCGTATCTCTGTGTCTCTTCTTAATTTTTAATATTTTGTTTTATTTTTCTCATCTCAACACTTTGTATTTAGCTATTCTGTTTTGGTGTTACGGACTCACAATTAAGCGCTGGAATGGTTTCGTCTTGTTTTTCGAGTGGTTTTGGTGTTATTAACGGTTTTTATGTTTTTATTTTGGTCTATGTGTACGTAGTAAAAAATAACGTAATTTAAACTTGAATTGTACCGACCCCATATCAGCGAAATGTAATCAGTCTTATTGATCCGATTATTTACATAATAATAACATTATCATATTCAACAACGAGTTGTATGCCTATATATAACATACGCAGTACGTTTTAGAGTCAATAGAGAGGTGCTCGATGTAAATCTGTAATCACTGAACTGTTGAGTGAACCTTTGTATGTAATTCAAAGTGAGTAATGCCTTTGTTGTGTAATTTAATGTGTGTATTTAATTTTTATAAGGCTGTTGAAGTTGGTGAGATATTTATATATAACTGAATACGCTTACTTCATTTTACTTCACTTTTCCACCATATATACTTCACTTACAGTAGTTGTTATCTAAAGATCCAGTTAGTCCATACAATCCCAAAGGATAAGATGGTCAGGGTCTTCGAATTGAATGGAGCCCTCTAGAAACACCAAAACAATAACCTTAACAAATTAACCTAAACAAAGGTCTGTCTTATAAATTAAAAAAACGAAGCCCTATCTTATCAGTGTTCTGAGAAAAATTGTAAAAATTTAACATTACATTGGATATTTAGTCGATTCATCTCAATGTGTATTTTGAGTTAACCCTACATTGAATGTGAAAATAGTTTCGAGAATTTATGGTGAAGCGCTAGTGGAAAAGGGGATCTGAAGGCATTAAATGCACGGAGTTGCGCTGAAAAATTTCAGTCGCTGGCGAAAGGAGAAGGTTGCGCACTCTGGCGAAGCCCGTGTGGTATTGATTTTGCGGTTGGCTGCAGCTCACCGCGTAATCTCTTGCTTGCACTATGTTAGATACGAGCGGTGCATACCCTCACACAAACACACAACAAAATACACATCGGACTTTCGGTTGGTAATGATATTACTAACGTGTTACAAATATGTTCAATAAAACGCTATGTAGTCCTTGCACGATTCGTCCTTGTTCTTACGACTGACTGGACGATTACGCATACATTAGTGACGTCTAGGAAGGTAATTATTATAGGAACCGACACGCGAACTTAATTATTTAATCACATTCACTTATGCGGTCGAACATTATTGACTATGTAGGTTTCTGACACGCACATAAATAATCGTTTCCATACACCAAGCGCGTACGTTCTCGCACGCGCACACACCAATACACCGTGCACGCGCGGTAAATGGAAAACCAGGAAACTAATAGTATGTGTCTTTTAGCAGGCCATCTAGTCTAGGCTCAGAGCTTCTCACAGTTTTCTGCAATTAGCTTTATTTTTCCAGTTGATAATGAAGTCTTATGGGATGAGGCGCAGCACAAACTCTTATGGGATGAAGTGATAGTTATTTATAAAGAAAAGAAATGGTTAGAGAGTAGATTTACGAAAGCTGCTTTCATAACAACCAATAGTAACTGTATTAGCAGTGAAATTCCGAGTATCTGGCTTGGTATTGTTTCCATATTGCTTTTTTATTTTTACGTTCATCAAAACTCATCCCACCACTTTTACCGTGGTCTCACCGTCTTTTGTTTTTTCCCGTTATTTCCACTTTTTTAAAAACTGTTCTTACCTCCGGCCAATCTCATTCTGTGGCCTATCTAGTTTGAACGAGCGAAGCGAGTTTGGAATTTGTCTTTCTATCTGTTTGGGGTATGTCTCACGAGAACTTTTGAACGCATCAACTGATTCTCGCAAAACTTGCCATGCGTTATCTATACTTTTACCCTACAGAACCCTACTGTCTTTTAGATTGCTAGCGTCAAAAATAGGGTGGTGGGGGGTAAAAATGTGAAGACGGGGTCGAAATTGTGGAAAAATTGGAAAAGCCCATGTGATGTACCAAATTAAAGGGAATTTAAACCACACTCTGAATATAATTTAAATTTTTAAATATTTCAAAAATTAGAGCCCAAAAAGTGACCGAAAATGTTGATAACGTCGCAAAAATTCATGTTGGGTATCAAATTAAAACAGGATTTCAACAAACATCTAAGTGTAGAGTTAAGTTTTGGAAATTTCAAAATTTTGGGCCCAAAAATGATATAAAATTTTTTTAAAAAACTGTGAAAGTCCAGCAGGGTGTAGGAATTTTAACCCAAATCTGAATGTTTCGATTTTTTAGTGTTTGTTGTATGATTGTGTACTCTAAAATTTTTATATTACTACGACATACTGGAGAAGTCGGAATTTATGTAATTTTTCCCATAATTGAAAAATTATCTATTATCGAAATTTATGTAATAATAAATGTACTTCGTTAAATCGGTGTTAAATCTAAACTGGCAAATCTAATCCGTGAAAACCTTACGGACACAGCCTCAAAAATAAAATTCATGGGAGAAATATCTCAGCCATTCAAAATAAATACAGGTGTAAGACAGGGTGGTGGTTTATCCCCAATTCTTTTTAACTGTGTCCTGGAGAAAGTAGTGAGAATTTTGAATGACAAATTAAAGGAATGCAAAATATCACCAATTATGTTGGGAAGAAGGAACAAACGTATTGAAATAAACTGTTTGGCATTCGCAGATACTTTCTGAACATCGTACATCTGTAGAAACACAAGTTAATTTGTTACAGGACATAGCCAGTAGAACAGGCTTAAGAATTTCTGCAGAAAAAAAAACAAATTTCTCACAAACATTAAAAACGCACCAAAATTCCTGGTAAACAGATATTGGTCGAATAGAGAGGGTTCGAAAATTTAAGTATCTAGGAGAGATAATTCAAGAGAATGGCTTGGGAAAATCTGCTATAGAAGAAAGGATTCATAAGATGGAAAGGTCATATGGTATAACTAAAGATATTTACAATAAAAAGTGCATATCTAAAAATGCAAAAATAAGGCATTACAGCACAGTAGTGAAGTCAGAATGCCTATATGCAAGTGAATGTCTAGCATTGAATTATAATTTAGACAAACTAGAAATATTGGAAAGACGAATTATTAGGAAAATATTAGGCCCACGAAAAACTTCAGAAGGTTGGAAATTAAGAAGTAATGATGAAATATATCAAAGTATAGAAAAGATAACAGAAACAATGAGAAAAAGAAGACTATTATTTTTTGGACATTTAAATAGAATGGACGACAATAGGTTGACAAAGCAAATCTTCACATATCAGTGGGGGAAGAAGTCAACATCAAGTTGGATTAAAGAAGTCCAAAAGGATTTAGAAAAAAATAATATACACGCAGAAGAAGCAATCAACAGAGACGTTTTTCGGGCAAAAGTGTTGAAAATGGAGGGAGTACAGAGTAAGAGAGATAAAAACGCAGGTTCAAAGTGGTCTGAAGACAGGAAGAAGAGACACAGTGAGAAGATGAAAGAATATTGGAAAAAAGAAAAGAACAAAGAGTAAAGAATTGAAATTGGCATGTGGTCCTTAGATGGCCGATACGATAAAAGAAATGTACTTCGTTCAAAATACGGAGCGAGTTCTGCATAGTTTTAAAATTAATAATTGCTTAGAATTTTTCCAATTGCAGCAACTAATGTTTAGTGTACGTCATCGCCGTCGTCGTTCTGCTGATTGGCAGGTCCCGTACACTATCATTGTTTCCAGTTGCTCCTATCACTGACCTGTTGTTTAGTTCTCATACACCATCCTGTGTTAATATCGTCTATTATCTTCCCTCCACTGTGGTCCCCTCAAAAGTAGTCGATAATATTAATTTACCTTAAAACCTGTCCTAGCTTCCCTTCCTCTTCGGGATCGTGTGTGAAAAGTATGTTCAGTTTTGTTTTCTTCTGTTCAGAACCTACTCATTACTCACTCTCCCAACCCACTGTGTCCTCTCAATTCTTCTCCACATCCACACCCCAGAAGCCTCAATCATACCTCTCTGGTTTGTCCTAATCAACATTGCATGCCGCTTTAACAGAACGCCCCAAAATAGCACACTTTATCAGTCTGTTTCTCCTTTCCAGATCAATACTGCTGCAAAATAGGATATTCTTATTATTAAAAGCCTCTTTAGCCGAGGAAATTTGTTTTAATATCTACTACTCTTCTTTAGCTCTGGGTCAGCATACTCTCCAAATATGTATACTTTTTAGCTTGTATCTTCAATTACTTGTCATAATCCCGTTTTCGTTTATGTTATTAATTTTCATAATTTTTGTTTACCCCCTTATCCAACATTTTTTCATTCCTTCTTCCACGTTCACTGTTCGCAGAGCTTTAGTTTCATTAGCTAGAATTATCAATTCGTCCTCGAATCTGCTACAATTTACCTTTTGACCTCCAATTCTTACGAGTTCTAAATATAACAAATAAAGGTTGGTGACAGGCAGCAGCATTACCTCACCAAGCAAGCGCTAAATATATAGCTTATGATTATTTCCGTACCTGTTATTACACTAAAATAACGAGAACCAGTTACATGAATTTAATTTGTATGTCGCATAGCGATATCGACTACTTGCTGTGATATCTTGTTTTCCTTCGCTAACACTTTGCGATATATACAGAATAAATTTGTAATAAGACGTTTTTATTAAACGTGTGTAATAGTTTAGTTAGAGAATAGTTGAGAATCTTGAAACAACAACAGTATATTTGAACACGTAGTTCGCCATAAAAAGGTGAAGGGTCAAACGACAGCACTTTAGTCATGCACAAACTTCCTCCATTGTTTCGGGTCTCTTCCAATCTCTTCGCGACAGCGAACGTTTTTCTTGTCTTTCTATAAACCTTTGCCGCTCCTTTCTCCCAGGTTTGTCTGTGACTTCTTCTTTTTTATTTTTCTCAATTTTTGCTACCCATATTCGTCATGTCTCTTCCGTTGTTTGCAAACGATCCCATCAACTGAGAGTTGTCTCCTCTGAATTCGAAATATCGTATCTCTGTGTCTCTTCTTAATTTTTAATATTTTGTTTTATTTTTCTCATCTCAACACTTTGTATTTAGCTATTCTGTTTTGGTGTTACGGACTCACAATTAAGCGCTGGAATGGTTTCGTCTTGTTTTTCGAGTGGTTTTGGTGTTATTAACGGTTTTTATGTTTTTATTTTGGTCTATGTGTACGTAGTAAAAAATAACGTAATTTAAACTTGAATTGTACCGACCCCATATCAGCGAAATGTAATCAGTCTTATTGATCCGATTATTTACATAATAATAACATTATCATATTCAACAACGAGTTGTATGCCTATATATAACATACGCAGTACGTTTTAGAGTCAATAGAGAGGTGCTCGATGTAAATCTGTAATCACTGAACTGTTGAGTGAACCTTTGTATGTAATTCAAAGTGAGTAATGCCTTTGTTGTGTAATTTAATGTGTGTATTTAATTTTTATAAGGCTGTTGAAGTTGGTGAGATATTTATATATAACTGAATACGCTTACTTCATTTTACTTCACTTTTCCACCATATATACTTCACTTACAGTAGTTGTTATCTAAAGATCCAGTTAGTCCATACAATCCCAAAGGATAAGATGGTCAGGGTCTTCGAATTGAATGGAGCCCTCTAGAAACACCAAAACAATAACCGGGTGAAATCAGAAGAAGAGGAGGACCAAGAAAGAGGACGCTGAAGGATGTAGACGAGGATATGTGGATAATGATGATTCGTAACTGGAGAACAGCTGTCGAAGATAGAAGGAAGTACATTGTTGTCTTCTAGTACAGGATACCAAAACCCATTCAGGTTTGTAGCCCAAGAGGAATGTGTGGATGTCACTGTGGCAATTGAGGATGAGATGGGTGCCGGAACAGGCTTATATAACCTAATCCTTGAAGAGGAGAAGAAGAAGAAGCTTAATTCTAAGAGAGGTGCTCGCAATTATACTTTCGTAGATTCGTAGGTATACCCAATTCGTAGATTCACAATTATTCTTGAATAACTGTGTTAGGCCTACTTTGTTAAATTTTGTTAAGCGCCTTGTTAAATTTTTACAACATACGGGTTACTAAAATATTTGTAAACTGTTAAAGAAATTAATTTCAAACGGCACTGAGAGAAACTGCTTTAGAAAAATTAACTTTTTAATTCGGATGTGTAGGTTTAATATTGTCTTAGAAATAATCAATGTGCTAAAAAGTGTGGCTGGAATTATTTTCAGATTTCTCAGGACCACGATTGGGTCTCAGTTTGGCTACCTTACCTTGGAATTAATCTTTGCTTAGTTAATTACATATTTTTGTCTAGCGTTTCCAATTATTACCTGAATGAGAAAAACTACATATCTGTAGCAGTGAAATCTATCTTTCTGAAAGACTCAAAAATCCACACACACACACACACACACACACACACACACACACACACACACACACACACACACACACACACACACACACACACACACACACACACACACACACACACACACACACAGGTTTCCGCAAGGAAAGGACAATTTTTTATGAAGCGATTCTAGACTTCAAAATAAGAAAAATTGTAATATAGGCCTATGCACAGGTTCATAAATGCTTTGTTCTTTAGTTATGGCCTGTTGAAAAATTTTGTTCCAAGTTTCTGTTCCGAAGGTAAAATAATGAAATACGAAGATTCGTGGAACAAAAATTATGGGTCAAAATTAATAATTCCATTTGTTCGTTGACCTGAGGTATATTAAAAAGAGAGTCGTAGAGGTATGTTACTTATAATTTTCTTATGAAAATTTCTGTAAAGTGCAAAATATTGAAGTAAGAATTTTTTGCGTTTGGTGTACAACAACTTTGTTAAATTGCTAAGAAACAAAGGAAGATTTTTAATAAAATTTGTAGAGAATTTAATTGTGAGAAGAATCAAAATAACACTTGTTGAGGACGAATAGAAGTTTGGGCTTAATTAAAATTAATCCGGGCAAATTAATTACAAGTTTGGGATAATTTTGGACTTAGTTAAAGTGGCAGAAAATGTTATGATTCTAAATGAAACAAAAATATAAAAAACAATAGATTATTATACAATATTTTTCAAAGAACCTAACCTAACCTAACAACTCTCACGGCAAGAGCTGTCAACACTACAAAAATTGCTAACCGGGCTGTTATATGCTAATCTTATATTCGTACATGTAAACTGCTATGTACGATTTTTAACTGATTCGATTATGTCAAGAGACGGAGGTTTACTGTAAATTCGTTTAAATCCAACAGTAAAAAGGTTTTACATGTATCCCTTTCTCTGGCTCTCTTACCCATCATTCTGCATCAGTTTTAATACCTTATCAAACGAAGCGATGTCGTTTACACGATGATTTCAGCCAAGGATTTAATAATTTGTTTTTAAATAAAATTATAATAATAATCCACCCAAAACTACTGTTACGACATTACAGAACAATCTACGTGTTTGTCGAATGTTCCAGATGGATCCGGCTGAATATTGTGGCGTACGTGATTGCAACATGAGCTCGCGAGACTTTTCTGTACGTCGCCAGCCACGCGCACTGTGTCAAGGCCGCAACCAATTGTATCTTTTACGCCTATTAGCGAATATTCTGGAACCTCAACGGGGTATAAATACAAGTACTCAGAGACGTTCAGTTTTGTTTTAGTTACGAATTATTGGAGTGGCGTTTGTAGTAGTGTGGCGAAGTATTATGTGTTTTATAATTGTGCGAGACTACAATTGTGTTTTATATCAGTTAACATTTTTATTGCGTGTGAACAATTTTTAATTGATTTGTTGGAAGAGACTGTCTTGTTAATTAGAAACTGGTTAATTGTGATAATTAAAGCTGGTGATTAGTGACGTAATTGGTGTCTTGTATTTTGTGTTTCCACTGTACCATACAACGATAAGTAGACCGTCGTAACACTATAAAAACATAAATACATAATTATTTCAAGTTAGGCGCTTGTATTCTTGTTAGATTCTTGTTATTAGATTAACTGAAAACATTCACTATCTCAGATTATCATCCGAAACACCCACCCATCAAGAGAATATCCGAAAATCGGGTAATTACGCAAGATTAGGTATTCAGCCTGTTTAAGGACAAGAACGTAAGGACAAGAATTGTGCCAGTGGTCGGGGGAGAAACATGTAGAGTCGAACGCGTTACTATTATCATCAGTGATAAAAACCGCACTATGGACTCGTACAAACGGAAGCGGTGATTGTTTTGTCACGCGTACACGCAGTTTGTGTAACAAAAGGCAACAACGATGTCTAATTGTTTTTGCACGATTATGCACAGACACGTGGTCGTGTTAAAATTAGCCATTAAAATCATTACCACAAATTCTGAGTCTCGTGCCCGTCACTTACTTCGTCACAGCTTTTCTTACTTACGCAGTGATTGCTTTACGAGCGAGCCATCGGGCACGCAATATCGTCAAGTCTCTATGTGATCCGACCATGGGTCCAACTCTGTCTGAAACGTTTGACAAGTCGGTCGGTCGGTCAAACACATACGTTATTTCACGATAGACCCACAGGGTGTCATGAAGAAAACCTTCTTTTCAAGGAGTACGATTTAGTAACATAAGGTCGTTGTAACTTTTTTTTATTTTAAATGTCAAAAAATAATGATTTAACACTGCGACATGCGTACTCCTGACCGGTTGCATCCACCCAGTTTCTGAATGATTTCCTCAAGGTGTTATCGAGAGCTCGCTATGATGACAGACGTCATTTTCCAGAAGACAGAAGAAGTCACCTCCACTGTTTCTCAAAACATTAATTTATTACAGTTAAACGATTATGTAAAAATCACTTTTCTGTAAACCTATTTCAATATTGAACAGTTACTTTGAAAGAAGTGAAATTCTGAGGATTAAAATACGCGTGAACTAAAAAAAAAATGTTACGCATAGATAGGACAACCAAATAAACATGTGATTGAAGTGGCTGGATTGTGGGAAAGAGGAGAGCGCTGAATTAAAATGGAACACATGTCTGTTCATTCCTTCAGCTGTTTGGAAACTATGTCCAAAAATATAATTCAATTTCACAATTGAACAGTTACTGTTCATTAGTTATTTTCCGATACAGTACACGTCCAGTGGAAAAGCCAATCGTTTCTAAAGTTTTGGTTAAACCGGCAGCATGCGGACAAAGTATGCAAAAACCCGATCAAGTTCGCGTCTTGGGCATAGAGATATTCTGAACCTCGCTGTTTTGTTCCGTTTCGTGCAGTCGGCACATGCGCATAATGAAGTATTCGGCACCAAAAAGTGGCTTTGTACTCGTGTACTCGTAATACTCGTTTACTGTTTATTCGTTAGTTGCGTAGGGAGTCCCGCGACTCTGAACCGCGAGACTGCAAGTAATCGGAACGGGTATTTCGACTTTTCAGTTTTCAGTTATCGTTGAATCGGAATAGGTATTTCAACTTTTCAATCACTGTTATATCCGTTTCACAAAAATATCGTTCCAAAATACCTGTTATAGGTATATCGGCCCACCTCTACTTCACACGGTGATGAAACAGAACGTGCGCTGAATATACTGATCCAGATTTGCGTCGTCCTACACACATACAATACACGCTTTCCGATTGTATATTCTACACTATCCACTTGATGGTTCATGGGTTTTATCTCAGTCCATTACAGTGTTTTTCTGTTCAGTTCGATGTGTTCTGTTTCGCTGCTTTGGTGATAACATAAAAATAAGCAGGATGTTGTATTCCGCCAAGGAGAGAGAGAGAGAGAGAGAGAGAGAGAGAGAGAGAGAGAGAGAGAGAGAGAGAGAGAGAGAGAGAGATATCCACAGAAACACACACACAACACACCACAGAGCTTACAACAAACGTGTAATATTCAGCACATCAGTGTGCTATGAATTCTGTAATATAATTAAATAAGTGTTGTTGATGATAATAAGATTTTGTGAAGTGTGTGAGACTCCGATTTAATCAAGCCCCTCTGTTTGGACTAGCCAATTTGTAATAAAATAAATAAGATTGATGTGTGAATCTGTAAGTTGTAAGGTGTTTAATTGGTGTGTCTCTCGACGTCTTACTGGCCTGAAACTCTTCCTTAAGTTTCCCAGCTGGTTGAGTCCCAATGGTAGCAAGACCGGTCGAGTAGCGTGACGTTGATGAAGGAATATATATGTTCAGCTTCGCCGAAAGTTTCAAAACAAAATTTATTGTTTTGAAGGAAATTTAAAAAAATTATGTTTATAAAAAAAAATGATTAAAAAAAAAAAAATTAAATTTAATTAATTAATTAATTAGGATCAATTAATTAATATAGGGCTGTGAAGTTTTAAACAGTGTAATGCTCTTCTGAAAATTTTTATTAAAGTTTTAGTATATTTTAAATAAGCTATCACCACTCATAAGACTGTCTTCAAACCAATCGATACTTGTTTACCTTTTTATTTTATAGGTTATCTTCACTTACGGGTGGTAAAGTCCTTGTAGATTATCAATTAGAATTATATTATTGGTAATTAATATTATTGAAGAAATAAAGAACTAATAAGTATTGAAAAGTATTAATGTTTTTATTAATTAATAGCAATATTGACTCTTATCGATTAGTATCGATTCTCAGGATATCGAAAAAAATTACAAATATATGATATAAAAATTATATAGGGTTCTTTAAACAGCCAGTTATTACCAAAGTCAGAGAAATCGGGCTAATATTTAAAAAGTATAACGTTACAATCAAATTAATAGTTATTAATAAACACAGACATTGAATAATAATTTGTAAATATAATAATTGTTTTCACCCAACAGCTGTGTCGAACTAGAAGGCGGGGTTCTGGCAATGATGACCAATATTGCAAATGGCTGCCGTGAAGTTAGTGAGATGTCATTCGTATATTGGACGTTCCAAATAAAAGATTTTCCTGTAGTATTCCTGTTCTGATGTCTGCGAATCTCTTGTAAAATGTTGTGTAGTGTCTAGTGTACTGTTTCTGAGTTGTATTTAGTGTATCCGTATAATTATTAGTTCAAACACTTTCCCCGATTCCGTCACTAATTTGGGTTAATGTTTTACACAGTTTTCTTGTGTTTTTCAGAGTAGATTTATATTGTTCTGTGTTATGGAGTGTTACTTGATTGTTTCTGTTATAATATGATAGTTTTAGAAGTATTTTACAAGTCACTCGCGATTTCACAATAACGTACTATACACTCGCTTTGTATGTCTATTATAGGTTAGGTTATGCACGTTACCAAACGTATGTCATGTTAACCGTTCAACAACCAATAATTAACTAACTGTTTCCTTCAGTTTCAATTAAACTCTTAGCCCATATAATATTATCCTTAACATTGTTCAAATATTTTTCACATCCTGTGTACACTTTTACATTTTCACTATATGAATGCCTAAACTTTGGTTATTTGTCAATTTTATTCACTAGATTTGATTTAAATTAATCTTTCAGTTCATTCTGGTTATTTTCAGATTAAATAATGCCATTTTATAGTGTTTTCTGTCCAAAAAATAGTAATTTCACTTTCAGTTAGGTATACTCTGAAAGGTCAAAACATTAAAATTTACTTCCTGTCATTATATAAATTCAGCCATTTTATCAGTTATATTTAATATTAATAATCCTATATTGTATTAAAAGGTTCCTATTCCCTTATTTTCTGGTAATTAATTGAATTAGTTGTATTCTGAAACATTATTCTGAAATATATGACTCCCATGTCTAAATTTCTGAGTTTAGTCATTTTCATTTTTATTCATAATTCTGAATATAATTTATTAAAATCTCTCTAAATGGTATGTGCAATTATATGGCATGATCTCAAGTTTATTTTGTCTAAACCCCTTTTGTTTATTTGCATTTAATTGAGCAATTTCTCTGTTTTGATGAAGTTTGGTTTCCATTCTTTTGGCCTATGATTTTTTAACAATTTTTCTTACAAAATAATTTACAAACAATATATGATGTGTGATACCCTCTCTGACTTTTACAAATAGTATTATAAATTAAACATGTTTTTAAATTACACAAAAACAATTAGTATTGGTTACAATACAAACAATAGTTAAAACAAATAAAGAATATTTTTTTTTAAATAAATGGTTGTCTTCAAGTCAGACATTTTGCAACACAATCCTTATTTCTAAACATGGAAATATGGCTTACAAAAAAGGTTTTTTACTAACTAACATCTTAATTACTCTCTACTATTTACAAGTGGTAACTATTTTTATAGTTCTGATGTTAGTTGTTTCAGACCCAAACAAATGGCCTTATATCTAATACATTTTTAAACATTCTTGTACTATATACATAAAAAACCTTATATTTATATTCTTATTTCTAACTATTATTATAAGTAGGATTCTACAGTTTTTATACCGTCTTTTACATTGTCTTTGGGGAATTGTACCCTGTCATTAACAAATAAATAGTATTAATTGTTCAAAAGGTATTATGAACTCTGTTTTTCTTTTTTCATGTAAAACAAAATGTTATTTTAAACAGATTCATGTCTTATGAACAACATATTGTCACAGTACATATTTTAAGTCATTGAAAAATGCATATTTCATTGCATCCAATGTTTGTGATTGCCAAGAATGAAACACAAGGTTCATTTTTTATAATACCCAAAACTATCACTGGTTCACTTTGCACTTATATATTATGTTAATGCTAAATGGTCGTATAGTCTTATTAACATAATAAATTGGTTAGCGTTTTTTCAATGGAGATTTGTTCCATGGGTACTATATTATTGTTTCATCTTAGTTCACAGGAAACTTTTACTTTATACACTCCTCTCTCTTAAATTTATATACATGTGGTTTTTATTTCGTTATACTTTTATTTTTAGATATTTATTTTGGGGATATAGGGATTTGGGTGTCTTTTATAAGAGCATGACATCTTCTTCAGGATGCTGCCCTCTTCTTCTTTCTTCAGTCTTCTTTTCTCCTGCCTTCTGGGACTGGTATCTTCTCCATCTTCTTCTTGTTGCCATCAGGTTTCTTGGGATCTTCTCCATCTTCTTCTTTATTACAGAAATACACAACCTGTATTGGTTGATCTTGGCTTATTTTAGGGTTTCTCTTCTATTTATTCTTCCTCGTTGTGGGTTTGGTCATATTCAGTACTGCTTTGTTATTTACTTTTTTACCTTCCTGGGTTATACCTTGAAAACCTTTGGTTATGAGACTGGTCTTGGATGACTCATCACTAGTAACTCCTTTTACTTGAACTTGTATTTTCTTTATAATAATGATTTCTTTCCACAGTTGCTATGAATTAATCTATTTATATTAAACTTAATGCTTTCTTCCAAATTTAAATATTGTTATATCCTTGTTATATCAAACATATATATATATATATATATATATATATATAACAAAGTAATAGTTACAAGTAATACTGTGTATATTTTGCTGTCTTGTGTTTCTCCTTAAAGCCACACTGCTGGGCTAGCCAACTTGTAATATAATAAAATTACAAGTTTAAGTTATGTATTTCTTGTTGTATTGATGTTAGGTGTTTTCGTGTGGTTGTAGACACGCACCGGTGCCTACTATAATGTTGGTTAGAAAAGGTGTAATTTGCAATCGTAACTGTCACTGGTGTTAATGTTTTGCTCTTGTTGTAAGTACGCCGTAATAATTCACTCTTCTTATTAAAATATAGTCCGCGCACTTGTGGTGTATCTGATTTACTTACCACTGTTGAAATTCAAATTCTATCTTGTGGCGTTCCGTCTGAAATACATTCACTTCAAACACAATAGAAAAAATATTCAATTTGAATATTTAACATGTTTTCACACACAGTAATAAATGCAGCAATATCTGATAAGTATATTGATTTATACTAATACTTTTTGAATTCTTCCGCCACCTGTCAGAACTGATTAAAAATAATGAATGAATCTACTTTTAATAAAATGATACTCTTGTTATGGTAATAAAAATTATAGGTTTATTAACAAGTTATTAAGTGAGAATATTTTTAACAAACAAAACAATAATTAACAACCCTTTCAATTGCTGATTACAAAATAAAACTTCAAATGAAACTCTATCTGATCTCTCAAGGCTCTGGTATACCTGTTGTTGTTACAATAATTTTACTGTACAGGTTATGTTGTTTTAATTCAGTATATACCATATTCCGTTAAGGTTCTTGGAGATATCATGATACCAGACTCAAGATGTACTATAATTAATTATTTAGGATTAACAATATTAACTGATAATTGAACAAAATATAAAATTTAAAATTGGTATCATATTTCTGATGTTTACAAAAATTATCGTACGCCGGTATGCGCACGCATCTTTACTTTAGTATTGTGGTTAGGCTGTATGACTTGTACAGCATTTAACAAGTATTACTTTTAGTTAATAATTAGTTTTAAAATAATTTGTTCACAAGAGAAAAATTTCTAATAAAAAAAAACTCTTGTTTGCAATCTACTTTAATTTGCATGTTAATTGAGAACAATTCGGTAATGTCATCATAACAAGCTACCGTAATGGTTTCTGAGGTTAAGAATGACCGTTATTTTTATAAGGATAAGTTTGTCTTATTGACTAATATTACTTATGCTATACAGGTAAACATATTATTTTTTAATAAGTTTTAACATAGGATTATCAGAATTATGTTTGATACAATTAATAAAATAAATTCTGAAATAACGAAATATTCAACAAATACGTTTTATCAAGTAAGCGTCTAAATGCACTCGTATTTATCAATAATTACCTTTAAGCATTATTTTTTACATCGTTATAATTTATTAAAATATTTTGTATAATATTTTAATAATGTTGTGTTAAATCTCCTTTAAATTCTGATAACTTAGTTGTTGATTTCCGATACGCTGCATAATGACTTGCGTAGTATCGAAAATTCGAAATTGGCTAAACTCTTATTTTTCTTTTAAGTATTGTTTAATTGAAATTGTACTCCCTGTTTCTTAATTAAAAAAATTCACTCGCAAATAGATCGATATTGTACACTGATCTACTTGATAAAATAACACAAATCCGCACTGTTGCACTCGTTAGTAAATGTGTAGTATTAGGTTAGTGTATGTATATTGTACTTGAGTAAAACATGTCGCGCACTAATTTAAAAATATACTTTTTCTGGTCTGGAGTGGCGTGGCTTGTTCCTTAGGTGTTCGATCGTAGACTGTCATGTACCTCGAGAGCATCTCTCGCTCGTCTGATGAACTTCATTCATTCCATTGGTTGGTTTTTGATAGTCTCTGACCCAAAAGGCCTATATTTTATTAAAATATTTAATTTTTAGTCAAAATCGATTTTGGGTTGGAGACTTTTTCACGTCATCGACGGTACAAATTTTTAGTTCGAAAGTTAAAAACTATCACAACTTCCTTATTATACGTCCTATCGTTAATCGGTTTATATCACTGAACTCAGGGCGTTTTGCTTATTAAAATAAGTCCAAACACGCTTATTTTCTGTTCACTATCAATATTATTATATTGATTAAATTTATTATTTTTGGTACGTCTTATCTTTATAAGTTCGTATTACCAGATTTTTCTTAAATCTAATATAACATTTCTTATTTAAACACTTCGAGTCTATATCTCATTTGGTTTAAGTTACAATTTGTGAAAAACTATTTCCTACACAATTTTCGCTATGGTGTTACTCAGCGTCCATGTTGGATTTTTCACAAACATGCTTATTATTAAATATCCTTATCTAAAATGAACATATTATTACCTAGTATTACTAACAATGACTATTTACATACTTTTTTACTATAATATTGGTGTATTACCGTGGTCAATTCAGTATTTACATCATTTTAAACCTCTCACATAATGCTTATACAACTTTTCATCTTGTTTTCTATTTTTATTACATAGATTATATTATTTAATTGTTATAATTAGTGTACATACACAATAATTAATCTGCTATATTCAATGGTCATCTTTTAATAAACTCAGAACCTCCTAATTATTCAGTAGTGGCTCTGTCTATGTTGTGTCATGACATTATAGGTATTTATTTTGTTTAATATAATAACAAAAGTGTTATTGTCCTATTTGGATTGTATTCCTAAAGTAGCATTGGATATCAATCTAACTTTTAGTAATGTTTCCAATTACTTTTACATAGGTTTACTAGTTATATTTTTCATAACTAGCTGGTTGGTCATTGTTTGTTTACCTCTGTCCTTTTTTCACATTGGACATTTGGTTTTCAAATGTTTATGTACAATATGATTGTTTTAGTGGTCATTATTTGTTCTCAAAGTAGCTCTGAGATTTCCTCTTGCTACTGGTAATAATTGTAATACCTTGTTCTCAATATTTAGTACAGTATTTTCTTTAACTAACTTGCTATACACTGGTTTAGCTTACATTTGGTCATATATACATGGTTATTTTGTTTACAATAATTCAGTCATAATACTGTTCTTAACATGTTCAAAACTTGTTCTCAAAGTATTATCATATATTCCTTTCACTACTGGTACTATTCTGATAAACATTTACATTAGTTTTAATACTGTAGTTTGCTTAACTAAATTGGTACATTGTCTTATTTCTGTCTTTGACTGTGTCACTATGTCTGACTTGTTTTGTTTACATTGTTTTGTCTTATACATTATATTGTTTCTTTATATTTACTTGATGATCATATATTTATACTAATATGTATCATTTTCTGTTATAATAGGTTACTTCCTTGTGGGTATTGTAACAATGTATCATCGGTTTTAGTGCAGTATCTACCTACACCTAAACTGACTCCATTATGGTATATTAACATAATACCTTCACTAATTTGTTACAAATGTTTACAACTCCTTCTAATACACTAATACAAATCTTTCTTATATTACTTACAATGTTTTTCTCTGGTCAATTGTGGAATCTAAATTCCTGTCATGTTTGACACTTAACAAATATTCTCTATTTGTTGTCAGTTTTTTTGATATAAACAATAATATGATTGTTTTATATGTTCTGATCTGGTGGTCTTATAATTATGTGTGTTGGTCACAACTTTGTTAAATCAGTCACACTCATTGTTTGTGTTTATTTGACTATTTTTTAACCTTTGTTGCCTCATCATGAAATTAACCTATTTTTTCACACTGTAAACTTCCTCACTGTAATTGTTTGTGTGGTTTTCAGTTGAAATAATCAGTTATTCACCGGTTTCACATTTGTATTAAGTACACTTTTATTGTTTGTGTTTCTTTAAATGATCACACTGGTTTTCATGTCACACTTATAGTTATTTCTTTTGTCACTGACTGTTTCTTCTTTAAAATATATATGGTTCATTGATTCCTTACGTCTTTGGTTTCTCTTCATTCTTCTTCTTGGTCCTTCTTCTTTCTTCTTAATTCCAAATTTCATGGTAGTCGCTGTTTTCATTTTATTTCCATTGTCGTTGTAGCTTGATGATCCTTGTCTCGTTGATTCCCCTCACTGCTGGATATTATTTTCATTGATTCCCCTCACTGCTGGATCCTATTGGGTCTATTTATTAGTATTTTGTTTTGGTCTTGTGTCATTTTCTTTTTACGTTTTATAATTAAGGTTGACATATTCACATTCTCGTCTTCATTGTTGGATTCTTCTATTATTAGTTTTGTAGATACACAACTTATATACTTATCTTTGTTCATTTAAATATGTTCCCATGTCTCTTATCATACTTGACGTCATATTTATTTATAGTATGTAACTACCATATTTTGGTACTGTTACAATATTATAACTTTATTATTCTAATGATCAATTGCCATTCAATATTATGCTTATATTTACGCTACAATTCTTATAGAGAAACTCACTGGCATTCAATGCTGTGTATTTTCCCGCAGTAGAGCGGTTGCCGGAAGACCTATAAATAGTTTCGCAGTGACTCTATACATAATCGTTATCTCCGCTGGCAGAAGTTATCGTCGCCTCGTTGCGTACCGCGGTGTGAATGAGTAGTCGCGATGCGTTTGTACGAGATCTCGTATTGATTACGGTCTGTATTTAGAAACGGAGCGAAAATTTGTTTGTTCGGGTTATCGATTTCCTGTTGTATTTTGTAAACAAACGCGCGGGGTCTTGTGCGTTAGCTCAGTATGTCACTGTCACCACTAGACATTCGATTTCATCAACACCATTATCATAATCACCCACTGCCCTTCTACTGACGGCGTCTGAATTATTTATTAGTGTACGAAATACGGTTAGCGATGAGCAATCGTGCGTTCAATTTATTCCTTAATATGGTAGAACCATACAGCGTACTTTCGTGTTGTTCAGGCATCTATTCCTGTACTTCTTTTTTTTGTTTATCTATCTGGTTCTTCAGTAATACGCTAAAATTGATTATTTATAACAAAAATGATCTAATTGCTATGCACTTTATTATTAATTCCTGGAGGTCTCAACACAACCTGTGGGCAATTTGAGTAGCCGTGATGTGCAGCGCCTTCTGGCGGATATGAACAGAATTATGGCAGGAGAGACGATACAGCGCCCTTGCTCACCCTGCTGTGAGCCGTCAAAAGCCTTCTGACTAGAGACGGGCGAATTTCGTCACTTCAGTGAAGTGCGTCAGTCATTGAAGTGATTCGATCACTTAACTTCTACTGTTTCTACTCTTGAAGTCAGTAACGTTCCTATAAAAATTCAGTTACATCAGATTCGCTGACAGGATTGTATTATTTCTTATGACGTATCCAGAATTTGGCCTTTGGGGGGGATCCGGTATCAGTTCGGCTTCATACAAAAGAAAATACAAGTTCAGACTAATCAACATTACTATCTTTAAAGTGACTGATATTAGTCCCGTTAAAGTAAACAGTATTAACACAATAAATACTGTATGAATTGTGTTGAATTGTGCAAGATAGGTACTTATTGACTGAATTTATTTTTCTAGGTTTCATATTTCAAATGTATTGCTAATGCTGTATAATAAATCTGTTTGTATATTTAAAAAAGTGTTTGTATATTAGTATACACAGCTGAGAAAATTATAAAACAGCCTAAAAGTTAAGAGATTAACAAAATTCGTCAACTTTTTCGATCCTCTGGGGGGGGTCCCGTTCGTCCCCCCATACGCCCTTGATTATTTCAGTTATTATATAAATTCCTGAATGAATTATAAATGAGTGATTACACATCCCCAAATGTTTTTGAAATTCTAAACAAACGAAGCGTAATTCGTCAATTCGTCTGGTTCCTTTTTTTTTTAACACTGAGAAGACTAAAAAGATCCTGAATCACGAATAATTAAAATATTTAATATTTACTTCATTTAAAACCTACATATTGCTTTTCCAATATTGCTATTCCAAGTCACTGTAACTGTTTTTCAGCAAGTAACTCTTTTTTAAATATGCAAACAGGTTTATTACACAGCATTTGTATATACGTTTGAGATATGAAAGATAGGAAAATCAATTCAGTCAGTAAGTATCTTCTAAATAATGTTCCATTAACACGTATTTGTATTGCGTTATTACAGTTTATTTTAAGGGGCGTTTGTAACCCCTTATTTCGCCCATGTTAATTTACTAGATTTTATGACCCATTTTCTCAAACACTAATTAACTGAGCTGTTTGAAATTTTTACTATTGATTGATTGGCCCTCAATAGAAACTTTAACATAGGGGTTTTAGGATATGCTTACGTTGAGCCATTTTAGAAATTTTAACCTGATGGAATGTTTAACACTTCAAAAAAATGCTATATTATAATTTTGTTCTCGTGACAGGCACATTGTATCAAAAAAATCCCTGTGTTAAAAGTTGTACCCTTTTGCCCTACATACGTAAAGAAAATGCGAGCTCTGTATCTCTAGTAGTTCCAGAGATAATTGCGTGAAAAATGGTCTTTTGTGTGAAAAATAAAAATTTTCGGAAAACAGTAATGAAGATTGATCATCAATATAATGAATTTGTGTGCATTGTCTAATAAAACCCTGATGCATACGAAGGTTTATCTGGGTCTTCTGCAGCGTGAAATTCTTCTTTCAGGTTCCTTTTTGCCATTGCTTTCTTCTGCCGGGCTTCTTTTTGTAGTTCTGCAGTTGCTTGTTCAGCTGTCCGCACTCGTTTCATATCAATACCCAACATAATTTCACCACAGTTCTTTCCTACTGACATGCCTAGTTGTTTCAACACTAAGCACCTGATTAAGTAACCTCTATTAAAGCATGAAACTGCATTATAAACCCCAAAATTTAATGTTTGTAGGGAAACAAAAACAGTTTTAGCAATGCGCGACCGAATTATGTTGTTTACCGACTCATTGGGTTTTGACTTTTACCATGGAGACGCTTTGTTAAAAGTTCTGGGTTAGCCAGATCTCTAAATATAGGTTTACGTTCATCCATATGTGTAGTATACGTACAGTGAGAAATAAGAACAAAAAGCACTAAGAACGAAAACAAACCGAAATACGATATGCATAAGGTCGAATGGGTGACATATTGAACTGAGTTCATCCCCAACATTATCACCTAAAAAAAGTCGTAAAAAATTTTCTAGTTGTCCGAGTAATTTAAAATTAATATCAAATGAAAGTAGATATTCCATACAATATTTTGGAACAAAAAAATAAAATTAGAATTTTTTGACCAAAATGCCTTACAGACATGATTAATGGAATTGATTTCAGGATGTTATCACACGTTTTCAGCCACTTTAAAGATAGTATTGTTGATTAGTCTTAACTTGTTTTTTTCTTTTGTATGAAGCCGACTCGACCGAACCCCGGGTCACCCCAGGCAAATTCTAGATATGCCACTGAAGACAGTGGCGGATTTATGCGTAGGCAACGTAGGCAATTGCCTACGGGCGGCAAATTTTGGAAAGGTGTTGTTTTTATACCTGAGAGATGTTTCAAATGCCGCTCCATTTCGTCCCAATATAATAAGAAACTTATATGAAAAGAAATATATATTCTTTAGTAATGAGGCTTATTACATAAAGAAAATAGTTCGTCATTTACTTCTGATATGCATATGAAGTACATCGTTTTACGTTCTATAGAAATGTGTTAAGAAAAATTGGAGAGAAAGTGTTATATAAAGAACACATTTTTGGGTAACTGAAAATATGAAAGATTGAATTAAACCCGTAAACGACCCCCCCCCCCAAGAGATTGTGGGAGCGCGGCAAATTTATACTGCCTACGGGCGGCAAAATGGTAAATCCGCCCCTGACTGAAGACTATGCTACTGTAACGACGGTTACGGAACGCACTCGAAAAGGCGAGAGTGTCGTTCTACACGCTTCGTGCCTCGTCTGTATCAAGGCCGTCTACTCACGTAGCACAAAAGTACCTTCCAGAATGTTCGAGAACACTTGAAATATGCATTAAGCTGGCGCGCCGTAGTAAGAATGGAAAGTTGTTCTCGAACACCTGTGCTACCTATAAAAGCAAGAGCGTCTGGCTTTGTCAGTCAGTCACCGTTGGGCGACTTCCTTAGTGCGGATCGAGTGGTGGTTGTAGATTAGTGGAAAGTGTTTATTGTGTTATAAGTAGTGCAGAACTCATAATAGTTGACATTATTATTGCGTGTGGGCGATTTAACTAGAATTACTGTACGGGGGCATGTTGTTGATTTCAAACTGTTATTTGTGATTAATTAAAGCTGATAATTAGTGATTTCATTGGGGGTCTGTATTCTGTTTTCCGCTGAATCGTACGACGATCAGTGAGACCGTCGTAACAATACAGTACAACAAGGTAACTTCAACTATGGAACACGAAGGAATAACTGTCGTAACTTCTAATGTGTACAGAACATCTGTGTAAAACTGTAACGTAAAACGAATTCTTGTAGCGGTGCATTTATTCCGAGGCGTGTAAGGAATTGCACTGCCAGCCAGGTCTCGTGGGAAATTCGCAGCTAGGAGACAGTTAGTTAGCGGAAAGTTTCCACCGTAATTTACCCCGGCTGTAGCTCTGCAACTATACAATACAGCTGCTCCTCCACACAGCCGAGGACTTATATTTTACTTTTTATTACTACCAACGTTGCGCTACTAACGATCCTACAAATTGGCTTCAGTCGCCAGCGTTGCAACAACTTTCCGTGTCTTATTACTGTTCTTAAGCGTAACGATAGAACGGCACCGTTGTGTCCTCTTTAATACGTCTATGTAAACCGAAAGGAGTTTGAATACGTCCCGCTTTCCGTGTAGTGTTCTATTGTTTTATATACGCCTGTAGTAATAAGAAACGAATCAGAAAACACTTCGGTGTAATACAATGTTTTTGAACATTAGCACTGCCTGTCTGGACCAGTCAGATTGTTCCGTTAGTAAAATGACATAATCGCATTCACTTCGCTTTGATTTGTAGCGTTATTGCCACTCGTAGTATAATGGCACCGCGGTCAGTTGCGGCCCAATCGTATAAAACCCGGTCAGTTGCGACCGAGGTGAACATTTGAACTTTCTGATCGAAAACATCTTTCTGTTAGCTACAGACACATACTGCGTCTATCAAACGCGTGTGTGAAGAGATATACGCTGTTGCAACCAATCAACTTTCTTTATACTATCTACTATCGTACTGTAAACTTTATGTTGTTGTAGGATCGTGCCTATCATCGCTAACATTTTCTGTATTCTTATAATACAGAAATTACAATTAGCGTACAATTCTGTTCATTCCTAATAGAATTGCAATTATTATCAGAATTCACTTTAAAGGTATATTTAAATAACTTTACATATTCCTAACCTTACCTAACCTAACCCATTCTACCGTTACCTAACCTAACCTGTCGTAACCTAAAAAAAATATCGGAAAAAAGAGATTACTCGCACAAATGGAAAGTTACAAAACTGAAACTTCATCGAAGTTTGGAATAGGAACGTTTGGGCTAGTTGCCACAGATTCTGTTAGTTGCAACCAAGTGAACATGCGGGGCCCAATTGCCCGGGAAAGAACAGGTAAAAACGTCGTTTCGTCGCAACTGATCAAAACCGGGATAATGTTAGGATTACCGTTTTTCTTTCAAAGTGAGGACATTTACTTTAAAACAAAGGACATAACAAATATTTTTTGTTTTGAGGAACAACAAATTCGTGTAACTCTTTGCTGATATTAAAAACAAAATTTGGAAAAAATAGCGAAAAAATTCTAGTACCGAACATTTTCCCGATACAGGTCATCATACTAGACTCTCCGGGTAAAACTAGATGAATTACAATAACATACATCATCAAATGCAATTTATTATTTTCAATGAAGTCGTATCGTTGCCATTCTGCTGTCTGTGTATGCTTTATAAACGGCATAGCGAGACATGACAGCATTGTAACTACACGGGCGGAGGTTAAAAATTATTTGCGACTGATAACGAGTGTTTGAGTAAATTGCGAATGATTGAGAGTGATAACCGTTTCACTACGAGACTAATAAGTTTCTGGATAATCGCCCATGTGGCGGCACAGTCCTGTTACACACTAGCTGTAACGCAGCAACTGTTATCAACTGAAATTCTGAACGAATCTCGTCGTTACAATACTTGCTCGTCGTTATAATGAATTGTAATGTATCCTGTTTGGAATTTTATGAGTTCTTGAAGAGTTGTCGAGCCCTTCTGAATGCGATCGTTACTACTGGAAAGTATGATAAAAACCATAGCTGATGAAAACGATGCCTAAATGTTATGTTAGCACTTGAAACTGGGTAAAGCTAAGAGACTCTGTAATGCCACTCGACACCTGCTAATTGTAGCCGTCAAGTTGAATTATGAAGAATACGTTTTATAATCTTTTTAAGCATTTGTTACTTGGCATAAAACTTGTAAAGAATACATTATAATATTGTTATTCAGTCTGATGAAAACATATTGGTTATCCGATACTGACAACTAGAAAGTGAACCGACTAAACACTCTTAACGAGTCGAAATTACTGTAGTTAGAAGCAAGAACAGTCCAAACTGGTATAAAAAGTGTGATAGTTAACATGATATTGACGAAGAATCGGTGGAATAGATAGAAGAATAGTAATACGTCAACGAATTTATTGTATTTTGAGAGAAAAAGACGACCTTAAAAACAAGCACTGCTGAAAGAGAAACCAAATGGGATGCATGATTTGGTTCGGGGTTCTATCCAAATTTAAATCGCTTGTAGGCCTACGTGAAAATATTTTGCCGTTTGCAGTGTCGGTACTAACAATCAAACTGCGGTAAACAGAAGCGAATCGCTGAGTGATTGGTATATTTTAGTTAAAGACCACGAATATACCGCGAATGCTAGAGATATTTCAATGTTTAGAATGACTTCCACATTGATTTAATATTGCGAACGGTATTCTCGTGTTCGTATATCGCTTGAAATGATAAACACTTCAAGGTTTCGGAAGTCAAACTTTTTTTGTGTGTAACACTCAAACATTTATACGAGGTATAGAAAACTCGTATTTAAAACGGATATAGTTGGGCTTGCGTTGTTCGCTGTTGGCTGGAATACTGGAAATCTCGGTTAATCGAGACGGAAACAGGAACGCTTCGAGACGACAGGGACGGTTGGTTGGATACACAGATTTGTTTATTCCTAACGTGAGAGGAATATTCTGTTGGTATAGTTCTTTTCAAAAAGTCAGCCGACTTTTATTCTGTGTTAACAGACCAAATTTACTTCCGCAGTGTAGAACATAGAACAGCTGGAACAGTAATCCGTGGACCCGTGGCGTGTAGGCACAATACCTCTTCGAATGAAATACCAAACGGACAAATGCATTACAACTAATGGATACACGCCTCTCTTGTAAATAAATAAAAACATGAATACGCGTGTTCAAGCGAATGGGCGTAGTCCTATTCAGTTACTTGTAGTAGAAATACACCAACGCATATAACGCTGATTTAACGTTTATTGTGTATTAAATAAGTTAATATTTGTACTGACCGTTTATTGCAATGAGTTTTCTTTTCAGTTTAAATAAACAAGTTTTAAACAGCAAGGAAATTTGTATTTTCTAATTTTATATACGCATTCCAACGCATTTAAACCGTTATCGTAAAAGTGTAAAATTTGGAATTGATGCGTCTCACGTTTTACACATCTGACGGTGATGGGTTACAACCGTTGAAATACGGAAAATATAAAATAAAATACTGTTGAAGTATAGAAAATATAACAGAAACAATGAGAAGAAGATGACTTATTTTTTTGACATTTATGTAGAATGGACGACAATAGTTAACAAAACAGATCTTCAAATATCTGTGGGGAAAGAAATCAACATCAAGTTGGATTTAAGAAGTACAAAAGGACTTGGAAAAAATAATTTAAACATAGACGAAGCAATTGAAAAAGAAGTTTTTCGGGCAAAGTGTTAAAAATGGAAGGAGTCCAGGGTAAGAGAGAGAAAAACGCAGGTTCAAAGTGGACTGAAGACAGGGAGAAGATACAGAGTGAAAAGATGAAAGAATTTGGAGAAAAAGAAAAGAACAAGAAATAAAGAATTGAAATTGGCATGTGGTCCTCAGATGGCCGATACAAAAAAAAAATACTGTTGCTGCATAAAGCGTATCTGCTTTCATTGAAATAAACAATGATTTAAGTAAATAGACCAGTGCAAGAGAGAGAGAGAGAGCGAGAGAGAGAGAGAGAGAGAGAGAGAGAGACCAGAGGGTGTGCAAGACAACGGCCATGCGTTTGCGCCGCGTCCCGAACTTCATACGAGCTCCCGCCGCGGATACAACGACAAACAGGTTAGTTGTGGACTGCTACCGTCGGAGGGGTTTCAGTTAGACGGTGTCTAAGTTAGGGTGAGTGTTCGTCGAGGACGTGTCTAAGATTCACCTGGCACAGATAGGGGTTGACCGAGGACGCTGACAAGGGGGTTGACCTGGAAAAAAGGGCTCATAGCCCAGCACAAACGTCGGTCCATTACAGACTGGAGCTTTCGCTTACGATTCTTTGCCAAGTGGCTCCATACAGGGAATCATCGGTATCTCATACGTGGTAACGACGAGTTTGTGCCTAGGCGATGTAAAACAGGAGACGGAGTTCGTATAGACGAATGACTGTTTTGCGGGCTCTTGTTCGGAATGCGTCCATCAGGTGAGACGGTAGTGAAGCCGTAGATATTTCACAGCAGGAGACGAAGGTAGTCGGTAGAGTCCGGTTGATTCAGTGCTAGCATAATTCTAGATAACAGAAATGTAAAAATACAAAATTGAGGTTTGTACATATTTGGCACTTCTTTTCTTTTATACGAGGTGCATCACACGTTAATGATGGTTAAACTTTTAGCCTTTTTTCATGTCCATTATCTTTAGTCTGTATATTTTACTTTGTCGATAATTAATTTTGTTCAATCAGTCTGTCTCAATACTTTTTAGACGAACTTTGTAGAGCTTCTTTTTTTTTTAGAAATCATCTAACATCATCTAAATAGTTTAGTTGTAGAACTTAGAACTGCTTACGCACGTCGTTTTGTTTGGCTCAATGGTATTTTGAACGATAAACTTGAAAACTATTTTACTTTCTGTTTAGAGGTAGACAACGAATGACATAGTACGCTTCGAAATAACTGTGGGTTTATACGTATAATAGGAAATGTAATTAAAAATGTAATAAATTGCTGACAAATGTCTTAAAATCTTGGGAGTGAAAGATTTCCGATCCAAGATCTGTTCTTAGTATTCGTTTGTGAGACGTTGAAACTAATAAAACTATTTTATACTTGTTTGTCGCCTTCTCACAGCTAACAGAGTTTTACGGGGGACAATATCTAAAGCAATAAAGTGTCTGGTTATTGCTTGTTATACGCGACTTCGTTGACACAGGGATGTGAGCCTACGAAGCGTACACTAGAAGGGGAGAAATTATTGTAAGCGCAAAGGACGTTCAAAATGTCGCCCGTCTTGTTGGCGATAGAAGAATAAAATTTATTGAAAGTTTTTTTTTTCACGTCTCCTAAGGCCGGCCGCACACTGGAGCCACATTTTGTTTCGCGACAGAACCGTTTCGACGCTTCGTGTTGCAAAGCGTCGCTTCGGTGGACAGAGGCTTGAGACATTGTCTTACGACAAAACAATTTCTCGTCAGCTGTTTTTGACCTGTGAAAGTGTGATGTTCGTGGGTTCGTGACAGGCATAAAAATAGAAGGCACGGACTAGGTTAAGTGTAATATAAACTCCCCGCCTCGTGTGGTTATAATCTAGAGCATGCGCAGTTCAGAACGTCCCAAGCTGTTTTGTTGCGAGACATGAATTGAAGGAGCTTCATCTTTGATCACGTAGGGGCCTCGCGACGCCGCTAGACAATGTCGCGGCCAGTGTGTGGCGCTTTATAGATCCTATTGGTAACAGAGTCATCTGCGACGCTTAGCGACACAATGCGCCAGAACGGTTCTGCCGCAAAACAAAATGTCGCTCCAGTGTGCGGCCGGCCTTACTAATTTTTGGAAGTGTTATTCAACTATTGTCAGACCACAGCCCGCCGATCTGCAGTGAAGTACCCGGTCTATTTGTTGTGGATGTACAAAGGCAATAACGTGGTGAAGATGTGATTGATAAGGCGATAGAATGTTAATGAAGCGTAAATTTAGCTATCGAGTTCTTGTGAATAAAATTAAACACATTAAAAGTGTCAACGCGGATACGATTCGTGATACTGCGCGAGCGGAAACGTAGTAGTCGACACTACGCATTCATTTCGTTTCAGTTGTTTCAGATAACGAAGACGAGACCAGTAGGGCTGGAGGGTCTGGAGACCTCGGCGCAGGCGGTTTTAGCGTTTCGTGAACCCTCTCCAAAAGACGGACGAACCGATTTAACTTTTCGCACATGAAATTTATTAGACATGTGGAAATAAATAGTACACCCGTGCCAATAAAAGTACAAATAATTATACTACTACTGATCGTGAACTAGATCGCATATCGTGAACGAGATGATAATCTGGTAAACCGTTACAAAATGTGTCAGTGTGAATCGGATCATGTGGTAGACCGTTACAGCAAATTCAGTCACCATCTTCTCTTAACAAAGTTGAAGACGTTGAGCAGAAAACCGAAGAAAGAAATTACCACTTAATCGGTAGGGAATTGCATTTTTTTTTTATAAAATCGGTCATACATCACAGCCTCGTTCTTACGGAACAGTGAAGTGAAGGTACGTGATCCGCGCCGTAGAGAGAAGAAGAAGCCTACAGACCTTGACCCAGTTGTGAGTTTTTAGAAATTCTCGCTCCACTACTAACAATAATAACGACGAAGGATAGAGGGTACTTAGAACGGTAACAAGCAGGGAGAGAGAGAAAAAGAGTGAGAGTGTCGCAGGGGAGAATTGTTTTTTTTAAGAGGCGACGAAAATCGATGGCGAAGGACGGCGAGCTTGTCATCGTGTGCAGTGTTGAACAATTAAGTGAATCCGCGAACTTGGCGAGAATTCAATGCAGTTTTAACATTTTTGTCCCACTCCTGTCGATCTTTGACTTCGATTCATGTGTTCCTTCTTCATGTATGCTCTAATACGATTACTCCTTCACTTTTAATAATTATTTCTTTCATTTCATCTTCTTCTTCTTCTTCTTCTGGCTGTGAACCTTACAATCCGTTGCGCACTCCTTGGTGCGACCATCTCTTCTTTGGTCTTCCAATATTCCGCCGTTCTTTCAGATAATAAACCAAAATTTGTTTTTGTATCCTGTTTTTATGCACCTTTCAACATGGTCTGTCCAATCCTGTCTTTATTGCTTTATCCTTTCGTTTAGGTTGTTATCCCAAGGTTGTTCCTTATATCATCATTTCTTAGCCGTTTCCTCCGTGATACTCCTAATACTGATCGTAAAAATCTCATTTCACTAGCCTGTATCCGGCTCTGAGTCTTTGCGTTCAGTGTCCAAGTCTCACTGCCATAAAGGCCGTATGGCACTGCCATTACTTTATAAATTTTTTATCACTTCTGACCCTTCCATTCAGTGTTCTTCTTATCGTTTCACATCTGTGATTAAACTTCTCTATTTTTTGTCCACATCTATCTGACCACCATAAGACAAGTCATATCTAAGGAACCTGCATGAATGCACTTGCTCAATTAGGTGATCATTCCACCTTACAGGAAAGCAACCTTTGAAAGCCATGGTCTTAGTCTTTTAACAGTAATTTCCAGAGCATACAGCCTGATTGCATTTCTTCTCCTATAAACATACATTTAAAATGAACACGTGTTGGACGTAACACAAGAAACTTAAGTTGCATTTAACGAGTGCACTGTTAATTCTAACAAAAGAGAATAATAATATAAATAATAGGCTACTACTGTCTGTTATCATCGTTCTTAGTATAACCTTACTTAACGTCAGCTGTGTAAATATAATTAATTCAAACTGTTGAGTTACGAGTGACTCGGTCTCAGCCTTGACCACTTGCAGCGTGGTGCAGCGCTGGCAAATTGTCATTACGCGTTATTTATTCGATTTACTGTGTTGTGAAAATAAACGTAACAGGACGACACACGTGGTGTAGGATCAAAATTAACCGTAACCAGAGAAACGTTAGACTCGGTAAGGGAGTTTTTTGAACTCTAAGCGGGTGGTCTGACGAAATGTTTAACAGTGGAGAACGCTTCGCTGGTTGGGTAACGAAATGGTTATCGACTGTAAAGGACCGTGGTTTCCAACTGGCGGGGCGCGAAATTATCTTGGAAAACCAATTTAGTAATTCCACTATACACTTCAATAATTAAATGAACAATAAAGTACTATTTTAACTTAGAATTGTCTTGCAGGAGAAACAAATAAAAAATTGTTTCACTGAATCACAAATAAATATACAGTAGTATAGTTCGTAGTCTTACACGGCCGGAGTCAGTGTTGTTAAAATTCATTCCCGGCCTGTTTGGCCGTGGTCCATTGTTTCTAACTAAAACAGACGTGGACCGCTCTACGTTAGCAAAACTCGAATTTTACACTGATGTGGCAGTCGATGGTACTGTCGAAACGTCTGCTTTAGTTAGAAACAATGAATGCCACGGTCTTGGATTTTTGCACTGATAATTGTGTCACACAATCGGTTCAACCTGCGGACAGACAATCGGTTCAGACTGTATGAATCTGTTTCCCCAAACAGCCAGGGAATGAATTTTAACAACAAATATAGAGAAGATTTCACTTTATTTGTTTAATGGGTTTGATATGTTTGGAATGTGCATCTGCACTAGTTCGCTTCTATTTTCATCATATTTCACGGCTCAGTCTACTTCCTTCAGTCCCTGGTCTATACAAAACAGACGCGCTTGCCCTACGTTTCGTCCTTGATTTTTAATCGGTCGAGAGACCTGACAACAGGGTTAGGTTAGGTCTTTCTTTCTACAGGGTCTTTGAACCGCCGCCCACAGCTTATGAGGACGATCCCAGATTCTAGGGGTCGAAAAGTCAAGCGAAAAAATAAGAGGTAAGAGTAAGATGTAAGAGGTACGAGTAGAAGATTCAGCCGATTCCTGCTTTAGCGGTTGCAGCAGATCGATCTCAGTCTTCATACTGAAGATTTTATGAAAATATACAGGGTTTAATACCTTTTTATATCTTCATTATTATACTGACATAATAATGACTCTACCGTTAAAGATATGTTAAACATGATAAATTACCCGTTTTTACTCATTTAGAGTTAAATACTGCCTTTTTTATTTTAAAGTGACTTGTCGAAAATAGATCGTATATGATGCGGCCCGGCAGTACGGTAAGTATCTAATTTTAAGAGTGGCCCTGAGTCACTTACAAGTTGGAAACCACCGACACAGAACTAAAGATCAACGGGAACAGAGTAGATCGGGAAGGGAGATCGGTACAGACTGGGGGATCAGACGGCAAGAAAAATTTAATTGGCGGACTAAAATTTAACCTTGCTCTGTCTGGAGCGTATGAACGCAGTTAAATGATCTTGCTTACTTTACACCATGCGCTCGATAATTACACAAACATAACATGCAGCGGTTTACCTAGAATTTGACTTCGGGGTCGGGCCGGCTTCATACAAAAGAAAAAACAAGTTAAGACTAATCAACATTACCATCTTTAAAGTGGCTAAATTCAATCCCATTAAAGTAAAGGGTTAAAAAAAGTCAGTCACAATAAAAACACACGTTATTGAAACATTGTTTAGGAGATACTTGTTTGTCCGAATTGATTTCCCTATATTTCATATTTCAACGTATACGCTAATGCTGTGTAACAAACCTGTTTGTGTATTAAAAAAAAAAGAGTTACCTACTATAACAGCGTACACAGCTGAAAACATAATAAAACAGCCTAAAAATTAAGAGATTAAGAAAATTTGTCAACTTTTTCGATCCTCTGGAGGGGGGGGGGAGGTCTGGCCCCCGTAAATACTCTCCTGATAACACGGGTATGATAAAGGTAACGTGTGAAATAATTATCAGCTGAAGATGTCGTTTTTCTTATTAAAATATAACAACGTTTTCCAGAGAATGTTCTGCGAGCGGCTAATTGTATCCGCAGGTCGAATTGTCTAAGCATGCAAACAATATTTTTGCGTGTCGTGTCCTATTTCTTCTTTATGTTCCTGGTGTCAGTTCCCGCGTGACACTTTCTTTGCTCGGTATAGTCTTTTATTTTTCCTCGGTACAACCCCATTCTTCGGCATCTTGGGAGTATTTTAACCCCATCGTACCAACCACACAATCCGTATGGTATTTTTTTCTTAAATCAGTTGTATGCCTATTTGCATGACTAGTTAAGAGCAAGTATGATCGGAAATGGATGCGATAACTGTAAAGCTTCCACACAGATTGTGTTTAATATTTAAGAGGGTTTAATTTTTCTTGCAGGATGATTTTCCTTTAGATTTTAGACTGGTCTCCTTCGGAGATGTTCCGGTTTTAAGGGTCCAGATTACAGGAACTGAACTTTCAAACTCCTTCTCCAGTTTCCTACTCTTCAGAACACTGTCCGTGGATCAGGGATAAAACCCTTATTTAAATATGTTTAAACTGAGTTTGATAAGTCAGGCGTATCGATAAAAATTGTCGTCACTAAGTAGAAATCAAAGTGGGCATTGAATAGTGACAACTCTTTAGATATCTTTTCTAGGTTTGGAGTGCCTCAACTATAGGTTTGAGTTCATTTTATAGTATAACTCAAACAGTGATTTTATTTCAAACTTGGGTGGTCCAGTCTTACATTCGTTCGTGATTAATCGATTTTTTTCATTATCGGTCGTCCTGTGCTGAGATTCAGCCTTTCACAGAGTTTACAACTGTCGAGTTTACCTTCGTGTTCATCTCACATATGACAGCTGTAAAATTCTTTTCAGTATTTCCAAGATGGCGCAGAAAACTGTATTTATAGTTGTCATATGTGAGATGAATACTAACGTAAATTCGACAGTCGTAAGGCCTGTGTAAGGCTGAATCTCAGCACAGGACAACCGATAATAAAAAAATCAATTATTCATCATCATTATCATTATCTTCAAGGAGTAAACCAAGGATGGTTTGTTCCGGTCTCAAATAGTCAACGAGTCTAGAGTTGGTCACTCCAGCACTTCCTCGGACGTCCCACACCTCTCCGTCCCTTCGACTTATAGTTCCATAGTTGTTTGGGGATGCGGCAGTCATCCATTCGGCAAATATGTTCCCACCAATTCAGCTGATACTGGGTAATCCTGTCCAGTTCGATTAATCACGAATGACTGTTAAACTCTTGATCCGTCAGGCTAGCCCTTATTTGAGACAATTTTGTAATGAACGTGTCCCCTGGATATGTTACTAGCATATCGCAGGGTAAGACGTATGGTGGGGCTGCCATCTTCAGGCTTAACGTCCAGCCCGATTTTCTGTCTGGGTGTTCTCCCATAAACTGGCTGTCTTACCAGACTAAAAGAGAGCAGTTTTCCCTGTTGAGATATCCATAAGGATCTTTAATGTGTTGGTTTCTCCTTGCCTCCCAAGTACTATGTCGTTGATCAATGGAATGTCATCCTTTAGGGGCAATTTCACACCCCAAGGACAAGAGGGTGCCCTAACCTTTACTTGACAATGAAAAGTAGAGAAGGGACAGCTTATGTCATTCGGTCTCCAGAGCCGCGTTAGCCACCTAGTTGCCCATCCCCCACCACTTGGAGGTGCGGCTGGATATTTCCCTTTATCAAGGAATGAGACCATAAGGCATTACTCATTATCTCCAGTACTTTGGGGTTCAAGCGGCTAAAATGAGATTTTTCAGGCTCGTGGCAGGGTATACTCTCCATGATCATAGAAGAAACACAGATATATGGCAGGAATTGAATATGATGAGTATACTCGACAGGATTGCGCAGTATCGGCTGAATTGGTGGGAACATCTTTGCCGAATGGATGACTGCCGCATCCCCAAACAACTATGGAACTATAAACTGAAGGGACGGAGAGGTGTGTGATGTCCGAGGAAGGGCTGGAGTGACCAGCTGTAGACTTTGCATGTTTGAGACCGGAACAAACCATCCTTGGTTCAATCCTTGCGATGATGATGATGAATGTTAAACTTATGTGACGCATTGGATTGACGAACAGAATAGGCCTACCGAGAAGGAAGTTTTGATACTCTTCTAAAACAGACTATAGCAAACGTCAAAGATTAAGGGAGTACCCATAGCTCATAAAATTAATTAAGCGTAAAATACATTTGGTAATCCAAGTTTCGTAATGAAAATAATTGAATGCTTTTATATTTTACATATGTAATTACTTTGCCTGTGGCCTTGGATAATGTTTTGAATAATTATCTTTTGCAGTACTTTGGATAAATATTTTCATTGATGCAAATCGCCGTCTGCGCGCAGCACATACGTGTTATGACCGGCGCGCGTTAACAGCCGACATGTTAATGACGTGTTTAGTACTGCCATTCCTAGAAGCGTCTATTAACTGTCTCACTGGCGGGCTAATGACGTACTTACACACAACACACGCATGCGCGAAATGTAAATATAGGTTAAACGTGATGTCTAATGAGCCGGCTGCTCGCGACGTAAGCCTTTTGCGTTAATGATACGACTAATTCTTACAAGCGTTTGTTAGCTCTGCATTAACAGGGCGTTCCGGCGGAATGTAAACAAAGAATATAACGCGAGTAGGCTAGAAATAATTGTGTGCTTTCTTGAGGAAAAAATGGGTGTGCCGTGGGACACGCGAGAGGGGTGAGAACTCAGTGTCGAGTGGCAAGTGAACTGATTCAATGTGTAAAAGTTTGCTCGTATGTATTTGGAGTAAGAGAGAATTTGCTATAGATAATTTAGAATCGAATAAGAGAGAACGGATGATAAAATGAGACGAGGGCATAATAGTGTTTATATGTATTTTATTCTAAGAAATCGATATTTACAATGAAAATAAATATAGAATCACTTCACACATAGTTTTACAATACGCACATACACATATACATACAATACAAACAATGTGTAACAAATATTTTTTTATCAATGTAATAATATGATTTACGAAATATTTAGTTAAAAAGTAGAATGTGATATGCGTGCTATAATAATTCAGTATTTTACAAAAAAAGTAAAAAGATTAATGTTTTAATTTAGTTAAGTGTGTAGGCTAATCACCAAATCTTATTTGGTGCGCTTTCTGGTGGCGGACCTGAAGTTAACGTTAATGTAACGTGATACACTATGATGAAAGAAGTGATCCTAATCCTGCGCTCTGGTGGTGGGCCTGAAGTAAACACCAAACATTTTGTCATCAGATATGATGAAACGCGAAACAGATTAACTAAAGAGTAACATCATTTTTAATATTTACATTATTCTTGTAATAGTATTTGAACATTTAGAACATTATGCCCGCAATCTTTAAAATACAAGGCTTCGCTTAAAACACCCATGTTTGTAGCGGTGGGGAAATTTTGGGTAACTATGTGGGGAAAAGAGGTTTGATTGACCTGGGAACACTGCTTTTTCGTTTCAGATATTTCGTTGAGTCAGTTTACTGGCCTAGGAGCGCGAGGTGTACAGCGGTGAGTCGGGTACCATAGTGTCGTATATGAAGTTCTTACTTCAAAAATGAAAGGTTTCTGTAGAGGAAGAATACGTTTAATAGTTTTCTTTAACATCAGACATCTATAGTATACAACCATATCTATGTAAACCACGAAATCGGGGTTAAGGATAAAGCAAGTTACTAATTGAGTTAGCTAGCTGTACATGAAATGTCTTGAGTAACTATATACCATAGTTACTGCCGTTAATACGGTACTTCAGCGCTACCATTCGTTAGTGCCGTTAGTTACCATCCTGAGCGCTACAGCCCACGTAGCATTTCGCAACACTCCCCCATTCCCTTCTGTCCTCCGCTACTTTCTCCACCTATGGAGACCAAGTATTTTCATTTGTTCGTTATTACTGCCTCGGACATAAGAATGGCAGTAGGGAGCCTTTGATATAATAATGAGTTCTTAAAAGTGGGGTACTGTCTGTGTACACCAGATTGCACCGTTAGTAAGATGAGATTATGTTTTTAGTTTGATGTGAGGCACCACAATTATTATTCGACAACCGAAGCTTATTACCTTTAACGGAGGCGACGGTCGTGTCGTCGTCATTCTGCTGTAGGTCATGTCGTCGCCTTTGTGCAGGAACGTGTCAACATCGTAATTACACTGATGCGAAATATAAAATTAATTATGACTAATAACAGTCGCTCAGTAGACCAGTGGGTATGGCACTTGGCTACTAATCTAGAGGTCCCGGGCCCGCACCATTAAATCAAGGTGCGTTTTTCAGTCCCCAGGTCGACTCAGCCTGTTGAAAATGAGTACCTGGGATAACATCCTGGGGATAATAATGGGCGGCTGAAGCGTAGTGCTGGCCACACTGTCTTCCTTGTATGTCGTATGGCTCACATTAGGCAGCCTACCCTGCCTACTCCTAAGCTACTTCGGTGGTATCCATGGGAGTCATTATTATTAACAGTTGCTTTGTTAAACGGGTAACGGTTTAAACGAGGTAGCTGTACATGTCGAGTGTTTTCGTACTCTTAGATATTGAGAAATTTGTCTTCTATAATCGCCCTAATCATGTACTATACTCGTAGATTAGAAGCAGACGCAGCCATTTCCACTGCCAGCTTCTTATTGCAAAAATTGGAGCCTCAGTTCATATTGATGGTCATGTTTTAGGTAAGGTTCTAATTGCCATTCTCAA
Organism: Magicicada septendecula; assembly: GCA_034769895.1. NCBI lineage: Eukaryota > Metazoa > Arthropoda > Insecta > Hemiptera > Cicadidae > Magicicada > Magicicada septendecula. Next base: position 120,579,943 of record CM068371.1, read on the forward strand.
GTTCCTCAACCTTCTTTATCTTTAGATTTGTTCGTATAATGTATTTATCAACCCGAACATTGAGCCCGTAAGATTGTCTTTCCTTGGGTCTTCTGTCTCTCAGTTCGCATGAAAGGACCACGGTCAGTTGCGACCTTCTTCTTCTTCAGCACTACAGCCCAACGTGAGCCCTGGCTTCCGACACCAATCTTCTTCAAAGTCTCCTGTCGATTGGCATCTCAGTGTAACCCCCTCACATCCATTCTTCCGAGATCTTCTAGCACATCATCCAACCATCTTATCCTAGGTCGCCCCCTCTTTCTGCTTTTATAGACTTGCACCCTCAAAATTTGTTTTGGCATACGCTGATCATCCATCCGCTGTAGGTGACCTAGCCATTGTATTCGTTGAGCTTTTATGAATCTTACAGTGTCTTGATCTGGCTATTATCACATCATCAGCGTAAGCACATTGTAACAACCAAGGATTAAAATTTTTTAATATTATGATCGAAAAGACGTTACAAACAGCAAGACACCCCTACACGAGCCACGAGCAATAAATAAAGAATAGTTTTACGATGTGTCAACTGAACGTTTGCTTCGGACAATACGAATACACTTCACATAACTTTACAATGGGAAATAGGGTTGGCCGTGACAGACTCGACTCAACCGAGATTTACAGCATGCAACATGCAAGATAAAAGAAACTATGTCAAGTACCAATTTACAGAGAAACTGTGACGGACACACTGCAAGGTTAATTTGACGTGTACCAGTAGTAAGAAAAGGGCGTAAGTACACAATGGTATTTACCCTGTATGAGAACTGACATCGATATCTAAAGAATGGAATCGAACTTGTGCACAGCGGGGGACGTCTTACTGGCGACAACTGATATTTACGACAGGGTGAAGGAGTGCCGTTTTGGAAACGACGACACGCTGCGTCAGGATAGCTATCGGAAAAGGGTCAAGGATAGTGAAACAATAACGAAATACGACACATTGTTCGCGTGAGAACTGCAGCAGGGTCCGGAGTACGCTTGGACAAAGACCTGATCGACAGCCGAGAAATTGCTCTTGTTCCAGGAAAAGAGTACGGAGGCTTTCGACGCGAACTTGTGGGGAGACAGGATACCCAATCACAACCCAGCATATACCCAGAGAACAGGTGGAGAGGACCGTCGTCATCATGGCAACGGGAACGTCGAATGAGAAGTGAAGAACGATAGTCTTGCATAAGGGTAGGAGTTCTTCTGTCCTATCATGTTCGACCTGAGGCATGTCTTCCAGAAGATTGCATTGTGGTAAACGATGCTTGATAAAAACTGTTTGCAGAGCACGCGGGAGGACAGTCTACTTATAATTTTCAACAGTCTTCATATAATTTTCGTCAGTCATCATATATTTTCAATCGTATACTTTAACAGTCTTCAGGGAACTAAATCTTCTAAGTCTTAATACAGTTCGATTAACATACGGACAGCAGTGGGACTTTGAAACTCTGCTACGCGGTATATAATTAAGTGACTTAAACATTTCGATATTGGCGAGCATCCGGTAATAGTGTACCTACAGCGACTAAATCATGCGACATACGCCAGTGCTTAATAACTCTAGTGTTCTTTATTATACTCAAATTCAGAACTGAACTAACCAATCGCAGTTTCATCAATAACCGACGCGCAGAACTATTGTTAATGTATTACCGGACAACGAAACCGTAACGTTGTACAGTGCGGCGAAGCGATACAATATAATTTGGAACAATTACACCACGGTATCAAAGACACTATACATTAATGTACACACAAGAAGTTCAACAATAGACAGTCAGATATATACACCATAGTTAATGATGAACTTACCCACACGACACATGATTTCATAAACTCTAACAGTAACAGCCGAATCAACAGAAAATACACAGCGCGAGTGAATCTGATCCGCGTGTGTTGAGTGTTAGTGACATCACAGCTACGGAACTTCACACATATGGACCACCAACGAGAAGGAGTTACACCGATGGAAATATCGGATAAATCGCTTTACAAGTAATCTTTATGCTATTCTTATCATAAGAACTCTACTGTCCTGTCTCTTTTCAAGAAACACCCCTTGAGTATTTAAATTAAATATGATAAATATAATTAACGCTATTCATCTGAGGCAAGCAATGAACGCATTAGTATAAGATTTATTGTTTGACTATTTGTGTTTTCTATATATCGATTGTATTATATATGTATGTGTATGTTTTCCAGCAAACAACGTATTGGATTCGCATTGTAAATTGATATATATATATATACATGTGTTCTTGTTATGAATGTATTTACAGGGAATCATCCATATTTATATATTGAAGTCTCTTTATTTAATGATGTTAATAAATAAGTGTTTATTTTATCCAGAATATATGCGTTCATTATTGTCAAAGTTACCTCAGAACAAGAAAGTAATGGCACTTGAATGATTTATAGTAGTTTTTAATTAATTTATACAATAATTAGAGTCTCCATGCAGTAATTATGCTAACATAAAAGAATTAATGTATCACTTAGCTTCAATCAGTTGATATGAGTAACCTAATTGAGTGATTACACGATCTCATTTTGCAAATTAGTATAATTACATAATTAATTAATTATTGTTGGCATAATTAATCCCCAATTAGAATCTTCGTATTTGGCGCTCCAGAACGCGGGGCGTAATAGGGATCAACTCCCTATATCTTTGTAACATATTTGGCTTGTATTATTTTGTTGTATTGTTCCTCGCTGATCTATGTCTTTAATGGCATAATGTAGAGCAATAATAAAGAGGGTGGCCGATAACCCATCACCTTGCTTAACTCCCTTATTAAATGCAAATGATTCACTCAACATACTCTCACAATTAATTTTTGGCTTTAATGAATCTTATGGCCATCTTCCTTAACTTTATAAGTTTCAAAGGAATTCCCATATCCACATCGCCTTCATAAAGTTTTACCCTTCGCACACTATCAAATGCCTGTCTAAAGTCCACAAACAGCATTTGAAGATCTATATCATGCTCATAGCACTTTTATATAATCTGCCTGATAACAAACAACTGATCAGAAGTACCTCCTTTACCGGTGGGAAACCACATTGGTATTCCCCTAGATTTTTTCCTGCCCATTGTTTAAGTCTTTCATTAATTACAGAGGTCAGTACTTTGTTCAGTTGCGACCTAAATCGTACAAAACCAGGTCAGTTGCGACCGAGGTAACAATTTGAATCCGGTCAATTGTGAACCCGGCCGATTGTGATCGAAAACATCGTCCTGTCAGCTACAGATACAGACAGAGTCTATCAAAGGCGTATGAAAAGATGAAGGGTCACGCCTGAAATGTGATGGGTAAGGTTGTCTGCAGTGTTTATATATACTGTTGCGACCAATCAACTTTCTCTATGCGTATGTACACTCTTCATACTGAACCCACATGTGACAGACCTCTGCGCTTGCTTCATTTGCCCTATACAGGCATCGAAACGGCGACCTTCGGCCGCCTATCGATTTTCAGCTTACTAAGAATATCCCTTATGTATCACAGAATTGAAGCGTTAGATCGCAGCGCTTCGTCCTTTTAACGGACCGTTTCTGTTCGTTTCGCTCGCAGATAAGAGGTCCTATGTGGGTCCACCGCATAACAATACTTATATAATCACTTAAATCAACATTAACACCTTTCGTCGCACAGTTAATTGCTACATAACTCAGTAATTTCAAGGACATCTCGTTCACGATATCTCTGCCGCACAACTAATTTCCCATTGTACATTAACTTCATTATCTTCAGTCTTACTTGTAGTCGGGAAACCGAACTATAAGGGCACCAAGTTAACCAACCAAAACTAGGAGAAACCAACCTAACCTAACCTAACCTAACAAAAATATTGTAAGAAAGAGTTACACAAATGAAAAAGTTACAGAATTGGAACCATATCGAAGTTTGGAACAATGGAAGTTCTACAATTTGCCACGAATTCAGTCAGTTGCGACCAGGCCGGCCAAGTCGGATCAGTGCGGGGCGCAATTGACCGGGTAAGAACAGGTAAAAACGTCGTTTCGTCCCAACCGACCGGGATTGTTTGAAGGAGACAGCTTGTTCTGTACTTGTCGAAAACACGGTTATTCATTTTATGCTCCTGCCTTTGCTATAATAGAAAGAAAAAATACTGCTAACGTCATCATCATCATCATCATCATCATCATCACTCCAAGGATTAGGCCCTAGACCTGTTCCGGAACCCATCTCCTCCTCGGACTACGGACATTTATCTTCCCAGTCATAATAACCCAAGGCAGCCACAGGTAGACGGATATCAGGCATGCGGTTCAAGTGTTCACACCATCTTCTTCTGTGGTCTTCAACCTTCTAGTGCAACGATACAATGTTTAATTCGCGTCTAATATCCTCGTTCGTGCCTCACTGGCATTCAGGAATGTGGGTACAGCCACAGTTTTGTAAAATTTCATTCGGGTATCATCCGTGTTTTATTTTTCAGGTACCTATGGATCGTTTCACAGAGGCGTCTAAATTTCGTTAGCTTACTATTCCAGTTAATATCGGTTCCATATGAGATGTAATTAAAACGATTAATCTGATCCAGAATCTGATTATTCACGACTCTCTTAATTGTTGTAGGATACCTGTCCTGAAATGCCATCGTTTTAGATTCTGTAGCAGAGATCTGTAACCCATAGTCTTTTATATGATGCTATTACAAGACTAGTAAATATTGGCCTTTGTAACTGGTCTTCTGTTTTCTGTATGCACCTTGTCATCTGCATAAAGAAATGAATTCACATGAATATTTCGCTGAAGTGATATTACCGAGTCGTCTTTAGCTGTCCATCGCCGAAATATGTCGTCCATGTAAATATCAAAAAGTGTCGGTGAAATAAGACACCCTTGCCTCACACCTTTATTTGAAGGAATATCTCCAGCCTGACACAAAGACTGCGCTCTACAAGCTTTAAGTAACGCCACAGAAACGAACGGTGCCGAAATACTTTGCTTTATTTTATGTTGCATTGTGTACAGGCCTATATCTATAACAAAACGTTGTGTGCACATAGGCCTACATAGACAGGAATGTAGGGTGTCGTCACGCAAATGTTGTCGGTTCGTTGCTCGGCAGCGACACGAGACAGATGACACCGTCGCGACCCGAACCTCAGCGTATCGATTTTTGTCTGCTCGCCGTGTGCACGGTGAAAAATTTATTCAATACGCTCGCTCCGCGTGTCATTTTTTCTTGGGAAATTCCCGTTTTAAGGTATCTCGGTTTTCTCTCCTTCTCTTGCTGTGACTAAAATTTCCTTCTGTACAACGTTGGCTGGTTTCGCGTGATAAGAAAACTTTTCGAACAATCTGTGCACAGTTTTAAATTTCGAGGTACAAGCGATAAAATCGAACGACGTTCCGGAAGTTTTTGTAAAATTAACTGTGTCTAATCAAAAATACCAGGGCAGTTAATGTTTTATTATAATTGTCGTTTGGTCTGAAAAGGTCATGGTTATGGCAAAAATTGAAATGTTACGGTTTCTTATTTATAACCGCTGGTCAATTGGCTCAATTGTTGATTCAGTCAATCAGTGTGGTGTGTGTGTGTTTTGATTTCATTAAGATGCCATCAGTAGTCGTTGATTCGCTGTGGCGAATGGGAGCGCGCAAGACTGTTCGAAGTGCTATCTGTTATTTCTATTTAGGCTTGTTCAGGAATTACGGATTTTTATGAGATCATCAAGCAGATGTTGTATGTAATGTGCAGAATATGTAAGTAAACAGAGAATTTGTATTCACCGGTTAGTGGTTTACAGTCTCAGAGGACAGGTTTTGTCATATTCCGTTCCAACAACAGTAAATGTATTTAAAATTCCTAGCCAATACCTTCGAATTTCTCTTATTTCGGACATTCATTTATAATTTTATTTAAAATTATAATACATATATTTTTTCTTCGTAGGTAACTCACTATGTTACTTGCAAGATTTATGTATTATATACAGTGGCGTAGCTAGAATTTGGTCTGGGGGAGGGAGAAGTCCGGGTGGTTCCGCTTCATACACAAGAAAAAACAAGTTAAGATTAAACAACATTAAAAGTGGCTGAAATCAGTCCCATTAAAGTAAACTGTATTAACACAATAAAAATATGCGTTATAGAATCATTTTTACAAGTTTGTTATTGAATTAATTGATTTTCCTATATATTTCAAACGTATACACTAATGCTGTGTAATAAACTACTACATTAGTGTACACAGCCGAAAAAAAAATAAAACGGTCTAAAAATTAAGAGAGTAACAAAACTCATCAACTTTTTCGACCGTGGGGGGGGGGGGGCGATCCCGTTCGTCCCACCCCGTAAATACGCCCCTGATTATATACATGTTACCAAATTGTAATTACGTGTACAAATAGAATATATGCTTACTTTTATTGTTGTATTTCAACCAGGGTTGAATTTCTACTACACAGTGTACATACCCTGTGTGTGTGTGTGTGTGTGTGTTGTTTTTTCAAAATGTTTTTCAGCCTGTAACGATCTCTAATCTCCAGCGTTTGGAGTAGACAATGTATGTCTACCCACTGCTTTACTTTTAATCTTTTTTTACCATTTCATCACTTTAGTCCCTCGTGGGTCTTGTCCTTCCCCAAGGTTTCAAGTGCAGAATGTTTCCGGTAAACGTTTCTTTGCACCAGACCAGCTGTCTAATCTTTACACCGATGGTCAGCCTTTGATTGAAGTTCCCATCATCTTCCGGAGTATTTATATTCTTGACCCTGTTTCTTCTTGAAATTCCTGCAGCGCGTCGCCTACTGCGAAAAGTCCATTTCTGTAGCCGTCAAAATAGTAATTCCGCTCGTACTTTTATTGTCCAGTCTTCGGAACTGCAAAAGTCATAATGCTTGCTACTTAAAACTAATTTTTCGAAAGAAGCAGGGGCGTATTTACGGGGGGAATCAAACCCCCCAGAGGATAAAAAAGTTGACGAATTTTGTTAATCTCTTAATTTTTAGGCTGTTTTATTTTCTTTCTTGAGTTGTGTACGCTAATATAGTAGTAGCTCTTTTTAAAATATACAAACAGGTTTATTACACAGCTTTAAGGTATAAGTTTGAAATATGAAATATAGGAAAATTAATTCAGTCAATAAGTATTTTTTAACAATGTTTCAATAACGCCTATTTTTATTGTGTCATTGCCGTTTACTTTAATGGGACAGATTTCAGAATATTATCACGTGTTCTTCAGCCCATTTAAAGATAGTAATATTGATTAGTCTTAAGTTGTTTTTTCTTCTGTATGAAGCCGACCCGACCCCGAACCCCCAAACCAAATTCTAGATACGCCACTGGAAATTCGGGCTTTGTCCCGTGTGCAAAATTTTCTTCGTACAACCAGAGGGGTGGTTTTGATTGTTTTAAATTACCCTACCCACCGAATATTCCTACTCAGCAAAAACCGTAACTTTGTTCTATAGGTCTAGATGTAAACAGGATTCCTTTGGGAATATGTATAGAGGTTTACAATTTAACATTCAGTACCTCGGACATGTAATTTATTTAACAAACGTTTTAGCTTGGCCGCACGTCATTCTTTACTTTTCGCAGCACGTTCATTCTTCCAGTATCGTGTTCGACTGTCAAAGAGGATCAAAGCTGAGTGCAGCAGTAATCATAATAAAAGAAGACTCAAGTTCGGACTACAAAATAAGTCGGATCCTGCAGTCCATTGTTTTTTCTCATTGTAAACAAGTTTCTTCCGATTTTCACAACACTGCCAGTTTCTAAACAATTAATTAAGAGATACAGCTAATGAGTGTAGTCTTACTCTTTTCTTAAGTAGACAATGTGGAGAATGTGTAGACAGTAGATATTTAAGCAGATGTAGATAATATGCTGGAGCGGTTCCCTAAGGTTCCAAGGTGGGGGTACACTTCCTTTTAAAGTAGGTCTACATGTTGTTTCTATTAAGCAGTAATAATTAAATCTGTTTATCTTCAGTCAGGAACGCTAGGATGCGGCAGGTGGCTATAATATTACTCTCCATCACTCTGTGTTGAATCTACTTAAAGACAATTCTGCCTATGCCACGTTTTGTTTTAACTTCAGTTATCTAACTGTTCTTTTAGTTATAGACAGATCGCATATAAGTTGTATGTTTGGCGAAATACGTATTTTTCAAAAAACGTAAAATAAAATTACATAAAGACGGCGGATTTGCAGATAGGAGAAATACGTATCAAACACATTGTATGGTGGAAAACAACCCGAGTCTTAGCTGGCATAAGCACGTATAATTTACGGTCTACGCCGGGTTATACGTTCGCGTTCTATTGCAGAAGTCTTACCGTTATTACGCTGTATTAAGTCTGTACCCTATAACGGCTAGCACTTACCACGTGATTACGGTCATATTGTTATTACCGCGTCTAGTATTTACAACGGTGTGAGAACGATCAAGGTTTTAATGACCGCGAACTTCAGAAATATTTTATAGACTGTTGGATTTTTAATTAGTTGGAGTGAAAGTTTAACCTATAAAACTGAGATCAGTAATGGCAGACTAAACTTAAACTGTCGTACCACGAGCTAATAAAACAGTGTTGTGCCAGAGTATCCTCTACGCGACATTAAAGCCTTTAAACGATATTAAAAATTTATTTCGAAACGACTGGAGTTATACTTTTTCAGAAAACGACATTGTTCAGAAAAAGATTGAGATCACGTTTTTGTAGTATATTAGAGGATGTTTTCAAGTTTTATCTTAAACTTATTTATAGTTGTTGAATTTTGCTGTTATTCGCAGACCGAAATATTTTTATGTACAAATCGTTTGGTACTAAACTCAATGTTTTTTCCTTTGGGCTACCTAAGGAAACTAGTCCTGTTAATGTAGTTTTTGACAAAGCGTTTTCTATTAATATTGGTCTTTTCCATGAAACGTTCGGCTAAATATTGAATGATAGGCCTAATTTATACTTTACGTATCGTTTCGAGATACATAGACTTTCACGGCCCGAGATAACATTATCTACTAAAACTTTCTGGCTTGTCCAGAAACACTATTTACGGGGGAGGACGGACGGGACCGGACTCCGCCCCCCCCCCCAGAGGGTCGAAAATGTCGGCAAATGTATTGTTAATTTCTTAATTTTTAGGCTGTTTTATTTTATTTTTTCAGCTGTGTATGGTAATATAGTAGTAGCTCTTTTTAAATAGACAAACAAGCTTATTACACAGTATTAGGGTATACGTTTGAAATATGAAAATACGTCTGTAAATCAATTCAGTCAATAAGTATCTTTTAACAATGTTTCAATAACGCGTATTTATATTGTGTTATTACTAGAGCTAGGAATTTTAAGTGCAAAATTTTGGTAAAAAAGGTGCAAAAAAGGTGCTTTAATTTAGCTGAAAAATGTGCAAAAAAGGTGCAAATTTCAAATGTAAATATTCATACAAACAGAACCAAAACCATTACATCACATATAAGGACTCAAAATTCACTCATGTATTAAAACGTCTGCCTAAAACAAGTCCCAGAACACAATATTATTAAAGTCATAAGTTCAGAAAACTGTTAAAACAGATAACATTTAATATTTCAATGTTTTTTTCAGTGAGGCTGCATCTCCGTCGCTAAGTAAATACTTGTATGTAGGAAAGGAACGTTCAACGTCAACAGACACAAGTGGTGCATATTTTGTTTGTAGTCGGTAATTTAAATCCTTGTTTGTTGCAACATCCTCAACATCAGGGTTTTTGGCTAAGCTCTGTTCTAGCTTCTGCTTTCCTATACCCTCCGGTACTTCCTTCACATCCATCAGAACAGCCCATTGTGAATCTTTTGACACTGCTCCTCCAATGTTGTAATGGCAGTTGTCAGGAAAGAGTAACCATGCACAATAAAAAGTTCATCTTGCAACTCCTGTTTACCTGCTAATCCTTTAGCCTTTTTTACAGCTGAAGAATCACTTGGTATAGCATCTAAAAAAATCGCAAATAACCTTAAAATGGTTACAACTAAACACTGCAACCTTTAACCAAGTACCCCATCTAGTGAGAATTGGGGAAGTTGGAAGAGGAAGTCCTGTAATTTCAATATACTTTTGTATCCTAGCAGGAGCCTTTTTGTAGTAATTTCTTAATGCAAGACAGAAATTCATTTGCATATGAATATTCATGTTTTAGTGCCTCACAAACTCGATACAATGCATGTGCAATGCAGGTCACATGTTTTAGATTAGAGTACTTAGGTTTCAGGTTGGCAATAGCCAATAACATGTAAGGTGCTTGGTCCACAAGTACTAGCCACACTCGATTCCTTGTTTAATTATTGTAGGAATAAAATGCGGCAAAGGAGCCAAAAAAAAAGGTAAAAAAAAGTACAAAAAGGTGATTACATTGTGAAAAGGTGCAAAAAGATGCTTGCATTGAAAAAAAGTGCAAAAAGGTGCAACCAAAACACAGTTAGGAGTGTTTGTGTAATGTTTTCTTTGCAAGACAAGCTAATTTGGGCATTTTAATAGCAAAAAAAATTAAGGTGCAGCACCTGAAATTCCTAGCTCTAGTTATTACCATTTACTTTAATAGGACTGATTTCAGGATGTTATCACGCGTTTGTCAACCACTTTAATGATAGTAATGTTAATTACTCTTAACTTGTTTTTTCTTTTGTATGAAACCGACCCAACACCGGACCCCCCCAAGCCAAAAGTCAAATTTTAGATACGCCACTGTTTGTCACCGTTACAAACCCATTAGCCGATAACAGATCTTACCTATCGTAGACGCAAAAACATAAGGCAGGCGGTAAAATTTTGAAGAAATTGCAATAAAACATGTGAGGTATGAAATTCAATAGAATTTTTACCATAATCTGAATACTGTGTACAGTTTTGGAAATTCCAAAATTCCAAAAACGTACCAAAAATTTGAAAAAAATTGAAAAATTCCAGCCGTGTGTCAGACAAAAGGGAATTTTAACGCAAAACCAAATATAATGTTTACTCTTAAAAATTTTCAAGTTTAGAGGCGCCACTGGTCCAAAAATGAAAGTCAAATTTTAAGAAAATCTAAAAGTCTGGGTGAGGCGTCAAGTTATGAGCGACTTTAAAAGACAAGCCCTCGAGTTTTATTTGAGAACATAGTGAACTTAATTGTATTTAATTGTTTCTACAAAACACTCAAGTTTTTCAGTGTTTGTACTTGCTCGAACAGATGCGATGAGACGATTCAGTTGTTTTTTCTTGTGGTTGTTTTTTTACGAGCGTTGTGGTTGGTTTGCGTATTGTACGTATTGATTTCAGAGACACAAGTCAGATCAAATCAAGGCTGGCTGCCTTTTATTGAAACGGCGTGTATACGTTATTATTACTCGACGCAAATTACAAGAGACGTAGTAATAATGCTGTTGTCTCTGGCAAGATTTTATGTCACGGAAAACACGTTTGTGATTTCCACCGTCACTTCTCTTCGTGACCTATTAAACAAGAACGAGTGCCGACTTAAAGTACTCTGCCAGGAGAGTACTGTTTAGACACCCCGTTCGTGTCTTTTTATAATAAAAATATTTTTTCTGTTTGTAACGCGTATTGTAATACGCGGTAGCTCAGTAATCAAAGGCAAGTGGCTGGTTAATGAACGTCCTATTCGATTCTGTATTCAACAATTTGTACTGGAGTTTAAATTACTTTGCATATTATCGCTACAGAACTTCCGTGTGCTTGAATATCGGTGGATCTTGTTCTATTCATCGGTAGCCTACCTGTTCCCGGTTTATCACCTTATCGGAACTCTTGCTGTTACCACCTTGTCATGTAACAGCAATCCAACGTAGTTTCTGAATTTTAGTTTTTCAGTTAATTCAGAAATGTAGTTTTAATTGAGAAATTGTACACACTGTTTGTTAAGTTTTTTTTTTTTTTTACTGTAATCAACTTAACCTCCTCCTGTCACTTAGACTCCGCTCGATTCTCGAGAAAGGCCTGAAGATTTTTTTTAATGCCACCATGTCACGTGTTACGTTTGTTAAATTACAGGAAATTTGCCAACTCCCATTAAATATTTAGCTTGAAAAAGCATTGTTTGTGAACCAAACTAGATCAGCAGACACTATTATCCTAGGCCGCCTAAATAATAATAATATCTAGTATGTTCCCTGAGCTGCATAACTCGCTCACTATTTTGAACAAAGTATATTTATTACACAAATTTCTGTATTAGATAATTTTTCAATTACGGACAAAATTAAAAAAATCCCGAGTACTCTACTATTTCTTTAGTTATGTAACAATTGTATATGTATATAATGAGTCATACAATACATGCTAAAAATTTGAGACATTCGGATTTGGTTTACAATTCCTTTTAGTCTGACACCATGCTGGATTTTCACAATTTATTCAAATTTTTTATATCTTTTTTAGAGCCTGAGGTCCCAACATTTTGAAATTTCCAAAACTTAACACTACATTTAGATGTTAGGCATACATAAAAATCCTCTTTAATATTTTTAAAGACCCTACATACATGTCTTTCTGTGATTTTGTCAGATTTTCCACCCACTTTTTTGGGCCCTGACGTCCTAAAATTTGGAATTTTCAAAAATGAACGTTGCGTCCAGTTTGTGGTTAAAAATACATTTAATTTGGTAACCACATGGGCTTTTGCGTTTTTTTCACAGTTTTGACCTTCTCACATATGTGTCCCCTCATTTTTTTTTATGAATCAGTTTCAAAAACAACAGTTCTGTAGGACGAAATTACGGACACATATGCCAAGTTTTACGAAAATCGGTTGTTGTGTTCGAAAGTTAACGTGAAACATACCCCTAATAGATAGGTAGACAGACAGACAAATGCCAAACGGGTGAGTTAAAACTCGCTTCGTTCGTTCAATAATAATAATAATAATAATGAGGTGAAAGGGATCTACAAGAAACGGGGACCATAGGTGAGAACATCCAGGAACGAGACCCTCTTAAGAAGAAACTTGGAAAACATCAGGGGTTCCAGCAAAAGCCCAAGCTGAGATCAGGTAAGACGCAGACTTAAGAAAGAAAGGAAGCGCACTGAAAACGAATACAGGAATACTGAGCAAAAGTTCCTGGAAACCCAAGGAAGAAAACGGTTGAAATAAGCTGGTCCGTAGCTGGCCGAAATGAAGAAAATAATAATGATAATAATAATAACAATAGTAGTAGCAGCATCAGCATCAGCAGCAGTAGTATAGTAGTAGTAGTATTAGTACTTTACTTTTAAATATTCGAAATTTTTCATTTAAAAAATGTAATGTATTTTTTGACTAAAATAAAGACCTAAAAATTAAGATCCAAACTTAACGTAGAAAATTGCTGTATACGATAAATTACAATTAAATTAAAATATCCTTAACAAAACGAAATGATCAAAACTTTTAGAAAACTGGTTTCGCAAAAATTATATAGCCCAAAGGAAAATAAAGTTGCATTTACCACAAAACTGTTTGAAAATAAAAAAAAGTATTTTAATTAGATGGAAGTATCTTTATATAACGCCGGCATGTATTCCAGTAAACCTAGAATGTATTCTACGGGGAACTACAATAATGACGAATGACGAATTTACCGTCCGGATTTTCCCAAATTTATTTTCTCATCAGACAGACGATTCTAAATCGTTTTTGTATTCAGTTAGGGCACAAGAGGTTTTGCTGAAGTATCGTGTCGTGACAACTAAGATCACGTGTGGGCTTATAAGAGAATATAGGGTTTGATAACTGACGTGGCTGGAACATCGATGGATCACTTTGAAACAATGATAATTATATTAACGGTGATGGATGAAGCAGTTTTTATGTTAGCTGAGAAAATAACGTCTGCACACTGGTGATGATGTTAACGACGTTATGAGGCTGATGAAGATGAATATGCGTTAGATAAAGTGAACATTATATAGGAAACTGATCGAGAGTAAATGGGTAACCGTGGTGTGACTAGTGTTTCGGGGGAACGGGAGGAATATGATAACACAGAAGGAGACGAGATATAGAGAGGGGGGGTCTGTGTGCTCTAATAGCGAGGTCGATTATAAAGGACTGATTGATTTTAGGGACCCTGTGCGCGTCGACTGCACGTGCATTGTTCTGTCTATCCAAAAGGAGCATTGTCAAGATCGTAACCTATTTTGAACGTGTTACTGAACGTATTGTTCTCGAGTCCTTTATGACGACTACATGGCTGCTGAGCTTTTAGTCACGACGGTGCTTAGTTATTCGGACAGTGAACCAAAATGCCCATCCGTTTGTGGCCCAGAGTACTGTAGTGAACTCTGAACCGGGTCAGGAACGATCTGGGCCAATTGCAGTCAGAATTGTAAAAAAAATATGAAAAATGAGATTAGACAGCAAAACAACATGTAATGCCTATTTTTTAACAATTAATATTTTCTGATTATGTGCGAGAACTGCGAGTTTAATCCCGGTAGGTCTGTAACGGTGTTCACTCGGCATCGGGGATATGTAGTCTCCCGGCAGTGAAGGTCATAATTACGACAGAGAATTAAGCAGCATGTTACCAGGCTGTCCCACTAGAGGCATATATTTTTTTTTAATTTCATGCTGTTCCTTTCCTTGATGTATTAATTATTGATATACCGTAACTGGTAATGACTAATCAAGATGTTTCCTTATTACTTGAGACATGTTACAGGCATAAAAATGTTAGCCCATCATCGACCAAACGATTCTTTTCTGAACAGCTGACTCACATTAGACTGCTTGACTAGTGCGTAATAATATTTATGATGAAGGCGAGACAGTAATATATGCTACGCTGAGGAAATAGATAGTACCGCATCGATGTTTGACTACGCGACGCCTTGCACGTATATTTGCGCAGAACCAGGCGTTTGGAGATCATCTGCGAATCAGAATTACGTAACGCTCCAGATAATTGGATGCCCCTTCCAAACGTTACTTGACTGTTCTACCGCCATCGAGGTCCCCTATGTCACTACAATGCAAGGCGGCTGAGGTATACGTATGGGAAATAGTAGCAGTTCAGTTTAGGCCTGGCGATATTAGAGTGCGGAGTGTTAGTTATTGTGACGGTTTAGCGGGAAGTAATTTTGCCACATATATTTTGGTACATTATTAATTCAGACACACGCGTTAAAAGGAGTCTATAGCCATTATTATGACATTTATTGTTATATGCTGGACAAATTAAAAGTGCATTATTGTCTGAGAGTGCCTTGTTGATTTGTAACTGTTGTTGTGTCTAATTAATTAGCGATTTCCTTGGTGTTAGTTATGCTGTTTCCACTGTACAACACGCCGATACGTGAGACCGTCATAACATAACAAGTAACGCAACATCATTAACAATATTGTGTGTGTGTGTGTGTGTGTGTGTGTGTGTGTGAAACTGTCGAACTGTAAATATTCCAGGTTATAAATATAAAAGCAAAAGAAAACAAGCACACTGGCAGTTGTATCTTGCTCGTGACAGTGCCTTTACTGTACGTGTAGCCACTGATGACATCTCGTATTGATAACACGTGAACCATGTTCCTATTGATGTTGATAAAATTTAAACGACTAATTATACAAAGGCCGTAATCACCTGGGTGTGTTTTAATTTTCTGAAACTTAAATTATCACATGTTAGCCGTATAGTCCTTCTGAGCATACTTACGAATCAGATTAGCTAATCTGCCAGCAGATTATCAGTTTCGCTGGTGTACGTCATATCTGGTCTGAAGAGAGTCTAATAAATTCTGGACTTAGTCTTCAGCTTCTTAATCTACTTTCAAGAATTTATTCGCCGAAAATTTGCGACTTCTTACCTCTTCCATTTCGTGGACGTCTTCATTTAATAACTGAATCGACGTAATTAATGGAAGCTGATGATAACCCTGTTTTAAATTTTGCTGACCTTACCAGCCATTTCAAGCGTTACCCTCTAAAATTATTCGGACATCAGATTACGACAAAATAACACCCTTCGACTGGCAATCAGAAAGCAAGTAATATGACCCCCAAGTCGAGTTTCCTAGAGGAAACCGTAAACACACGATCACGCAGAAACCAAGGTCTGGAAAAGGATTAGGAGATACGACTGCGCGCGTATTTTCCGTATGTTAATGAAAACTGTCTTGTGATGTGATGATCGTGCAGTGACGTTCTGTGTAGCAAGCGTTAACTCGCGCTTAAGTTTAGTACCTTGAAATGTAGCGTACACAAAGACATTATACGTCAACACTTGGGACGTCTTGTCTAACCCTGCTTCTTAATTATCGCTAGGGGTTAACGCGACTAATGCCGTCTTCAAAAACAAAAAATTACACCATTTGATAATAAGAGCAGGAAATTGAAAAACGTGAAATTTTCAAGAATATTCTTGGCGGCCATTCAGCAGTGGTAAAAGCGGTATATGAAAAGCCCCGATTTTCAACTTCTACCGCGAGCGGCCTTATGATTCTCTCATGTCTAACACTTAACCAAGTTCTGGACCCACTACCGATGCACCAGAGTGTTTGTACTCATCTCAAGCACGTGAAACTAACATAATATCCCAAATGTTTCCGATACTTCTTTTCCCCTTTAGCTTCCAGGAAAGCTGTACTTACGTGTTTAATGCCGTAAGTACGAGGGAGATCAGGGGAATCCAATCCTTTCCAGAGTTAATTAAAATTTCAGGGAAATTCTAAAATCAACCCAGGCCTATTCTAAGCCAGTGTTAAAATACAGTTTAAAAAATAATTGTACAATAAAAGGAACTACAATAATTGTAAATTCCTTAAAGCTTTACAAATAAAGTTTATTGTAAACTCGCAATAAAGGTAAGAGTTTTCGTAATAACGAAAATCTTTCAACGTTTGGTAAAAAAGTACCTATTTGCAGCATTAAGAAAAAATAATAACGCGCATGGCAGAAAACGAAGGCAGATCCTATTAATCTACCTACGTACATCTTTTTCGCCCAGACACGCGTCCCCTTACAAGGTTGTCTACGTATTGATTTCTCTAGTCTAATATCCGTCTTTGCACAGGTAAACTACTAGTTTATTGACTTTAATTCGAAAAAAATTAGAATATTTTAATGCTGAATTTGACATAAAAAATAACGTACTTTAACACGACATAAGTTGGTTAAAACATTGTTGGAACAATACCCTTAAAGTGCGTAGGGGTAATAACACGGGTTTTCTTTAAAAATGTCTTCAGAAAGACTGATTTTCACGAGATCCATTAAGAATACAGATATAAAATTAAAGCGATTTCTAATAGTATGAGACGTATTATCTTTAATTTGAATAATTAATTAAAAGAGTATATTTTGAGACCAGGACTTTAGATAATTTTTCAACCTTTATACTTGTGCCGATGTAATTTAAGCATTAAATTATTCGGCGTGCGTCGCGGCCACAGTGCCGTCTGTATAGCGGGTTCAAGGGTTGCGTGAGAGGCCAGCGCCACTGCTTGACTATATCGCTTAACCTTGACCGTGACGTGGCGATAATTGTGTGTGTGCGTAATCAAGTCTGCCGTTCCGATCAGCTGATTTGTTCAATTCTCTGTTCTCGTGGGTCGGCAGGCATCGACATTCTGTCTCATTTCTGGTTCTGCACTCGAGGGAAACACTGGTCTGGCGGCGTCGTCTATTATTTTAACATCTTTGAAATGAGTTGGTGAATTACTGAAGAGCTTCAGGGTCCCGGATAGCCGGGAGGTGAAAGGCGAGACGAGGATGGAGACAGACCATCAGTCTTCATCGGCCGAAGATCTAAGCAACACTCCAACGCCGTCAGACCTCTAGAGATCCCCATACTCCCCATGCCAGCCTGAACCGCTGCCCAGAGTAGGAAATGAATTTCTGGAATTTCGGACTCACCAGTTGCGTCACCATGTTCAATATCATCGTGGATCCTGAGTAAAGTAATCTTCTATACACAGGTGGGACTATTCCTTATATTTTAATACACGAACACAGCAACCTATTGGATTTAAAGCATGGACTCAAAGACATCTTCATAAACAGTAACTTCACATATTCTATGACCAACTGTCTGTTGTAACATGTCCTGTGGACATATAGTGAATTGTGTAATTAATTGAGTTAAAGAATGTGCCTGTTTAAATATGTCCATTACTATGCTGTATTTTATAGGACGCCACTTGCCTTCTAGCTGTGAGCAATTAGCAAGAAAAATTTAAATCTGTTACTTGGTCAGTTTCATTAACTTTCTTATGAAGATCAAATCTCATGAACAAGCTTATACTGAATGCATTGACAAATAACTATGGGGGTAGTTCTTTCTGAATGTTCTTGTGTGAACAGGTTCTTTATCATGGGCTGTTACAGCATTGTGGCAGAATAAGTATCAAGTATTAGTACTCAATTTTTATGGGCAACTGGTGTGTATAAGAATATGGCGATAGTGTCAAGATGTATCTATATGTATTTATATTACTCCTGTAATGCATACTTTGTTAAAAAAAATTTATTAGTTGGCAAATATTAAACATTACCTGTCTCTTGGCAGTGATCATTATCCGAGTGTAAATTTAATTCATAATGTATCTAAATAATTCTAATGTAATAATTGTTATTTGAGACTGTGATTTATAAATGTCATTTGAGTAAATGTCAATGCATAGCAATGTTGCTTTATATCGAAACAATGCACGAAAAGGTGTTTAAAAAAATTTGTTGTTGTTAATTATGTAATGGTTCAAAATTTAATTCTTGTTACTAATGCCAGTGGTTATTATTATGAATACTGAGAATTTAAACGTGCATGTTGTATTAAAATGTCATCATGATAAAAGGAAAGAACACTAATAAAAGCTGTTATCGTTATGCAAGTGTTTTATTGCAAGTCCTGTCACACTGGGCTCAGCGCATCTTTTTCCATCTATACCACGCGTCTAGTTTTAAAAATTAAGTAACGACCCCTGAAAAAAAACTTATCAAAAAATTTTATAAAAAATTCAGGGGGACGTTTCATACTTACGTTGGTTTACTCAAGAACTTTGAGACGGAAATAATTAACTGAATGTATTTATGAAATTATGTAGGAAGAATTCTGATTGTCTCGTTTGTCCTGACGAAAATGGGAAGTCCTACCTTCAAATAGTTGACTAATATATAACACTACCTACTGGGGTCACAAATTATTGTTGATAAAAATAACAAATTTTCGTTCAAAAGGATGTTGTTTCGCGTAGAAGAATATACATAAAAACAACTTAAAACGCATAGAAACAACATCCTAAACGAACAGGCACAATAATTTAAGTCACACCTACTAGTTGAACATAATACACCTCAAACACACAACTATCTTTTGAACGAAGACGCCGTCACCAAAAGCAGGATGGACAGCGCTCCTAGCGGCAGCCTCTAACGAAGCGAAAACTAGTTTAGGCCGTCAGGTAAAAATTTTTTTATTTTCTTGGATTTCGTTGTCCATGATGTGTCCGTTAATTAACTAAATATAATTATTTAGTTATTATTTTTATCAATAATAAATTATGATCCGAGTCGGTAATGTTGTATATTAGTTAACAACGGACACGTCAACAAATCCAGGACTTCAAATAGTCTCATTTACACACAGTCCTAGTGAGACACAAACTAGTCCAACAGTGAGACTTCCTTCATCTTTTCAAACCAAGGAGAAGAACAACGTCCGTGTTCTCAAATGGCGTATTTTTCTAGATGGCATCTTTAGTTCTATTAGTCCCTAATTGTACGATGATCCAGGGGTTATAGTTATAATTGGGTATTTGTGTAGGTACTACATTCCTTACAACGGGTTAAAACTGAAGCGTTTGCGCACACGTTATTTTACGCCAAGCTAGAGAGATAAGGCAAATAAGACCTACAGGCATACGTCGAGAGGAGTTAGATGAACTATTGAAGCATGAGAGCTTTGTAAGATTCGTAAAGGCTCAACGAATACAATGGCTAGATCACCTAGAGCGGATGGATGACCAGCGTATGCCAGAGAAACTCGTGAGAGCGCGAGTATATAAAAGCAGAAAGAGGGATACCGACCGACTAGGATAAGATGGTTGGATGATGTGCTGGAAGATCGAAGAAGAGTGGATGTGAGGGGTTATACTGAGAGTCCAATGGATAGGATACATTGGAGAAGATAGGTGTTGGAGGGCTCACGTTGGCCTGTAGTGCTAAAGAAGAAGAGGCATACGTCAAGGGAAATTTTAATAAATTTTTTCTTCTTCATTCGTGTCGGTAACTCCATTAAGTTTCTAAAACCTTTAAAAAAAAATCATGTTGCCTACTTCTCACAAATATAATTTTTATTGTTAAATTCAACGCCTGTCTGTACGTGCAACTTAGGTGAGTGCAAACAACGTGCCGGAAGGAAATGCTTCGAACTGGAATTTTACATCACTGCGCACAAGCGTACCGCGGTACTGTGGTGTATGTAAGAAAACTACACAGCGCACGCGTGCACATTAGTGGATGAAGTAAGTCGAAAACACGAAATCAAATTACCTGCTCCTGCAACACCACCTGTCACCTGACCCTAGACCTAGCACGGAGAGAGAGAGGGAGATATATATGTTGGCAAAGATTAATCGGACCCCAGGGGAGTCGTGCGCCTGATGCTCGCTTTAAGTTATATCCTTCCTATCTTGCCGTTATCCGAGCAAATAAAATTTTCACGATTTTCCTTGCGCCGCGCCGCTATGATTTCGTGGATTCAATTTGTGGCGTCTATACGCTCTCTGATTTTATTTCTTAATTCGTAACACGTATTCCCCTCGTCGTTTTTATAACCGACGCTATCTGTTTATTTATAACAAAGCCTTTGCACGAATTCTACATTTTTTTCACCGTAAGGAAATTTTATCCAAGTATTTAGTGAACGTATACAAAATGTAATATAAGAACACTCGATCATCATTATCATCACCACTCCCACGATTACGCCCTAGGCCTGTTTCGGAGCCCATCTCCTCCTCGGTCTACTGACATCTCTCTTCCCATTAGGGTGATAGCCCAAAATAGACGGATATCAGGTATGCAGTTTAAGTGTTCACACCATCTCTTTCTGTAGTCTTCAATAAGAACATTCGGTTTGACACAAATTTGGACACATAATTTTGGACAGTTTTCTTGTCGAAAAACCTTTAAGAAAACTTATTCAATAAATCCTGACGAGACTTTCGGTTTCGTGTCATCTGTCATCTATCGTCCAGTACCGAACAATCATTTTTATGCCTACCACTAATGTTAAAACTATTATTATTCGCTTCGATTACTTTAACTATCTAGCTGTCGCAACTTGTTAGAGTACACGTCGAAAAGCAAACGGGGATTTTGCAAACTTTTGTTTCCCAGGAATCAGGTTGTGACATCGAATTATAATCTTTTAATTAATCCTGGTTAGAATTGAAACTTTTAACCATTTGAAACTTAAATACGAGTATTTACCTGATTGGATTTGATTATCGTTCGTGTTAATGGAACGATACACGTAGTGTCATCTCTCTTGCGCATGTTAAGGACTGTACTGACATTTTACTTATTGTCAGAATACAAATAAAAAATTGAGTGAAGTGACAGAAGCAAGTCAAGGCCGAAGCGGCCTGTTCACAGCGAGGCGAACCTAAATCCCTCGGTACCACCGTCTATCGGTTATATTCGGTATAAATTGGCGTAAACCGTAATCCGACTGCAGAACTCTAGTCTCTGCACTCTTATTTACATAACGGATTTGTTTCCGAAAAACAGATGCTAAACTTTCATAGTTGGTTATAATATGCAAATGTCTCAACTTCGGATTCAGTCGATAACCCTCGTTCGTGTTACTCGTAAAAGTCTACTATAACTGCAGACGTTGTAAGTGATTCTTCAGACTTTCTCCTTAAGAGATTTAGCGTTTAACCTTATAATTTTTTTTTCGCCTCAGAACCTGGAAACATCTAGTGAACCCTGGTATTAAGTTATCTGGTATTAAGATATTTGAATGTGCTGTTGTTTGCTACCACTGGTCCCTTCGGTCAAGGTCGAGGCGAGGTGCCAAGGCGCCTCGCTAAAGCTGGCGACCGCTACGATCCCAGACTTCCGCTCTGTTCAGTCATTCCTGACAGAGCGTAAGATTGCTTTTCATACATTTGCCCTCCCGTCAGAGCGAGAAATCAAGGTCGTTCTGTCGGGAATTCCATCCTTTACCGAACCTGATGCCATCAGGCAGGAACTTGTTGCGCTCGGCTATGCGCCGACCGCGGTAAGCGTCCTGCATGTTGGCAAAGGTGATGACCGCCGACCTGTCAACAGCTTTCTTGTAAAGTTACTGAAAGTAGGCCCCTTCGAGGAGATTTACACTCTCCAGAATCTTCTGCACCTACGGGTGCAAGTCCGCACATTTGACCCGCGGCCCGGCCCCTCGCAGTGTTTTAACTGCCAGAGGTTCGGCCACAGCAGTCTTTTCTGTCATCAGCCCCCGCGTTGCGTGCGTTGTGCTGAGCCTCATCGTGGCTGTGATAAGCCTACGACGGGGTACACAGCTAAATGCTGCAACTGTAAAGGAGCCCATCCGGCTAATTACCGAGGCTGCCCTAACTTTATCGCCGCCATGAAACCGCAGCGACCTCCTGTGCGCCCTGGCGCGCAGGCAGGCCGTGTAGCTGGTCCTGGCCCTAACCGGCGAGCGGCTTTCCCGCCACTCACTGGTGCATCTGCCCAGGTCCCGGCAGCAACTCCGGTTGCTTCCGGTGCCGCTGTCTCGCCTGCAGTCGTCGCTTCGGCGCCGCCTGCAGCGGCCTCAATCCCGGCGCCTACCGGAGCGCCCGCACCTTCCTACGCGGCCATGGCCGCTAAATCAGCCCCGCCTCCAGCCCGATCGGGCAAATCAAAGCGCTCTCGTCGTCGCCGGAACTCCGCCGGCCGACCTACATCATCACAGGTTCCACCTGTACCCTCTCCGCGGGCTCGACCCGCCCCCAGCCATCGTCCTCAACCTTCCAGCGAGCTGTCTCCTACTCAGACCACCAGCCCAGCGCCATCTGCTACCCCTGTCGAGGCCAGTCAGGCTTGTCCTCCTGAATCCCGGGAATCTTCCCGGGCTTCGGCGGATCCCCTGACTGCCTGGGCAGATAATCTTGTTGCATCCATCAGGACTGCTCGCGACACTACCACTGTGCTTGCCCTGGTGTTCCAATCATTAGCTGCCCTCTTTCCTCTACTTCCCTTAAATGGCTAATAGCCTGAGGATCGTTGCGTGGAACGCCTTCGGGCTACTCCCCAGGCGATCTGAACTGATGACTTTCGTAACCGAGTATGATGTTGATATCATACTTCTTTCCGAGACTCATCTGGCTCATTACCACTCGTTTTCCCTTCCTGCCTATGCCTGTTATCGTCAGGATCGTCCCCTACGGCCTCGCTGTCCCCCCTCGGGGGGCACAGCTGTTTTAGTCCACAGGCGGATATCCCACAGGCTTTTGCCTCCTCTAGATACATCTATTATTGAAGGCTGCGCGGTGGTGGTGGACGCCGGCGGATCGGAGCTGCGCGTTGTTTCTGCGTACCTCCGGCCTGGCCGGCGAACTCCGCCACCGCCCGAGGAGTGGGACGCCCTCCTCGACCACCCCCTCTCAACCATTGTAGCCGGCGACTTAAACGCCAAACACCCTTCATGGAACAGCCGCGTTGTCAACGCCTATGGAAATTCTCTGTTCCGGTTCGTCTCTGGCGACCCGGCACTTAATGTCATCGGCCCTGAAGACCCTACCTACTTCCCCTTTCACGGCCATCGGCCGGACGTTCTTGACATAGTAGTTGTCAAGAACGTTGCCCGCAACATCGAGGTCTCGTCTGTGTCGGACCTTTCGTCCGATCACAATCCCCTTGTTATAACTGTTCGAGAGCTGTCGGCGTCACCCCGACTTCCCGCTCAGATTGTTAGGAGAGTCAACTGGCGATCCTATCATGACGAGCTCTCTCGAAGGTTACCATCTCTCCCGGCGGACCCAATCGTCACTCGTGACGATCTGGATCTCCGCGCCACAAATCTTCAGGAATTGGTCCAAGGTGTCATGGATCGACACACCTACGCACTCGAGGTGAATCACCGTAAATCGGCCTTACCTGCGGAAGTACTCCACGCCATCTGGCTACGGCGCCAGCTCCGCCGCAGATGGCAAAGAACCCGAGACCCAGTCGTTAAGCGACGATTTCAACAACAGTCCCTTTACGTTCAGCAGCTACTGCGGGACGTAACCTCTGATCGATGGGACTCATACCTTGAGTCTCTTGAAGTCGACCACGCCTCCGTCTGGAGAGCGGTGAGTAGACTGACCCGCGAGAAGAGAACTCGCAACCCGCTGGAAACCCCGAACGGGGTTGTGTCTTCATCAGAAGGCAAGGCTGAGGTCTTCGCCGACTGCATGGAGTCGCAATTTACCGTTCATCGAGGCGTTTCGGACCCTGCTCACTCGGCAGAAGTCCGGGACTTCCTATCTGGTTATTTTTCTCGCCCTCCCGATGGCCCAGACCTCCCGTTCGACAAAGACGAACTCGTTTCGTCTGTCTGTCGACTAAACCGCCGTCGCGCCCCCGGTCGTGACCGGATCGGGGCCGCTGCATTACAATATCTCCCGGCCTCAGGCGTTGACCTCGTTCTCGAGCTGTTCAACTCTTGTCTCCGGCTACATTACTTCCCCCGCCTGTGGAAAAATGCCAACATCGTTATGGTTCCTAAACCCCGCAATCCGCGCATGCTTCCTGAAAGCTATCGGCCAATATCTCTCTTGCCAGTTATCTCGAAGGTGTTCGAGCGGCTCCTGCTGGCCCGCATCTCGCCGTTGTTGGATAATTTTATCCGCAACGAACAGTTCGGGTTTCGCAGAGAGCACTCGACCACGCTTCAACTAGTCCGCGTGGTAACGCAACTCTCTGACGCCACCAACAGGCGAGCGGCTACGGCCGCCGCACTGCTGGACGTGAGCAAGGCCTTCGACAAAGTCTGGCACGAAGGTCTTCTCTTCAAACTCGCTAACTCCCCCTTACCATCGTCCATAGTGTTTTTCCTCCGGTCGTATCTCAGCGACCGAACCTTCAGGGTGAGCGTCGACGGAACCTGCTCTGCAGTTCGACCTGTCGCCGCTGGCGTACCCCAGGGATCTGTCCTCGGCCCCGTTCTGTACCTCGTGTACACGAACGACCTGCCTGTTTTGCCCGGAGTCACGTTGTCTTTGTTCGCTGACGATGCAATGTATCATTACAGCTCTGTGTCCCCGCGTTTTGCGAGTACACAGTTGCAGCGTCAGTTGGACCAGCTTCCGGACTGGCTACGGAAATGGCGGGTGACGATCAACACGGAGAAATCCGAGGCGATCTGTTTCACTCGTAAGTCCATCTCCCGATGCCAGCCCCTCTCCCTTGAAGGGAGGCCTATCGCCTACAAAGAGTCGGTGAAGTATCTAGGCGTTCGGCTAGATCGTCGCCTTTGCTTCAACGCCCACGTGACGGACACCCTTGCCAAGGCTCGCGGCGTCCGAGCCAAACTTTACCCATACCTCGCGTGCCGCAGCCCCCTGGCGCTGCGCACGAAAGTTACCCTCTATCTGTTGTTTCTCCGGTCTGTATTGACCTATGCGGCACCTGTATGGTGGTCACTTGCCTCCGCCACCAACAGGCGTAGGCTGGAAAGTTTCCAATCCAGAACCCTCCGTTCCTTGTCGGGATCTCCTTGGTTTGTTAGAAACAGTGTAATTCGAGGAGGTCTACGAGTTCCTGCTCTCTCAGCCTTTGTCTGGTCATTAGCTGCGACTCTCTTTGCCGCAGCTGAGACCTCTTCCTTCCCTTACCTCAGAACCATCAGCACCACGCAACCACCTCCCCCTGTCCGGGTCAAACGCCCTCGGGCGATTCTCGATGACCCGCCATAAGTTTAAGTAAACTGCTTAAACCTCACTTTGTATACTCACCATCTGCCCCTGCCCCAGAATTTACCTGCAAAGCTGTTTCCTTCCTCCCTTCCTAGTATGCCGACCGCGCTGAATGCCGCTGCTACGCGCTATCACTGGCACGGAGGCTCTCTGCCTCGCGGGGAGCGACCGACGCCTCACGGCGTCTGCACGCAGGACTGGGAACGCGCGACATCTGTCGCCTGAACCCGTCCTTGCGGCAGTGCCCACTGATTACTGTAATATTTAAAATAAATAAAAATTGAAAACCTTTCTTCCCCGCCTTCTCAGTTAACTGGTTGGCGGTTGTCCATTCCTATTTTATTCTAGGTTACCTGTCGAATGAACCAGAACTATGTCTATCCACAGGCAGCCATTGGGCTCGTCCCAGATGCTGCAGTCATGCACCGGGTGCAAAGACGCCCCGCTACTACAGTGCTACATGCTACTACCACTGGTCACTGAGGCTCAGCTGATGGCCTGGGTCAGCGGCATTGTCCCGCAAATTCTTGCTGCTCGGGATGTCCCGTCTATACTCATGGTGATCCTAACATCTCTGATCGCCCTGATTGTTCCTACATCTAACCATGGCTAGACAGTTTCGGTTCGTCGCGTGGAATTCCGATGGTGTTCCGGCGCGTCGGGCCGAACTGGCAGCTTTCCTTGTGGAGTACGATGCAGATGTCGTACTCCTCTCTGAAACACATCTTGCCCCTAATCGTCGATTCTCCCTGCCAGCCTATGCTTGCTACAGGAAAGACAGGAATGGTCCCGATCGCCACCGCGCATCTGGCGGAGTGGCGATCTTAGTCTACAGGCGGGACTCTCATCGAGAACTCCCTGCCCCTGCAACGACCCTCATTGAGGCATATGCTGTGGCGCTGGATGTTGCCGGACTGGAGGTGCGCTTTGTTTCTGCGTACCAACCGCCCGGCCATCGAGCTCCGCCGCACGAGGAGTAGAACGCCCTCCTAGACAGCGATCTCCCAACCATCGTTGCTGGAGACCTTAATGCCAAGCATCCCTCGTGGAACAGCAGAACGTCAAACCCCTACGGCAATTCTCTCCGTAGGGCTGTCGAAGATGATCCCAGTGTCCTCATCATCGGCCCGTCCGAACCGACATACTTTTCCCGTGCGGGTCATCCGCCGGATGTCCTTGATATTGTAATTGTCAAGGCCGTCCCCTTTCATCTACAAGTCAGCGCGATGTCGGACCTCTCGTTCGATCACGACCCCCTGCTTGTAACTGTCTTGCTGCCGTCGGTCTCACCCCGACTTCCCGATCGTCCTGTTAGGAGAGTCAATTGGCGATCCTATCACGATGATCTGGCTAGGCAGTTGCCATCTGTCCCTCCGGACCCACTCGTCTCTTGTGACGACGTGGATCTCCGGGCAAATCAGCTCCAGGATCTCGTCCAGTCCGCAATGGACAAGCACACCTATACTGTTCCGGTGAGTAATAAACGCTCCGACCTTCCTGCGGAAGTTCTCCAGGCCATCCGATTACGGCGCCAGCTCCGCCGCAGATGGCAGCATACCCGTGACCCTGCCGCTAGTCGGCGTTTTCGAGCCCAGTCGGAACACGTCTCGCAGCTTCTCTGCTTGACGTAAACGCGGATCGATGGGACTCCTATTTGGAGTCCTTGGAAGTCGACCACGCCTCCGTATGGAGAGCCGCTGGTAGACTGAAAGGCGAAAAGAAGACTCGCCATCCCTTGAATACCCCGGACGGCGCTGTATACTCTGCAGAAGGCAAGGCGGAAGTCTTCGCCGACTGTATTGAGGAACAGTTCACCGTCCATAGAGGCATCTCTGACCCGGCTCATACGGCCGTCGTCAGGGATTTCCTTTCTGGATACTTTTCTGCTCCCCCCAATGACCCTCCTAATTCGGTCGACGAGGAAGACCTTGCGTCTGTCCTTAGCCGACTGAAGAAGAGAAAGGCCCCGGGCCCCGATCGCATCGGCGCCGCTGCGTTGCAGAATCTCCCGCCTTCGGCAGTTGACGTTCTTCTTGAGCTGTTCGACTCCTGTCTCCGGCTGAGGTACTTCCCCCGCCTGTGGAAGACCGCTAACGTCATCATGATCCAGAAACCCAAAAAGCCGCCCACACTACCTGTAAGCTACCGCCCGATATCACTATTGCCAGTAATCTCGAAGGTATTCGAGCGTCTTCTCCTGGCCCGTATTCGGCCCCTGGTGGATCGTTTCATCCGGGAGGAGCAGTTTTGGTTTAGGCCGAGGCACTCGACTACTCTTCAGCTAGTACGGGTTGTCACCTGTCTAGCCGACACCGCCAACAATCATCAGGCAACAGGCGCCGTCCTGTTGGATGTGAGCAAAGCCTTCGATAAAGTCTGGCACGAAGGCCTGCTCTAAAAACTGGCGCATTCGCCACTCCCGGCATCTATCGTCCACTTGCTCCAATCCTATCTGATGGATCGCACCTTCAGAATCAGCGTCGATGGGGCGTTCTCTCGGGTTCGCCCTGTCGCGGCCGGCGTCCCACAAGGATCTGTCCTTGGCCCCGTTCTGTACGTCCTGTACACGAACGATCTGCCTGTTTATCCCGGGGTCACGTTATCTCTATTTGCCGACGACGCGATGTTTCATTTTAGCTCGCTTTCGCCTTGGCGGACGAGCGTAATGTTACAACGCCAGTTGGCTATGCTTCCGGACTGCCTAAGGAAATGGCGGGTAGCGATCAATACGGAGAAATCCGAGGCGATCTGCTTTACTCATAAGTCTATTTCCCGATGCCGATCCCTCTCCTTAGAGGGGAAACCTATCAACTGGACCGCGACGGTGAAGTACCTAGGCGTTCGGCTTGACCGGCGCCTAAACGTCAACGCTCACGTGACCGCAACCCTCAACAATGGTCAGAGGCAAACTATCGCCAATGCTTTCGCGGAACAGCCGCCTGGCTGTCCGTACAAAACTTATATTATATCTACTGTTCCTCCGGACAGTACTTACTTATGCGGCGCCCGCTTGGTGGCCTCTCCTGTCGGCCACCAACAGGTATAGGCTGACGACATTTCAGAACTGGACCCTACGCTCCCTCACGGGGTTTGTGCGAAATTCCGCCATTCACCGGGGTCTCCGTGTTCCCACCTTAGAGGCCTTCGTCTGGTCCTTGGCAACGAATTTGTTCGCCAAGGCCGGCGAGTCCCCTTATCAGCATCTCCAAAGGCTGAATAGCATGGAGAATACACCGCCTCCTCGCCGCGTCAGGCGCCCTAGGGCGCTGTTAGACGACCCCCCTTAGTTCATCATGAACCCCCCAGAAACGAACCCCCCCCCCAACCATCTGGAGATTGAAACGATCACCATCATTCACTACCTGCGCCTGCCGACACTGTAGTCAATCATGCTGCGGCAGATTGGATTGGATAGATTTATTGCCAGCATCGGCTTTGCCGATTCGGCAGGGCTGTGATCCGGGACACGGGCTCCCGCGAGGTTGTGCAAATGCCTTCCTTGCGAGAGCTGGCTGCCCCGGTGACGAGTCCCTTCTAATCGGCCGCCTTCGGGCTGCCGAGCCTCTTGTCCTCGTCAGCGCGCCTCTAAGTTTCAGTGGGCCATGCCCTCGGGGACCAAGGAGTCGCGCCCAGGCTTGGCAATTGGCTGAAGCCATGTCACTGAGACCCACGTCAGCACCTGATTTGCTGACTCGGTAGGGTAATGACCTGAGACACGGGCTCCCGCGAGGTTGTGCAAGTGCCTTCCTCGCGGGTGCTGGCTGTCTCGGAGTCATTCCTAACCGTTTCGGCCGACGCCCTAGGGCGCTCGAGCCTCTTGTCCTCGCCAGTGCGTCACTAAGTTCCCAAAGGCTATGCCTGAGGGGACCATGGTGTCGCGCCTAGGTGGGACAATTGGCTGAAGCAAAAGCTCAAGCTTGCCTCCGTGGTGGCCATGCAATTTATCATGGACCCGCGGACTGCAACATAACGCCCTTGTGCAGAGCAAACGACCGCGCTGACCTGTTAGCACCTGGCGTTCATCAGGCCTAGGCCTGGACAACGCAAACAAATTAGGGCGCAAGACGCCCGCGCATCATCCATCCATCCATGATGTTTGCTGACGATTTGCTTGTACTTCAAAATACAGAATCTGATTTGCAGAAAGCTTCATCAAATTTGCAAACAATACAATATGCAAATCTTCACTATAAAAACAAACGTAATGGCATTTCAAGGTGAGGAGCCAATAAGTACAAAAATAATGATTAGTGATCGAATTCTAGAACAGGTGAGCCACTTTAATTATTTGTGAAATGTTATTGACTATGATAGAAATTATGATATTGATGTTAAGTTAGGTGAGTTCCAGACGATTTGTGGAACAATAAACCGTATTTTTAGAAACAAGTTACGCCGAGATACAAAATTAAAGTTTTACAAAGTTATGGCAGCCCTGTACTGTCCTATGGGCAACAACCAAAAATAAAGACAGTAAAATTCTGGGCTCGGAAATGGCGTCCTTAAGAGGAGTTAAAAGGTGTTCTAAACTTGAGTGTTTAAGAAATGAAGCCATAAGAGAAGAGTTACAAGTTCTTGACTTGAATGAAAAATTAAAAGATTACAAACAACGTTGGAATGAAGACTTAGGAAGAATGTTAGATTCCATACTGGCCAAACAAGTCTGGAAATATATATATTGTCACCGGACAAAAGGCTTGCCGCATGACAAATAGCGCCAATCGTACACTCTAGTGTTTTTGGTGGCCCTAAAAAGGACCGTGTGGCGAGAAGGCTGATGTTGGCGTGCCGCGCTGAGATTTTCGGCGGCTGCGCCCGTGTTCGTGGCACACTAGGACACAGGTGTGTGGGTAGACCCAGGAAGAGATGGCTGGAAGATTTTTGAAGGCGGAACAGGCAGCACCTTGCTTATGCCGTGTTGTGAACATCATGATGACGACGACCTATACTATTATTAAAATTTGTTTGGTATTGACAGATGGAACTGTTGATTAAACAACTGACTGCTACGTGCCTCTCAACCAATCGCCGTACTCAAAACTGTAAACAGTAACCGTAGCAACGCACACTGTTGCCAATAATGTCCCACACGTACTGTTATTAAAACCAAAGTTTATTACTAACTAATTTCTAATTACTTAACTAATTTCTGACTAATTAACTAAGTGTAGTGAAAACGTGTGAATCTATTATTAACTAAATAAGCATAAGCATGTTTAAATAACATGTTTACCTAAGTATAAATTTACTTTATTTTGTTCATTTTACGGAACTTTGTGCGTGCGATTTTTATTTTAAAACAATTTGTATAAATATCTACATTCTTAAATTTTGAATTCTTTAAAATACGTAACAGCTTTAACCTATACGCGTTTACTTTCAAACAGAAGGTATGTCTGAAAGTGAGGAAACTGGGAAAAAGCGTGGTCGACCGCGAATACACCCGGTAAAAGAGAAAACACGTATTTCCGGTCGCGGAGTACCAATTAGAGGGCAGTCCAGAGAATTCGTTTGTTCTCTACGAGATTATTTCGAGAAAGATAAGGAACATGGTGGGCCTCTGATTTCAGTTAGTCAAGTTGTTGATAGAACAGCAGCTGCACTCTATAAGTAAAAATACGGTCGTAACGATAGGTAAGGAATAGTTTAAACAAAGCGAGGAAGCTGGCCCTTCTAAACTGGAAACACCAGGTAAAAAAAGACGGATAGAAAAACGTGTTACTAATCTGGATGCTTTTGCAGAAGATGGAATCCGTCGCCACGTATATGAGTATTACAGTCGTAAAGAGTATCCTACAATAAAATAGCTCTACTCGTTACTCTTCATGATGCAGAGCTTTTCACTGGTAGCCACTCGTCTTTACGGTCCGTAATTAAAATTTGGGATTTAAATTTACTACCATTTCGGGTAGAAAAGTATTATGGAGCAACAACACGGTGTTGCTTCTCGCTGTAGATTTCTTAGGGGTGTAATAAATGAAAATTTTAATAACGTCGTCTGGGTTGACGAAACATGGGTGAAGGCAGGGCATTCTTTAAAAAAGTGTTGGTCGGATGATTCTACGGCGGGAACTATGCCAGTGCGAATTGGAAAAGGTGGAAGACTTATAATTATCCACGCAGGAAATTCTCAGGGGTTTATTCCCAATTGCCTCTATGTATCTAAATCGACAAAGACTTCTGACTATCACGAAGAAATGAATCACATCAAATTTAAAACATGGTTTGAAGAATTCCTGTTAAAGAATATTCCTCCCAATTCAGTGATCGTGATGGACAACGCCCCATATCATTCAGTGATTAAAGACAAGGCTCCAACAATGGCTTCAAAAAAAAGAAGAGATGGTTGAATGGTTAAAACGTCGAAACATTCCATTGACAGAGGGTATGAAAAAGGCTGAGTTGATGGAATTTGTACTATTTAATAAACCAAAGTTTCCTGTGTATATTGTTGACGAGTTGGCTGAAAGTTACGGTCATAAAGTCATCCGGTTGCCTCCATATCATTGTCACTTTAACGCCATAGAACTAATATGGGCCAGGGTTAAAAAATACGTTGCCATAAATAATACAAAATTCACGATGACTGAAGTAGACAAATTAACAAATGAAGCCATGCAAATGATTACTGGAGAAGTCTGGAAGAAGGTAGTCGAACACACCAAGTCAGTTATTGAAGACGCTTGGAAAAATGAAGGTATAGTGGAACAGCAGGTAGAAAATTTGATCATTTCTGTGAATTGTTCCAGTGACAGTGAATCAGTTGAATCTGAAAATAGTGATTCTACATGAAGCGGAGTTCACCCATTATAAACGTAAGTTTTTATTTTGTTTAATGTTAGAAGTAATGTTAAATATAAAATTGCAATATAAAAGTATTTAATTTAATATTTAACTAAACAAAAATTAACAAACGAAATGTTATAGTCCAATATTACAATTTCTATCAATTATAAATTAATATTTCACTATTTATAGGCAGTTTCATTTATGAAGAATTCGCAAATATTTATGCTTGCTTAATACCAAATTATCTGTATTTATTAAGTTCATGATATAATAATAGAGTAATTATTTATCACGTTTTTCGAGTAAATTATTATGATATTAAATCCTTACCAAAATATTAAGTAAGATCTCATATTACCATAGTTGGACTTACTAGAATTTGCGTAACACGGTTCATGTCATTTTACAAAATAAAAAATTTTTTACGCGATTGTGAACAGATTAGTGTGCACTGTGATTAAGGTAATGTACAGTATAATACGTACATGTTATTGCAACTATACATTAAATAATCGTATTCACTACAATATAAGCTACGCGATTTCACTACAAAAGCATCTCTGGATGCCTTACTGTAATTAAAACTACATTAAGAGATATCATATCATGTTTCAAAAGAAAACTGTTTTGCTTGAAAAACCATATTAAATGACCTTGAGCGTGAATGTTTTGTAAGTTGTTTGTATGTGAATCATTGTTTCGTGTTTATCAACTTGTAGAAGTCACGTGGTCAGAGTTTGGCAACGTTGTTTCCCTTTCAGTACAAACGTCAATACCAAACAAATTTTAATAATAGTTTTTATAAGAAACTTGCTAACCTCTTGGACGTTACTACAGAATGTTAATCTGATAGACTACTTGCGTACTGTACAGTATATCTGCACATAGCCGCGGTCAGTCCGTTTTCAGTTATTTCTCACGAGCATGTGGAACTTGCAGTTTATCGCTGGAACTTTTTCGTATACTACAGTGAATGATAACACCGTTGGTTTGATATGGGTTTAAGAAGGGTCGGTGACTTTCTAAAAGTCGGGAAACAAAGTGTACATATTGTGCTCGCGGCGGGAATCGAAACCAGTCGTGTAGCGTACGCAACCGACACAATTCTCACTACATCACTCTCATAATTTTTATTATAAAAAAACAAACAAAATAAACTATACAGTTGAAAAATTACAATTTTTTAATCTTTGTTCCTTTCCTAGGACCTGGAATGCTGTTCTTGATGAGCCTTTAGCATTTGTCTGCCCTTTCGCATATTTTGCCAGTACCACTTGATCAGGATTTTCACACAAACCTGCACAGAAAACAAAGATGATTAGTGAAATGCTAGTGACGAATGACACGTGACGACAATATTTTATGGCAAGATATATAGGCCCTATACGTGTGTTACAGAAATAAGCACAACGTAATGCTATGCATATCACATTCTTTTCGTGCAAAATTTATTGTATGAAAAGAATCGAATACCATTTTATTAATTATACCTTAATTAATACCTTGTAAAATATTTTGTCTGTTTTTAAATATATATGTGTGCGCGTGCGCGCGCGTGTGTAATATCTCAATTTTGTATAGTATCCTTTTAAATGGAGTGTCGTCGTGTTTTTACTGAAATGTTTAGACTAGTAGTTACAAATATCGTGGTTTAACAAGCATGGGACGAACGCGTTTAATTTAGAATCTATAATGATGATTACAGGTTGACTCCCATTGATGATTGAAAATCCATTCATTCCATTGCTCATACATTTTTTCCTCGAAAACAAGGCACGTGACTCGTAGGGCAGTGACAAGACTTGAATTCTCTGTTAGCTACTTCGAGCAAACATCCGATTTGAACACCCATTCTTTACCAGTGTTTGGCAAAGTAGCCTGTAAAGGTGTTTTGTTTTTAGTGCTAATTTAGGTAACATAACGGTAGGATAACACTTTGTTTACGAATGTGTTGCCCATTGGCGACAAGACAATTTTAAGGAAAGAGTGCGAATGTATATTACTATTTTATTTTATAAAGCATACTATAGTTGTTGTTGTTGTTGTTGTTCTTCTTCTTATTATTATTATTGTTTCTTCTTATTGTTTCTACTTATTATTATTATTATTATTATTATTATTATTATTATTATTTACCAATTAAAAAGAAATAAAATTTTACTCAACATAAAAATAAACATTAAAAAGTATGTTGAGATTTTTAATTTTCAGGATTTTTCTGATAATTAAATTGGTAATTATTTTACCGATAAGAATGTGTAAGAAATTTCAATGCCGTAGATCGAATACTTTTTCAATAATGGCCAACTAACTAAAACTGAGATTTAATTTACAGAGAAACGAAAAGTGCACACTCTTGCCATGAACCCACACATGTGGCCGATTTGTTTAAATAAAGCAAAGTACATGAGTGTGGTCTTTGAGCAAATAATTTGTGAATTTCTCTATAAATACAGTGAGACAATTTCAAAACAG
This sequence comes from Magicicada septendecula, assembly GCA_034769895.1. Taxonomy (NCBI): domain Eukaryota; kingdom Metazoa; phylum Arthropoda; class Insecta; order Hemiptera; family Cicadidae; genus Magicicada; species Magicicada septendecula. The sequence continues at coordinate 120,615,142 of CM068371.1, forward strand.
AAATTAATTTAGTTCTTACTACGTTTCCATAATTAGATACACTGTGGAATTTTCGCCGTTAACGTCTGCACGCAATTTAATCTCATCACTGACTATTAATACAATTTAAATAGTTGTTGAGTACGTACTTGTTTTTAGATTATTTTTTAACTATTTTTATTTAATTAATTATTTGATTTAATTACGATATCTTTAATTAATTGTTGTAATCCCCGTTAGTTGAATGTAAATAGTTTTGGAGACCTTTCGAAGTTCATCAGCACTTCCGTTGAATTATATCGTCTGTGTATGGTAATGTGTAGTTTTGACAAAGTTATTTAAGTAATTCAAACCTTCACGTACCTTTAGTTTCGTACTGGAAGTTCAGTAGGTCTCAGTTTGTTTTTAAACTGTTAAGTTTTCAAAAACAGTATGACTGCACTGTTTGTTATTAAGTGAGCACATTTGATTTTTACCTGGGCGCCATATGAAATTTCTGGTTAATATTCCATAAAAAAGAATTTATTTGAATAATAAAATAATTAATTTTGATTGAAGTTAAATGATTTGTTGATTAAATATTTAAAACAATATCAATAATTAATTTCTTTCTAGTCTACTTATTTAATTTTAATTGTTGGCGCTTTACACGTTCAAATAGTAGCCAACTTAATTGATCGATTGCTTTGAATTCGCAACTCATCAATTGATAAAAAAGAATTAATCACTGTTTAAATAATTACTGACAATGTTTGTTAGGTCACAATTCATTTGTTTATTGCTCAATATTTACTTGTTTCAATTTAATACATTCAAATTAATAATGCTAACGGATTACAATTCATCCGGCTTTTAACTATTTTAACCCAGTGGGTTGGCTATGATAACTCTGATAATAATTGGTTGCTTGTTTACTAATATTTCATACCTCAAGGGTGGTTTCTTTTAAATTACAGGATAAAACACCAATGCCTTGCGATACAATGCTATTACAAGAATTTAAATTAATAGGTTAGACACCTCTAATCATTTAAATCGATTGACGTAAAGTTCGTTTAACCTTGACAAATTTGAGGTTAATTACGGTAATGCTAATATGTACATGAATTCTTATATTCGGAATAGAATTCCTCTAAATAAAATAAATACAGTGCTTAGTACTTATGATATTATTGTTTTTGCGTTAGTATACAGGTGTATTATGTTTTATACTACTAATATTTTATTCATAAACAATGTAAATATATGGCACAGTACTCCCTGAATTATAATCTCATGGATTATTTCTTAATACACTTCACGATCGGGTACACTGATAGTGATTTCACTGCACTGTTTACGCGTATGAACGAATATATTTTTCTTGAATGATTAATTACTTGGTTAGGTATTGCACCTAACCTCGTTCTTTTAAACCGCACTTCTGGTAAAGATAACACCACTGGTTTCGATGCACTTTACTATAATTATACTTCTTCAATTGTTGATTAATAAATTCTGATGATAATTTGGTCTGGAGTCGTTGTTGCTGGTTGAGTGAAAATTGACAAAATGTGTTTCACACAACTGGGGGTTGCGCGGCCCGCGCGAAGCGCTGGTCGCGAGTAGTGCAGTGTCCCGAGTCTCAGAAAGGACTCCTGCCACTGGGTCTGTTGGAGTTCATTATATACTTTTTATCTACTTATGGGGGGGTCTGAAGCGACCTGCGATTGGTGGATTATACCACCGGGACTAGCAAACGAGGTCGCTTCCAGGACTCACCTGGTCGCGGGGTGTATTTACCAAGTCCGGCAATGAGGGAATTGTGGGTCACTCTGTCGGAACGAACATAGAATCTACGCGCCAGGCGTCTCACGGTGTCATCAAGAGAGCGGACACCGAGTCCTCTCCTCAAAAGACGAGAAGAGTACCTCCGGGGGACTTTGCACGCGAGCTTCAGTCCCCGGTCGAGTACGCGCTGGAGCGTTGTTCTATGACCACGAGCCAGGTATCCCCAAACAGGACAGGCGTAGGTAATCACGGGCAACACGTACGTGTTGACTATGAGCTTACCTAGCCGGGGGGTCATTGCCGGATTAGATAGCACGGGCCAGAGTCTACTGAGTTGCGCCGAAGCGCGTTGTCTGATATACTGTGTATGGGTTCGCCAGGTGAGTCGGGAATCCACGTGGAGCCCGAGGTACTTGACGCTATTGGTCCAGGGCACCTCGACGGGGCCTACTTTAAGCGGCCGAGGCCGCTTGCGTTTGCGCGAGAATATTACCGCGGCGCTCTTGGAAGCGTTAACGGCAACTCTCCAGTCATCGGTCCACCCGACATACGCGTCGAGTTGGCGCTGGAGCTTAACTGCCGCATAACTCGCGTTCGGCTCTGAGGCAAAAGCCGCAGTGTCGTCCGCGAACAGCGACAATTTCACTCCAGGAACTCGGGGCGTGTCGTTGACAAACAGCGAGAACAGGAGAGGCCCAAGGACACTTCCCTGAGGGACGCCAGCGGTAATACGCCTCTCCGAAGAGAGAGCGTGGTCTACTCTCACTCGGAAGCTACGGTCTCGCAGAAAGCTGCCGATCAAGTGAACGTAGCAGTCTGGGAGAAGGACTTCCGTCAGTTTGTAAAGGACACCCTCGTGCCACACGCGGTCAAAGGCTTTCTCTACGTCTAGGAAGATCGCAGTCGTCTGTTTGCCCTGGCAGCCAGCCTCGGTAATGCATTCCACGAGTCTCATCAGCTGATGAGTCGAGGAGTGCAGCTCACGAAAGCCGAACTGTTCGGGGATCAGCACGTCTAGTCTTTCTAGATGGTCGCGGATCCGACGCTGGATCAGAAGCTCAAAAACCTTGGACGTCGCGGACAAGAGGCTGATGGGCCTGAGGTTTTCCACGCGAGAAGAATTCTTTCCCGGCTTGGGTATCACAATGACGGTAGCCGTTTTCCATTTCACCGGAAAATAGGCCAGTCTGAGGCATGAGTTGAACAGGTCAGTGAGGAACTGGGTTCCTCGCTCCGGAAGGCGATGGAGGGCGGAATTCATGACTCCGTCCGGGCCAGGCGCCTTCCGGGGCTTGAGCTGAACAATCCTCTCAGAGACCTCCTCCGAGGAGATGGGCTCCGGTTGGACTGTGATATCGGCCGATAGAAAGCGCTCTACCTCGCGGCAGATTTGCTCAGTGAAAGCCGGGTTCTTGGATGGGTTGGGAGCGAACTGTCGCTCTAAACTGTCAGCCAAGAACTCTGCCTTTTCGAGGGGGCGGCCAAGGGGTTGACCGCCGGGTCCGGCCAGTGCGGGGAGAGGCGCGCGTTTGCGCTTTCCCCCGTTAGGGCACTGGGAATCCGCCAGACATTACGGTCCTCGGCAGGGCCATCCATCTGTGTCACAGCTAGCTCCCAGTTGCGTCTACGGAACGCCAGCATGTCGCGACGCAACTTGCCGGACGCTCTGTTGAACGCAGCCTTGTCAGCCGGGTCACGAGTCCTCTGCCAGCGTCTCCGGAGGCGATTCCTCTCGCAAGCGAGCTGAGACACCTTTTCGGGGATACGCTGATAGTCGGGCGTGAGCCCCGGCTTCATCCGGGAGGACACGTCTACCGCCGAGACTACGGCTGTGTCGAATAAGGCAACTGCCTCGTCGACATGCTGGGCAGTGTCGAGCGGGATATGCTCAGGTAGGCGGCGACTGAACGCCGGGCCAAAGCGGTCCCACTCGATTACCCGCCGCTCGTCGCGGACGGTGGCGTGCTGGGTAGCTAAATGCACACTGATAGGGCAATGGTCCGAGGACAGTTCCGAAATGACGGAGACGTGGACCGGGCAATAAACGCCCCTGACCGCGGCAATGTCCAGTACGTCAGGGCGGGAGTTAGCCCTCGAGGGATAGTACGTAGGCCCGGTAGGACCCGTGACTGTGACCCGAGCCGCATCAGCATACCTGCGTAAGCGGGCCCCGTTTGGGTTCACCAAGCGGCTCCCCCAATCAGGGTGCTTACAGTTCAGGTCGCCTGCCAGGACTACCCTCCTGTGTGCTCCAAAGACGGCCTCCAGATCGTTCGACAGGAGCTCCGTTTGTGGAGGCTTGTAAGCGGAAACCACGAGTAGACCGCCGAGAGCACCATGGAGCTCGACCGCGGTGCACTCGAGGTTCCGCCGCTGAGGCAGGACAACGCGGTGATGGCGAAGACTCGCCTTCACCGCGATGGCTGTGCCCCCTCCTGCGCGACCCGACCGGTCGTCCCGGTGGCACACGTAGTTGGGCAGTCGGAAACGACGATGCGGGGTCAGGTGCGTCTCACCAAGAAGAAGCACGTCGGGCTTGTGACGGGCAACGAACTCTAAGAGCTCAGAATGCCGGGAAGCGAGGCCGTTGGCGTTCCACGCCACGAGCTCGAGGTCTCGCTTGAGGGATTGCCGTGGTTGTCCGTTCATAACAGACCTATAATACGGCAGGCTTCCACCAAGAGGAGGAACTTGTCTTGGGGCGAGGCAGTTGCCAAGCGTTCCTTGATTTTGAGGAATGTTTGGGCTACTTTCTGCAAGTCGTAGCTTGCCAGAAAGTCTGATACAACGGCGAGATCATCGGAAGATGAGGCCTGGGGAGAACGCTTGGCGGCAGCTGCATAGCTGCGGCGGGGCGAGACGGTGGAAGCCTTGGGGGCAGGTTCTGGAGCGGGTGGTCGCTCTGGCTTTTGGTGGACGGGCTTGGGTCCAGTGGCAGGTAGTTTTGGCTGGCCCGTGTTCTTGGCCTGGGTCCTACCTTTCTTGCCCGATCTGGGGTATCGTGGCTTGGGTGGCGACGGCCGTGGAGGATCAATTTCCTCCTTATCGTCCGGCAGCGGGATTAGTGCGTAGGGGGGTACCTCGCGTTTCGGTTCCGGGGGCGCGGTAGTTGGTTTGGCCTGTGGAGCTTCGCTCGGGCTCACTGCACTGGGTTTCGGAACCGGAGCAGACCTGGGGGCAGGTTTCCGGGCCACAGGTTCAGCGGCTTTGGCCGTCTTGACTGGTTGGACAACATGTCGAGGCTTAGGCTAGACAGGTTTCTTGAGCTTGTCCAGCTGCTCGCTATAGACTGGGCAGCGCCTGTTATTAGCAGCATGGGCGCCGCCACAGTTAATGCAATACCGGTGATTGTCCGGAACGGCGCAGGCCTGCGTCAAGTGGTCATTTCCACAGCGGACGCAGGTCGGCGCGTTCCGACAACCGAAACTGCTATGGCCGAACCGCTGACACCTGTGGCACTGGGAAAGTCGCCCGGTCTGGCGGCAGGGCTCTACGCTCACGCAGAGCCCGAAAATCCGTTTCAAGTCTAAAAGGGCCTGGGAGGAATCGCCCTTCTCTACCTGGAGTCTGATTAAGGGGAGTGGTCGACGCGAGCCATAAGTGGTGTACAGCCGAGAGGCTCCCACAACCTTATAGCCCGCGTCGCGCAGTTCGTCTAGGACGACCTGCGGATCCGCCTGTATGTCCAGGCCCCGAAGGACGAGGGCTACAGGCTTGGTTCGGTTTAATGTGTAGGTGTGGAACTGGAACGATTCACGTTCCTGCCACTGGACTACTCCGAAGTGCTCGGATGCACTGCGGCAGGTAACGCGCACAGTCTCACTCGCAAGGAGCTTGACCGATGCGTTATCTGCCAGCGCAACGACCTTACGGAGTCGGCGACTGAAGCCGATAATATCCTTGATGTTCGTGACGAACACCGGCGGGATCCTTCCTTCGGAGGTGCGACTAGGCGCAACCTCAGCGGAGGCTTTGAATGCCGCCGAGTCCGTAGCCGAACTCAGAGGTCAGGGAGGGAGACTTCCTCGGCTTGCCGCCGTGCCCTACTACCACCCAGTCGGTGGAAACCGAGGTCTCCATGGCTGGGGAGTCAGACTGCGGCAGAGGTTGCGGACTGCTTGGCCTACTAGCGGCCGTGCAGCCGGAAGGTCCGGCCTTTGCGGGCTTGGTCGGCCCTAATAAGGACCGATTATTCTCACGAACTTGCGCGGGTTGAGCAGGGCTTCCCGCGCGAGTCGTAGGGTTCCCGACTGGCCCAAGTGGCCGGCCGGGGGGCTCGTCGCTGCCGCACAGTGCTTCAGGGGCACTATCAGCTGGTCTACTGCTGACTAGCTCAGCTCTTTGTCCAGCGGGTATCCGGGGGCCGAACTGTGACACCGTCACAGTGGCGGCGCAACCCGCATCTCTATTTGTGAGCCCTACTCTCGGACTCCCCGGATTCCGCTGGACAGCGCTACCTACCAGACTTACCGGCACTGTGCGGCAGGTCCCAGTTGTGCGTGGGTTGTTGTCGTCTTGCGGCTGGTCCACTTCCATCGCAGCTTGGTGTTGTCGCTGGCGATGTGGCGAGTGTTTCCCCGGCGGCTTCTTCTTGACCGCCTCCGTTGATTGCTGTGAAAGCCTCTTCATGGCAGTCTTCTAGAGGTCGAGGCGATCCTCTTCTGCGTTGATCTTCTGCTGATGTGAACTCTTCCAAAGCAAGCAGTCGAATGCAAAATGATTTTTTTTTTTTTTTTTTTTTTTTTTGAGACCAACCAGTATGATCGGACTCGGGCTGTTTTGGAGACGAGCTCCCTTCAGCCGTGTGGGTAAGGGGTTTTGGGGGGACGTACGCCAGACGACCGGCGCGGAGAAGGTGGAGGCACTTAGTTGGGAGAGTACTGTGTGTTGGTTATATTGTGTGGGAGTGTAGTGTGTAGCCATACGCGAGTGGGAGAGGTAGATGGATGTGGCCGTAATAGTTGTTCTGGGGCATCTTTATTTATTCATTTTGCTTTGTTTTGTTTATTTCTTCATATTGTTCTGCGACGTTCTTGCGGGGTATGTTTTGTTTACTCGTGCGTTTTTATATATAGTCTTAGATCGCCGCTATGCTGGGCCGGTTCATTTCTAAGGCAACTCCTGATTGGTTGTAAATGATGTCATTATGAGGTCATTCTATTTTTAGCCATTACATAATTGTATTCAAAGCGTTGTTTTCGTTATTGTTTGTATTTTTCGTAACTATCCAAAATTCACAAAATTTATGATGCTAACGTGTATATCTCAGTTATTTTAATTACAAATTAGGTTCTACTATTAGCATTGCATAGCTCGTTTCTTTCTTGTTATTTTGATATGGTTTGATGCCAGTTTGGTTACATTTTCATTTACAAATTCTATTTTAATAAAGCCTATTCTAAATAATGCATTGTTTACAGTGTCGTCTGCTAAACGTTGCAGATCCGATTTTAACATTTTTCTTATTATTTATTTAACTATTCTTACTTTCTATTCTGAACATAATTATTTGATTAAAATGAACATATTATTATTTATAATTGCTGTATCCAGCTGAACAATATTAATTATTACTACACATTTGTTGATTATTATTTATAGATTTCCTTACTCCACTATTCTTTATTCAATACTATTCTTATTTGCTATACTTATAATATTACTCATGGAGTGATGAATTACACCCTTTTTGTTATTATTATTATTATTATTACATTTCCCTATGCTTTGTTGGGTCTCTACATGATTCTGATTTTCATGATTTATTTGTGTCATCATTGGTTTGTTATTATTTCATTATAAGGTTTTGTTCATTGACTAATAGCACATCTCTTTACATATTTTATATTCTTATAACATTATCTAAATACATTTAGTTGTTACATTGATGGTTACCTTTAGATCATTTCATTATTATAATATCTACAATTTGTTCTCTTATTATCTTTCATAGTTCAAGATTAACAATAATATCTTTCTTTATGTTTGTCTTTCTAATTATTACTTTGCCATTATTCAGCTAATGTGCTGTTTCTAATAATAATACATGTTATAAATATAGTTTCTTTCATCTTTTATCTTATTTATGTTATTTGACTTGGTTTATTAAAGGTTTGTTAGGCTCACTTAACAGTCTATTTGGGAAACTTGTCTTGTCAATTCGTCTCTGTCAAATTGTCTGTTTATGTTGTAGTGTCATATTATGCTGATAGTAGTTTTACTACGGTTCACTTGAAGGTCTTATCTCCTTTCATAATTTTAATGCTATTATATTATGCCTTGTTACCTATACTTGGTTCTTACTTATATTTATATTGGTATCATTCACTCTTCTTGTGGTTTTAATATTATGGAACGTTTTTGTGACGTTACAATATTTATGTTGAGCTATATTTCAAATGTTTTTTTTTCATTTCACCATGCTCTACACTTGAGAAAAAATAGCATAATAAAAATGATAGACGTTATTTCGCTGATGATATTGTATCATTGAATTAAAGATATGTTTATAACTTGAATAAAATTATTAAAAATAATAAAATACATTTTTAATTAATAAAGTTGTGTTAGTGATTATAATCATAAACAGAAATGACACTGTTGCACACCACTACAGAAATTTTTTTTCTATAGAAAAAAATATTATAGAAGAAAATAAATGTTCTTCTAAATCTACGACTAGATATATGAAATGTAAATTGTTAGTTATAAAAGCGTCATCAAGATAACCTATCGGACATACGAGAAACTAATGTTTAGAGGTTTAAAGGGCTTCATATTAACCAATGTTTCAATGGGCTTCATGGTTTAACCAAGTGAAATAGTTTGGATGTCGTGTTGATTCCCGACTTACCAGCCAAACCCGTGCACCACTCATTGTTTAGGCCGACTGTCTAGATTACGGTTCTCCATTCGAGTTGACTCCCATGTTGCGGAAGACTGGGCTGCAGAGGTTACTTGGCCGTCTCACGCAGAGAAACTTCTCACAGTGTAGGCCTACTCGGCCATGGTTTTAAGCTAGCTACTAAAGCCATAAGCCTCTTCTCATATTCTAAGAACTGGAATTGATTCCTCCATTGGATGTTGCCGGGACGCGTTAAGCGTCCAGATTTGTTTAGATTGTACGTTTCCCAGTTAATCCAGAGTTCGATTCTGGTTTTTATATTGTATTTGGGTGGAAGTTTTTTTATGTTTCAAAATTCGATTTAGTAATTCAGCAAGTTTATAATTTGTAAAAAATTGAATTATTGTACTGTAATCTTAATTATAAATAATATATAATATAACTATTTTAATTATGTAATACTGTAATTATAAAAAATATATACAATAATTATCACATTCTGATTTTTAACTAAATATTGCGTATTGCTACATTAAAAAAATATTATTTGTTACATATTGTTTGTATATGTACATATATATAGGTTATACTAAAAATAAAACGACGTATGATATGATTCTATTTATGTTCATTTTAAATATCGATTGCTTATAATAAAGTACATATAAACACTACTATATCCTCATCTTATTTAACTATCCGTTCACTCTTATTTGAATCTTAATTCTTTATAGCAAAATCTCTCTTACCGCAGATGCAACGAGCAACCTTTTACAGGTTCAATCAGTTCACTCGCGAATCGAGTCTGAAGTCCTCAGACGTGCGTCCCACGACACACCCAGTTTTTTTTTTATTAATTTGTAGCAAATACGTAGGAGTGAGTCTCCCATTAATTTAGCTCTTGTTTGTCAATATAGACCTAGAATGTTTTATACCTTCGGTAAGACGAGAAACATCACAGTGGTAATGAGACAACTAAACCGGCTGCAGCCCCAAGTTACGTTTTGCCATTTGTTTATCGAGAACTTCGGGCCAGCATTTATAAAAAGTTACGACTCGAGCTATTATTCGTCAAAACCGAAGTTACTCGGTCGGTCGTATGTATCCGTAAATCCTGAAACGGTTCACCCTAATCCGCTCAAACAAATTGCCCGTGTGAGAGATAAAACGGTTTGTCATGTCTAGTTTAGTGCTACCGCGGATTCGTAAAAGTAAATTTACCGTGAAAACCACGTCCGCATTCTCGCTTGTGTGTGTGTGCGCGCGTATGCATTAAAGGCACGTTCGGGGCCGTAATGTGTTTTACTTGCTCTGTACAGCTGTCGGCCGCTGCAGACGTAATGAGTTTTGTCTGCTGCATTTTAATAAATCGTAGTGTTCGAAATGCGATGTAATAATTCCTGTGGCACTGAAACCCAAAAGTCTTTAAAGCTTTTTCTTTTGTTGCATAGGACAGCGACCCTTATTTCCGTCTGCCTCCCCGTCTGTCTGTCTGTACAGATTTTAATGTATTAGTACTTTCACTTTTTAAATTCCGTTATCTCAGGTTAATTAATTGTTTGTTTGTTTATTTATTTTATCATGATAAAAGCTTAAAGCTTTTCTTTGTGTTGCATAAGAAAATGACTATTATTTCCGTCTGTCTGTCTGTCTCCTGTTTATCTATCAGTCTATCTGACAATCTATCAGTCAGTTTGTCTATATCTCCGAGATTTGATTTCAAAGTTCTTTATTTCCACCTTTACATTAGAGGCATAAAGAACTAATGGCCGTGTAAATGATTTTGGCGGAGGCAGTTGGTGGATGTTCTTGGAACCCCTTCGTCATACACGTTATGTACTTCTTTCGTTATACAACCTCGTCAGTGTTATTTGTCCATCTGCCTCCTCTGTTCTCAAGTGCTATACAACCTCTTGAGCACTAGCCGATCTCGTCCAGTAGCAGAGGCCTCGTGACTGTTGGAAAGACCCTTTTTAAAACTAAAAAATGTATCTATGTATTGTCTATTGGACAACTTTGATGTCGAACGAGAAAGAGGTTTCAAGAACTTAACCCTCTACTGTAGAGGTGGCATTTAAGAACTGTCAAAAATCTGTGGCAACCACCAAAAATGAATGGATGGAGCAATTCCAGTTACACCAACATACATTAAGAACGAATACATTTGTGCGTAAACATCCGATAAGAACAGAGGTAGCCGTCTACAACTAAATTTTCTTCTTCTTCTGCTTCTTCCAACCAAGCATTAGGCTAATAGTCTGTTGCGACCTGATCATTCCACCTCTTTTTTGGTCCGAGGAATATTCGTCTCTGCGGTCGATATCTATAGATAATCTTTGGCATCATTCTAAATGCTGTTCCAATTTACTCTTATACTCTCTAATTTGATCACTAAAGCTGGCAACTAAATATTACAGCAAATTTACCATTTCAATTAGGTAACCGTAATGTGATGTTCAAACAAAACATAAAACGACTTTGACTCAGATAACAAGTTAGCAAAATTTATAAGCCCAGCTGTGGAAAGATCCATAAAAGCCTAAAGAATAAACAGAAAGGGGTACACGCATGAAGTATTACAAGAGAGCAAAATACTCATATTCCTGTATGCAAGTGAAACACTGTTCCTCGGTAAATAAGAAGAAAAGAAAAGGTGTCGAAATGAAATTTTGAAAGGAAAAGAAAGGAAGAATTACAAATCAAGTCGTTGAATAAAAAGAACAGTGATAATTGGAGAGATGGCGCGAACAGTTGCATCGCATTCTAATAACAGCCTACCATTACCGGTTGCTTGAGATATGAGTCTACTGCAAAGAGGAAAGTTGGTAGAGTGAAGAGAAGATGGGTTCCGGAACAGGTTAACTAAGTGAAGACGATGATGATAATTACACCAAAATTTAGCTCCATTCTTTGAGACTGTTATTTAAAAAATTTGTCGGTGTGGATAATTTCGTAAATTTATCATGGGGTGAACTAAATATATTTATTGTTTTATCGCCTTTCTTGGATAAATAAAGTCGCACGTCCTATCATTACATAATTTTAACAAATCACTGCCCTCAAAGTTCTGAGCAGAGCTGAGTAATTACGTTGTATCTTCTTTAAAAAAAGTTTTTCATTTTTGTAACAATAATATTATCACTTACTTCTTTTCTCACCTCGGGCATTTGGCATAAAGTCAAATTAATATCGTTATAATTGTTTTCATCATTGCGTTTATACGAAGCCGTTTTCAAAAACTGAGACTGCTGTCTGAATTTTATGTTGCTTCTTAATCTATGAGGCCGGGAATTTTGTGCACCGAAGCGTCGAGAACGCACACAGTTGCTTTGTACTGGGACTGTAATACAACCGCACGTTGCCCAAGTTACTCGCCGAATCGGTTATGTGGTTAAAGGCATTGCGGCTCCAACCCAAAGTCAAACCCTGACTTTGTAATTCAACGATTTTGTCGCTGTAGCTCGATGATTACAACACATGCATGATTGACCACACGGAGGCTCAGTGGCCGGGAACTTCAATGCTCATAAGAACAGATATACGATAAAGATTAATTGTATTGTGTTTAATGTTTGTTTTTATTACTTCCATATTCCGTAAGGAAATGGAAGTATGGTGATGGGGAAAAAATCGTGATCGAGATAAGGGCTGATTCTGATTATACAACCCTCAAAACGTGAAGAAAAATCATTTTCCTAAAAGCGCGCGCGCGCGCGCGCGCGCGAGCGTGTGTGTGTGTGTAGAATGTTTTCTATGGCGAACGATAACTGCCGCAAATTCAAACAGAATCAAATAATTTTTTGCATGTGTGCCCGAGTTGTAGAGGACTCAAAGCCTATTGATTCTGGTTAAGTTAAGGGCGAGAAGTAGTTTACCTGCAACGTTTTACGTTTTAACAAGAGTAAAGTACTTAACTTTGATAAATAAAGTATCCTGAAAAGGTCATAATAATCCACTGCAGAAAGGTAGATGAAATATCTATACATGAAAAGAGTAGTTGAAAGGGGAGGGGGTAATTTTTTCACATTTGGTATTGATTTAATGAGTTTTACGAAATTAAATAAAAATGCATTTAAACTTTTTCAAACAATGGTAATTGTTAAAAATAAAATAATTTTGTTGCGAGGCAATTTTGTTGCGCCGATAATTTAGTCGTTTAATATAATTTTTTTTATTTTAATTTAAATCATCTATGCGTGAAGATCCGCAACCACGCCCCAGCAGGCCAACAAATAATTTGTGGCCACATAATTATATTAATATGTAATTAATGCGTGATTATCTGCGTAGTTCAGTTACTTTATAAGAATGAAGTACCTAATTTTTATAGATAAAATGACTCGAAAATAACATTATATTAAACGACCACCCTATAATAACAGAGATATCTATAAATAGTGAAAATAGTTTGAGGGTGGGGGATATTTTTTTAGAAATTATCGAACAGAATTCAAGTAAATGATTTTAAGTATAATTTTTAGAACATGGAAGTCATGTATGGTTCTCCATACCGATAATTTATTAACTTGTAGATGCTTCGCCGAATTGCCTGCCCGTTTCGTGCTATCTCCGAGCGGAAAATTTCACAGTTTTTGTTAGCGAGTTGGCTGTATTCCTATCGTATGTTGTGTAACAGAAGACTTCGTGTTTGTACAACTAGCGGTAGTTGTGGTAATGATCAAGAGCTGTATATTTCGTAGTTTTTATGCCAACAACATTTGCGTGTACGTAGCGATTAGTCTGGATTGTTCCTAGCGTAGTCGACTAGTGAATCGATATTGTTGAACCGAGCTGTGATTTAGTTTTATCTATCCAGTCAGCCTCGTTTCTGTTCACTAGGTTTAGCGTTCTGTCGACGAAAACGTAATAGTGCACCGTTTTCGACCTTCTAGATGTCCCATTCTTGTACCCTCTCCCCCCATGATGTTTGAATGTTTTGGGCTATACGCTTTCTAATTTGTGGTGAATTGTTGAAATTAATTTTTATTTACGCCGTATCATGCCATACCTTTTATGTCGTATTTCGTGGCCTTGTATTTCTTGGTCATACAGCATCCAAAAGGAAATCCATCACTTCATCTGACGTGTATAGAGGGAGTAACATATAATTTCGTATAAATGAATTGAGCCTAGTGACACCGTTGATGTACGTGGCGATAAAGGATTTCAGATATTCTGTTTTTGTTCACACACACACACACACACACACACACACACACACACACACACACACACACACACACACACACACACACACACACACACACACACACACACACACAATCGTTGTATCTGTTTCTATACGCTGTAGGTGGACGGTTAACAACAGTTAACTAAATAAATCGTTGAACCGTTCAGTACCCTATCAGTAGAAAAATCGGTATGGAGAACCATACATGACTTCCATGTTGTAAGATTTATGTTTAAAATATACTTGAATTCGGTTCGGTAATTTCTAAAAAAATATCGCCCACCCTCAAACTATTTTCACTATTTATAGATATTTCTGTTATTATAGGGTAGTCGTTTAATATAATGTTATTTTCGAGTCACTTTATCTATAAAAATTAGGTAGGCTTACTTTATTCTTATAAAGAAACCGAACTACGCAGATAATCATCCCTCCTCCGAAGCGCTCCGAAGTCACTCATGGACCCTGAGCATCTTGCAGAGGGTTCATTCCCTAAAGACGAAAAGTCTGTCTATGAACCGTTCCTCTGTAAACACGTGCAGTTACACTGCCCAGCGATCCACAGGAAGCAAATCGCTATCCACGCTGGACACTTTTCGGCTTGCACGCGTTGTGTTGGTGTGGGTTTCGGCACTTTCCATTTAAAAAGCGTGCAAATGTAAGAAAATAAACATGAGTGAGGCCAGAAATAACGCGAATTGTGTGTGTGTGTGTCTTGCCTGCATTTTTATTGCGGTAATCATAATAATAAAATGGAAACGTAAACATTACATAATTGAGATATGCTTGCCTGCCACGAACGATATATTTTCTCTCATACATGATTTAAATTAAAATGAAAAAATATAGAATTTTGTTAAAGTGAAATGAAATGTTTCCATAGAAACTACTTCTTTGTTGTCAATAACGTAGTACACATATAAAACTTATAAAAATTTACCTCCTCCCTCATCAACTACCATTTTAATTTATGGCCAAGAGCCATCACAATGGTCAAGAGCTGTATATTTCTTAAATTTCTGTATCAGCGTTTGTATGTACGCAGCGGTTATAGCTAAAACGTGTTCCGAATGTATCGGAATCGGGTAGAAAGATAAGAATATCACTATCAACACAGAAGTGGTTTTTGTGAAGAAAGTGAACTTTACATTATGAAATATGAAAAATTAAAAACAAATCATCAAAACAGGAATCACTTTAAAGCGATTGCTTAGGACAAATTCTGTACGTCAGTAGTTCTGAACTGTTAAGATTTATTTTAAGATAATGGTTTTCTTAGCTGAATGAAAAACTTACATTCCCTTCTTTGCAAGCATGCTTGTCCATGTGAACTTGTCCCTTATATTGCAGAATTCGGGTTTCTAAAAAACGTTCTGTAGGCTATAACCTGTAAATGTTTCAAGGCCCCTGTCCGGTTAAGTGTTTCTTATCATAAACTCTGGGAGTTATAAAACGTTCGAGCATGTGTCCAGAATCTCGCAAAAAAAAAAAAAAATCGAAGTGTGATGGTGATGCGGGTATGAAGAATTGTTACGATGAGAAGGTATTCAACATTTCTAGTTGTCTACAAGGTCGTACAAGGTTACGGTAAAACACGTGTAATCCCGAAGACTTGCACGGACGATTGAAATGAACGACAAAACTTATTTATGGGATATGCAGTTTTAATGCCGTGGAAATTCAGGGCGGCCGTGGAAAGAGTAAATTTATGCAAAAACAAATTAGAAAAGCCTAAAAGTAACGACAAAACGCCGTTGAAACTGTGCGGCTTGTGCAGTCGGAGAGGCGAACACATTATTATTCATAGAATTATTAAGGGCATTACGCGCGCCAGAATGGCCGTCCATACAGCGCCGTTAGTGCTAAATGGCTTATTAGTTTTTCCTTTTGCTTTGTACTTTACGGAGACTATTAATTCGTAGCAATCGCATAGTAATTGTAAACGGTATTTGTGGTAGTAGCGAAACAGATTGGAACCAGTGAGCCCCTTTCTATATTTAGGAACTTCTTTGGCTTGGAATACATAAAAAATAAAAAAAAGCAAAACAATTTTTCTCAAACATTTGAATCTTGGCTAACGAATAGAAGGTCAGTTTGAATACCTTTATCATCCTGCATATCGTTAATAATAATTTTAACCACACGAGACGCTATCATTAACAGAAGAAATGCTTGTTAATTTATGTTTGTACTTTATTTGTAAGGAGTATAGCTAGATTTAGTTGTGATGTAAAAGTATTCATGGTTTGTTTATTAATAAAAATTGTTAACAATTACCGTAATAATTTCATTTCATTTGCAACGATTATAACAGATTTAGATGAATGTGAAAGTGTTGATTTTATGTTGAATATTGCCATAACTGCCAAAATATTAAGCTAATTATTTTATAAATATAATTAAATCACTACCAACTCGGAACACAAAGTTTTTTATGAGTTAAAACGTAAAGATTTTACCTTATAGCCTGAACCAGTTTTCGCTTATGACGAACCAGAGGCTCTGATGAAACTTTTAATAAGCGAAAACTGGTTCAGGCTATAACGTAAAACTTTTACGTTTTTACCTATTAAAAACTTTGTGTTCCGAGTCGGTAGTGATTTAATTATAGGCTTATTTAGTTAATCAACGGACACGTCATGGACAACGAAATCCAAGAAATTATTTTATATTATTAATAATAATTGTTAGTAATATATCTCAGTTGTAATCATTGATGTGAATTAAGGTGAAAAAGGATTATTTCAGTTGGAAAATTTCAAGGACCATTTAAAAAAAATTTTTTTTTAGTATACGTTGTTTTTTTAGTATAAGGTTTCAGTGACTGCGCAATAAATATGTGACAAAATTTTTGGCGTTTTTAGCTAATTGTACCTATGAAAGACTGTTTTTTGTTTATTAAAATCCTCGTATATAGTAAGGAAATTAATAAATCTTAACTTCTCACTACTAACAGTATGTGGTGAGCAGGTAATTCCTAGTGCTGTGAGTGTAATGAACATTGTAAACTTTAATAATGGGAACAAAGATATTGAAAAATATCCATCGTACGAGAAATGATGTTTTAGTAAATATAAAGGCTACTGAATCTGAGGAAAAAATTTAGAAAACGGTATGCTAAATGCTTTTGTTGCCATCTAAAAATTGCTTTCGAAGTCTGGAGTGTTGCCCCTTCTTTTCCTTCTTCCTCGAGCTTTCTTCAACCGTGTATGGATGGAAGTTTCCTCTAGCACCGCCAGCCTTCTCCAGACCAATCATTTCGTAGGCAGATTCAGGCTAACACAATCTACGCTAACCCAATGAGCGGCGTTCAAGTTATGCCGTCTGCCATTCGTGACGTAAACTACCTCGTCCTATTTGTCACGACCAAGGACGCCATTGTACTGTCTTCGCCTTCTAACGGTTTATCTGTGTGTCTCGCGTTCTTGCTCACAAATCTCCACTTAAACGTCTTCTGACATCAGCTAATCTTGTTTTTGATCTTGCCACAAATATTACTCATCCGATCACGAAGAGAAACATTTACCGTTCTACCAGCGGTCGTGTCTTTGATATTTTGCCCACAATTCTTGACGAGGGTCCACATTTGTGCACAATATAAGCACCGAAAGAAGGTATTCGTCATAAATCTTGTGGCATTTCTAACTTTTGTGGAAGGTTTTTGATTTTCAATACATCTTGCAAAAATTTGCCCAGCTCAGAAGAACGTAACAAAAAGTAGAATGTGGTACGTGGAGATTGAAAAATAAATCCACACCGTTGTTTGTACTAAAACAACACTCGCAGAACAGAAAAAAAACTCTCTAATTTAATAACACGATGGTTGGAACTTAATTTTCAATATTCCGTTTTGGTCTGTTTTCTCGCTGCCCGAATAAGAAATGTCCACAAATATTAAACCCACCACGTACGTAATAGTCTCTCGTCGTTCAACACGTTTGAATAGGCATAAAAAAACAGTCTCCAACCAAACTGTGGAAACTGTTTTTTTAATCTGTTGTTTTTGCTAGTAGGCCTATATGTATTGTTCTTACCTTCGTCAACTTTTCCTCTTAAGATTTAGCCATTCTCTAAATTCTAACGTTTTCCTGGAAGGGCAGATGAGCTGGTAGGTAGCTTGGACGTCATTTTGGCCAAATGAAGTTGTGCCGTTATAGAATTGTATTTTGTATGTATAAATTATATTAAAACTGTAGGGTGTGGCCGTCGTATATGAAAACGTATACCTGCTAACATCCGTTCTGCGGCATTTGACAGATAGACTAGTACCAAGGAGATTATTATGACTGCAACACCAGCGCAGTTGTGTTCTCGTTTCAACGCGTCATTGTTTTTATTATGCGGTAAACAGAGAACGGTTACGTTAAGTAACCAGCCATTCATCGTTTCATATACTGTTCGTTATGTATATGCGTACGTTTGACCTCGTATAGCCTTGTAGGTATCAACCAGGATTAACACATTATCGGAGAGTTTACAGTCAGGATTGGGTTTAATCAACCGATCAAATGGAAACGATAACAGAATTTAAGTTGAACTTACGAAATATATAAATCCATTTAAACGGTCACCAAAATAGCCATAAACATTAAATATTAAGCAGAAAGAAACACAAACAACCGCAGATAAAGCGGTGCATGAAGTAATCGGACGATTAAAGTGCGCATGTATCTAGAGAAAGATTTCTTTTTTTTTTTGCAAAATACGTAAATATCAGGCTGAAATACCTGGTAGTGATGAAATAAGGTGTTGCCCTGGTACGGATGAAGTAAGAAGCATGATGGATGTTTTTAGGCAATCACAGGGCCAGTAACCGCTAACAATGTAATCATTGATTCGTATTAGAAAATGGTGTGCGAAATCTGAATTGTAATTTTTGCAGTCGGCTCGTTCTCGGAATGTGGCCAAACCCAATTAGCTGCCTTTCTCCAGCGAAGCCTTAAAGACTTATTTGTGATAATAATTTTAGTACCTCATAGACATTTCAAAACTTTTTAATTATAATCTCTCTTTTCTTCCATATTTCTGAACTACATGCGACAACAAGCCAAGTTAGGCATTTCGCACACAATTTTCTATTACGAATCAATGACTGTTCTCTTATCAGTTAGTAACCCTTGTGATTGCCTAAAAACATCGTTGTCCTGTGCTATTATGCATCTTATTTCATCGGTACCAGGGCGGTGCTTCCATCGTTCTCTAAACGTCTCTGTTGTTATCTGCCTATTCAGCCTGATCTTTACGTATTTCGGAAAAAAATCTTTCTCTAGATACTTGCGCACTTTCACCGTCCGGTTACTTCATGGTTTATTTGGGGTTATTCCTGTTTATTGCTGCTTAATATTTAAATGTTTTTGCTTATTTCGGTAACTGTTTAAACTTATTTTTATTTTTTTTATGTTTATCGAAACTTAAATTCTTTATCGTTTCGATTTTACCAGTTAATTAAATCCGCTGCTGAATGTAATCCGCCTTTCTCCAACACAGTGTAAACCCTGGTTGATACCCTACAAGGTTATACAAGGTCAAATGTACGTACATACAAACAGTATATAAGTGGCTGGTTACGTAACTACGTTAAGCAGGACATTGATTCCGTTCTTTGTTTACTGCATAATGTAAAAAAATGTCGCGTTGAAACAAGAGCAAGAACTGCACTCGAGTCGGACAGAATAAATCTCCTCGGTACAAGTCTACACGTCTGAAACCCCAGAACGGCTATTAGCAGGCACACGTTTGGACATAGAATGGCAGCGCTCGACAGTTTTAATAAGTAAATAAAATTTACATAAGTAACGTAATTCTTTATTGGCGCAGCACAATTTCATTTAGGCGAAATGATGCTCCAGCCATCTACCCGCTCATCTGCATGCACTCCGAGGAGACCGGCATTTGGGCAGAGGGGAACTTGTACCGGAGATACTCCGGACAACGTGGAGTCTTGACAGCGACAATAGTGAGGCTGACGTTTATGTAGTAAAGGCGGTTAGGAAATCATCGCCACCCCTTGCAAGCCTTAATACTGCGTTATTTGTAAACTGTTGCCCGGTTTAAAGCCTGAATATCGGAAATAACAATCTCCTGTTGATCCAGTTTATAATAGTCAGATTATTTTTCGAGTTTCTTACGTTTTTACAGAGCGTGATTAGTAGCTGATGTGTCACTTCTTATTTATCGGGCTGAAACCTGGGTTCTATCTAACTGAGAAGCATCTAAACTCTCTCCAAGCTATAGAGATGAGATACCTCAGGAAGGTTGAAGGAAAAACAAGAAGAGATCGAGTCAGAAACGCTACTATAAGAGTGAGTCTTAAGACCTTTGAAAGATCAAATTAAGCACAGTTGCGCTGGTTTGGACACGTTCAGAGGTTGGAAGGGGATAGACAACTGTATGAGCCAAGAATTGCTGAGAGAAGACTCAGGGGCCGGAGAAGAGTGACTAGGGAGGACAATGTGAGGTGCTCTCTGCAGGGGCTGGGAGTGTAGTGGATTGAAGCCAAGGGCCTGGCCATGCAGTTGACCACGGTGGTGAGACCTCTACACCTTACGGTAAAAGAGGATTGAAATAATAAGAAGAAGAAGATTAGTAGCTGCAGGACTCTCCTCTAGGTGCTCCCAAACTGCAATGGCACGGGACACACAGTAGCTTTGAAATTTTTCGTGATGCAAATAAGTCACATTTATTTATATAACATGAAGGTTTTAAATTAATGGTAAATTATTTATACTGTATACTGTAAAGGTTCAATAAAAAAAATAATAATACAGTTTTAATCAGAATAAAAGACTATATTAAAAGAAGTTAAACATCGATTAATAATGTTATTTAATAGTAATTAAACGAGCGAATTGAGTTCTCGCTTGTACCTCGATCGTTTGGCATTTGTCTGTGTGTCTGTCTATATATATGGGGTACATCTGACGATAACGATTTTCGTAAAACTTGCGGGCGTATTATACTTATACCCTACAAAAACCATTGTCTTTGAGATTGATCGCCCAAAAAATAGTGGGGCAGGAGTCAAAAATCCATGTGGAGTATCAGACTAAAGGAAATGTTAATCAAAATATGAATTTAGCTTTATTTTGAAAATTTAAAAATTTTGGAACGTCGCGTCGGGGGCAAAAACGTGGGTGAAAATTCTGATAAATCGCAAAAATTCATGTGGCGTATAAAATTAAAGGAAATTTTTATTAAAATCTGAATGTAGTGTTAAGTTTTCGAAATTTCAAAATTTTTGTACGCTATGGACCAAAATGTGGGACGAAAGCTTGGTAATATCGCAAATTTCATGCAGGATATCAAATTAAGGAGGAATTTAACAAAAAGCTCCTTAATTCAGTTTCAGTGTTCAGTTTTTTAAAGTTTTAATTTTTTGACCCCAGGCCCAAAAGTAGGATCAAAAATTTGAAAAATTGTAACAGGCCAGCCGGGTGTCAGGGAAGGGGACTTTTAACACAAATTCGATTGTTTAGAATTATTGGCGTTTACCGTATGATTACTCTACAACAATTGTCACTTTGCTAAAAAACTAAAAAGAAAAGGTAATCGAAATTATGAATATCAAAATTTATCTAGTAGGGCTAATAAATGTTAGGCCTATATATTTGCGATTTTGAACAACATTTAACGTCTTTTTTCGCTTCCTAGCTTCCAAACTTAATGATCTTTCCAATCATCATCCTTTAAATGCCTCTGTGCCATAGCATTCCTTATGTCTTCCATACAAGTCTATCGGGGCCTCCTTCTTTATCTTCTTTCAGGAGGCTCCATTCTAGTAATTTCTTTGACCATCTATCATTACCCATACGACACAGATGCCCGTACTATCTTAATCTTTTAGCGTCATTTGTGACATTTATATTGTTATACATAGATTCATTCTTTCCCTTATTCTTCATTTTTTACCCAATGTAAGTCTACAGAACCTTCTCCAGTATCCCATTTCCATGGATTGTAATCTTTTCCTCATATATTCTGTAGTCACTCACACCCCATCTCCAGTGTTATAATATATTACAATATTTTCTGCTATTGTCTTATATATTTTGATTTTTGTCTCGGACCTTAGTTAGTTACTCCATAAAGTGGAATGTAATTGTCTCATCACTTGTTTCCAGTGTCCTATACGATTTGTTACACTTGTGCCGGTTTTGTAATCGTGACACCAAGGTATTTGTATGAATGTACTTCCTTCACAACTCCCCGTTCCAACAATATCTCTGCATGACAGTTCTGTTACTAAGGTTGAGAATGCTCTGAAATCCATGAAAAATGGACGGGCACCAGAGTTAAAAAGTTTGCTTCTTAAAAACGTGAAGAGCTCCTTCTTGACTGGAAGACTGCGTATATTTCCAACCTCCACATAAAAGGTAGCAAAAAAGGAAAATACTATCGAATTACAGAGGACTAAGTGTAACCAACTCCATCTCAAGCTTATATGAAAGTACTGTCAAAGCAAGAACTGAACATCAATTTGAGGATATTGAAGAACAGAATGGGTTTCGTGCAGGCCAATCTTGTATAGAGAATATCTTCACATGAAAACAACTTGTTGAAAGAAAGAATGTCAAGAAGTGTAGAAACTGATTTAGTATTTATAGACCTCAAGAAGGCATATGTCAGTGTTCCACTGAGTAAGCTACAGCCAGTATTATTGAAAAACGATGTCACTGATGTATATGTTAGAGCTGTGGAAGTGCTATTATACAAAAATGTTTAGCAGTCTATCCTAAAGACTATCTGATGAATTTCCAGTCACCAAGGGATTGCGACAAGGTTATGCTAAAGCGCCCATCTTATTTAAGATGTACTTTAATTCAGCTTTTAGAACGTTGTCGCAACATATGTAGCTATCAATGACGAAAAGTTCTCCACTTTTCCTTTCGCAAACGATCAGATAATTGACTATGGGGATGAGGATGACGTCTGTTATATGCTTAGAAACTTAGATGAAGAATACCAGAAATGGGGCTTAACAATAATAAATGTAGGTTTACTTTGTTCAAGGTCTGCAGTCAGGGAGCATACTGGTTGTAAATAATTATTTTAACGTCTAAAGAACATGATTAACCCGCCCCACATAAAATTTTCTGTATGAATAAGGCACAGAATATCATCGAGCTCTATGAACCTGTAGATTCCAACATCACCTTGTATGTATGTCTGAACGAGAAAAGCAAAGTTGCCACTTCAAATCATCTCTACCCAAAGATTAGCCTGAATTTATTTTTTAAGAAAACTATTCGAGAAATCACTTTCACCAAAATTAAGTAGTGAGAACTTAATGAAACGTTACAAGGCGATTTGTGATTGTGATAATTGAGGATATTCTTTGGGCGTTTCTAGTTCAAGGCGGGATTAATAGGTTCATTGAGGAGCGATATTAGGAAGGAATCACATGGCAGTTTTGTCAGTGAATCGTCCTGGGTCGATATCAGAATCAAACTTTTTAAGTTGTATTCTACAAAATTTATTTTTATCCATTGCTTTTTAATAGAGCGTCCTTTCATTCAGACATCATATTGCTGTTATTGGTTTGTGTACACAGACCCAATATTATTTTAATATTTAGTTACAATGCTGCTAGTTAATATTATTATTTAAGTTACTGGCATTGTTCCCCGGTGACCATGCTATCAGAACCACTGCCTCTCCTGTTTCGTGAGTCTTGGAATCCACTGACACAGTTTTGGGGTTAATTAAATATTTATACGATTACTTCTTGGCGGACTGTGATTAGTTCAAACTTAAACTTTGTTTAGCTCGTGAATGAACAACGATCGATTAGCGCTCATTTCCTAGTTGTCCTCTAACAGAAATGTTCAGTGTCGTCGGTCGGCGGTAGATTTATTTGAAAATAAGTGGTGTGAAGAAAATGTTTACACTTTGGACTTATTACTATGTATTTTAGTTACGTTTGTAGTTTATAGTTTTGTCATTTGAGTAAAATACGAAAAACGACTTTGTTATTGATTAAAATTATTTTAAGCTGTATTTGGTTATGAAAACTGATCAACACGACTAATTTTATCCATTTCTACCTTTTCATAAAAATACGTATCTACAGAATTGTTCTTCATTGCTTTGCTGTCGACTGTATATTGCGGTATATTTGATGATTTTAGACTTCATTATTTTTGTTTGTAAAATGTGAAAAAATACCATGCGAAGAAAAATTATACTTTATTATTATGTGGGCAAAGTGTGTATTTTAATTTGTTCATTAACCGTTCACTTTGGACTCTAAATAAAACTTTAAAGACAGGGAAAGAAGACGCAAATAAATCGAAATTAAATACTATAACAGCTACTGCCAAATTTACCTGCGGATTCAGGATCTTTCAGCGGAAAACCTGAACTATCACGTACTGCCTTTATAGATAAATACAAAAACCGTGCCATATGCAACAGACGGCCAAAAGATAGTAGGCCTATATTAAAACGTTTCCCCGCACATCTCACAGACGTAGCAAAAAATTTGGTATCACCATTGTACCCCTGATATTAATTGAACGAGCCAAGTCAGTTCTCAGTTTTGACTCGACCGTTTGGCATTTGTCGGGGCCTAAATGGGGGAGTGATGCGTAATATATGGCCTGCATACAAGAGCTGGTCACTAGCCTCTCCTCTCCAACTCCAACTCTCACCTACAAGCGGTGGGCCCTTGTTAGACAGTGGAGACTTGAATGCCGTGAGGAACAAGATATAGAAAACCACTGGCTTAATCTAAAAAACATGTTAGTGACCACGGGAGAAGAAATCGTTGGTTTGAAGAAGAGACATGGGCGAGATGAGTGGTTTGATAAGGAGTGTGAAGAGGCAACTGACTTCAAAAACAAGACATACAAATTTATGATCCAAAGGAAATGCACTAGGGCTGTTCAAGAGGAATACAGGAAGGCCAGGCGGAGGGAAAAGAAGATTCATAGAGGAAAAAAGAGGGAGTATATGATGAGACAGATGGAAAAGATAGAGGAATATAAGAGTAAAAGGCTGAGCCGAGATATGTACAGGAAGGTGAATGATATGAGACAGGAATTTCAGCCTAGAACAAATGCCTGTAGGGATAATAATGGTGGCCTTGTGAGTGATAATGCTGGCGTGATCAGGAGATGGACAGAACACTTCGAAGAGTTGCTAGGCTCAGTTGGGGAGGCTTCGATGGAGGCATCTGAGAATGAAGAGGAGGTAGGAGAATTCGAGGATGATAGAGAGGAGTTGGTGCCATCCTATGACGAGGTGTATGAAGCTCTAGAAAAGCTTAAAAATAACAAGGCAGCAGGTTCCGATGGTTTACCAGGGGAACTATTAAAGAGCGCAGGAGGAGATTTCATAAAGGAATTTGCCCATCTTATAGAGCGAATATGGCTGGAGGAGGTAATGCCTGATGAGTGGAACAATGGGGTGGTGTGTTTAATACATAAAAAGGGTGATCCGCTTATATGTAAAAATTATAGGGGCATCTCTCTACTTAATACAGCATATAAGGTATTGTCCAACATCATATTTTCTAGGCTGCTTCCCTACGCTGAGGAAAACATAAAAGAATATCAGTGTGGATTCACTAGGAATAGGTCAACAACAGACCAAATATTTACACTAAGGCAAATCCTGGAAAAAACGTTGGAATATGGAGTGCCCACTCACCATCTCTTTGTGGATTTCCAGTCGGCATATGATTCAATCAACCGGAAAATGCTATATAGAGCTATGAAGGAGTTGCATATACCATCTAAGTTGGTGCGTATGGTTGGAGTAGTTATGTCCAATTCTAAATGCCAAATCAGAATACAATCAAATCTATCTAACTCCTTAAAAACATTGAATGGGTTGAAACAAGGAGATGCCTTAGCATGTCTGTTGTTCAACATAGCTCTAGAAAAGGTCATCAGGGATTCAGGAATTCAAACTAGCGGACACATATTTCACAAGGAGGTACAGCTTCTGGCCTATGCCGATGACATTGACGTCATAAGTAGGTCTGAATCTGGCTTAAAGGAAGCCTTTCAGGAACTGGAGTTGTCCGCTAAGGCTATGGGCTTGGTTATAAACCAAAGCAAAACCAAATATATGGTTGTAGGTGCCAATACTCGTACCCTGTCCCTGCGCATTAACGATTATGAATTTGAAAAGGTTCAGGGTTTTCCATATCTCGGGTCATATGTGGACTCTGGAAATGACTCCTCTAGAGATATTGAAAGACGAATATTATCTGCTAATAGGTGTTACTACGGACTGGTAAAACATTTTAAATCAAAATTAATAACTAAAGATACAAAAGCCTCCCTATACAAGACCTTGATTAGACCAGTCCTGATGTATGGCTCGGAATGCTGGGTGTTAAAAAAACTAGATGAGCAGAGACTATCCGTTTTTGAGAGGAGGGTACTGAGGAGAATCTATGGCCCTGTGAGGGAAAACAACATTTGGAGGCGACTGCATAATCGAGAGTTGTACGAAAGGTTTAAAGATCTTCCGATCGTGCAACTCATACAAATTAACAGATTGCGTTGGGCTGGTCATGTGCAGAGAATGGCAGAGGATAGAATTCCAAAAAGAGTGATGAATTATTTGCCGATGGGAAGGAGAAGGAGGGGAAGACCGCGTACAAGATGGCTGGACCAGGTTGGTAAGGAGGCAGTGAGGCTGGGTGCAGCAAACTGGTGGACATTGGCCGGGAGTAGAGACCAGTGGGGAAGATTTCTTTTGGAGGCCAGGGCCCGGACTGGGCTGTAGCGCCGAGGATGTATGTATGTATGTATGTTTGGCATTTGTCTGTGTGTCTAATTGTTCATTTTGGACTTTATTAATATTTATTTTAATTACGTTTGTAGTTTATAGTTTTGTTGTTTGAGTAAAATAAACTACCGGAAAACGGTCGCGTTATTGATTTAAATTATTTTAACTCGTATTTGGTTCTAATATTATTAAATTCTTAGGTTCAGCCAAACTATTGAGAATGGTACAATGCAGCGTAGGCGAAATCCTGGCAATGTTAGAGTAATGTACGTTTTGCCGCAAATTTGTATTTTGTATAGTTACAATATATCTTAAAGCACTGTTAAATTGTAAATCGTCTCTAAATAATTGGCAAATGCGTTAACAAGAATCTGTATATATTGTTACGATGGTCTCCCTGATCGTCGTATGGTACAGTGGAAAACAAAATACAAGACATCAATGAAGTCACTAATAACAGCTTTAATTATCACAATTAATAATTTGTAATCACAAGTTATTCAACAAGATTATACTCGTACAATAATTCAAATTAAATTTGCCCACACGCAGTAATAATGTCAACTAATAAGAGTCCCGCACAATATAATCACTCTTCACTAATAGCCACTTGAAACGCACTGAGTAATCGCCCGAAGTAAACTGATACTGAGCGGCAGGAGTTGGCTATTTATAGTCTGTAGGGTTCCATAATATGCGTCCTTAACTAGCGCTCGAAAATTCTAGAGGATACTTCAGCGCGGCCTTGGCAAAAACACGCAGCGGTACAGATTTATCGTCCATACAGAACAGATAACTTTCTTTGTCGGTGATCTCTTACGAATAATTTCGTATAATTTGTTTTCATACTAACAGAGTTTACATTAGAATACAGGTTAGGTGTGGTATAGTTTGTGTGTATTTTTCACTATCTGTGGGGACAGAGATAATTCATTTTCACGGCCTGTGGGAATTATAACTAGATTACATTTTGGAGCGTCCTAGCGACGTTTGTACAAATCAGTGGACGGTAAAGCTGATTGTTTACATTCATTTATACTTCGTGCAGAAAACATCGAATCCATAATTCTATAATTATTACAATTATTCTCACACGTTATACATTTATGTGTTGTTTTTTGGCAGCCACAATTTGTTTGGTAAAAATAGTATTGGTTGTCTTATACGAACCGTCAGTTGGGTAATCGTATAAAGTAATGTGATTTATTATAATTGTGTTGATGTAAGTGACATAAATACCTCCTCCTCCTATGGCGCTACAGCCCAAGTCGGACCCTGGCCTCCACCAATCTCCGCCTCCAATCCACTCTATCCATCGCAGCCCTCCTCCAGTTTCTTATCCCCATGTCCCTCGCGTCCTATGCAACGCCATCTTCCCACCTCTTCCTCGGTCTGCCTCTGCTCTTCCTCGGTCTCGTTCTTTCCCATGTACCCAGCAGAGCCCTTTTGGGGTTCCTGCCATTCTCCATTCTCATAACATGTCCGCCCCAACGCAATCTTTGCATTCTTATAAATTTTGAGACTGGTATCTCTTTATATATTTGATACAGTTCATTGTTGTATCTCAGTCTCCATGAGCCATATTCTTGTATTGGGCCTATAATGGGTCTGAGGATTTTCCTTTTAAAGGTGTCTACTATGTCGGCTGTTTTCTGTGTGATTGTCCATGCCTCACACCCGTAGCATAACACCGGTCTGATGACAGTCGTATATATTTTCATTTTTGTTTCCCTGTGCACATCCCCAGACCTAAATGATGGCAGCAATGCGAAGTATGCCTTGTTAGCCATGGTGGTCCGTCTTTGGATCTGACATAAATACGTTTGAGTATAATTGTTAATTTAATTTTGAACTGGTAGGCTTTTTGACAAACATAATTAACTGAACGATAACGAATACCATTGTCAATTACGGGTGTGTACTGATGTTGAATGAAAAACGGAAACTAACAATACTTTTCAGAATAAATCAGATATACCACAAATGTCCGGAGGCGGTATTGTATGGAATTTTTTGTACGCGCGCCAATTTGGAACCGTTCCTGCAGTACTTCTGCTTGTTTACGTTTTGGAAACACATATTTTTGGTATCTGTCTCGAGAAGTAGAATACAGTTATTGATTAGTTTATTAAATGCCGTTCCAATTGTGAATTGAAATGAAAATGAAATGAATTGAGATTTTATGGATATTACCAACATTTACAAAAGTCTCTGAACGGTTTTAGAAACGCAAGCTCTAAAAGTCGTTACCAAATATAGAGGTGTGCAAATTATTAGCTTCAAAACCAATTAATTACATTTTTTTGGTTTTCATAAAATGTTTTTTCACAAATTAAAATTGTAGTACTGTTTTCCAATGCTGCAAGGTTTTTTCATTTATTACGTACGGGTACCAACATTCAATTTAAACAAGTGGAGTGAGAAATTTTTTTTCTTAAAAACTCCCTCGAATATGCCAGCTGTTTTCATCAACTGTTTTGTACATTGTTTTGTATTGCACAATTCATTACTTTGATGTACTTCTGTTGTGCTTTATCGTATACATTATGATAAATCTGAGCGATTTAAAGATACCTGAACTCCTTTGGGTGAACAAAAATATTCTCTCTCCTTTATGAGAACACAAAAATTCACAATGAAAAGTGAGGTTCCTTGAAAAGTGAGGTTCCGGGAAGGTTTTGTAGACTTCTAGTCAAGGTAAAAGGTCTTGGTTGTGTGCTTAAGAAAACAAGAAGCATGATATATCAAAAAAAAACTTTGTTTCTAAAAATCAGAAAGCTCTTAATAATGTTTCACTCAAATGTGGTGAGGCTCCAGGTTCGAAACGGAAGAAAATACGTTTATAATTATATAAAATTATGTGGCATGGTAATATTATCGACTGTTGTTCGGAAACAACTTTGTATCGCTGGCTTCTCGAGCAAGATCATGTAAGAACGCCATAATTATGCCTGCAGTGGCTAATAAAAGACTAATTTGGGCTGAGGAAGTTGTAGAAAAGACTGAAATTTACTTGAGAAATGTAAATATATCATAATATTTTAATTAGAATGTAAATAATTGAGGCCCCAGCGTAACCTTGGATTTTTCGTAATGCTTCTTTTGGAAAAGTTGAGAGGATATTCTAGCAGTTTAGACCTAGCCAAAGAAACAAATGTAGTTTTGATTTATTCTTTTTATTTTCCGATAAATCCATATACTAAAGAGGCGAAGAGAGTGGTCAATACATACGCCAATTAAAAGATAAGGTGTGAAACACCCAACAATTATTTGGAGCTGCATCCCCGCTTCTAAAGGAACTAGGAGATTATATATTGTAGAAGGAATTATTAAGCTGGACCAGTATAGAAAAGTCCGTAAAACTCAGCTTTCTCCGTAACGTAAGGACTGATTCTCTAATGAAGATTTTTTCATGCAAGACGAGGTACGTTGCCACAAAGCCCAATCAGAAAATAATGTCAGTGCCCTTCCTTGACCAGGTAATAGCCCGCATACAAATTATATAGATAACCTTTGGCAGTTTTTGAGAGAAAATCAAGAATAAGGCTAATAAGACTGTCTCCACAAAGACTCACCTTATAGCTGTACTTAGACGAATGTAGCACAGGGGCAAAGACGACAAGAGAAACTGTGTCACTCTTATGAAAAACATACCAAAACCACATCACGATGATTATAAAGAACAACGGATGCTAAATGTTAATAGAAGTCAACAATATGTCAATAAAACAGATTAAAAAAAACATAGGTTTGTTTTGTGTCTAATAATTTGCACACCTCTGTACTTTTAGTAATAGTTGGTATAATATATACTACAGCTTCTGCGAAACTGATTGCTAGGACAATTATGATAACTGACGTATTCGTAAATCTGATTGCACGTGTTAGTTGACATTCTTACCAGTATCAATATCAATTAGATCCTCACCTAAACACTACTGTCGTAGGCTTTCAAGGCCCGAGTCAGTCCTATTGTTTGTTGAAACTATCGGACTATGCAGCCATGTTGTAACGTTAAATCGGTGTCTCTGTTACTCTGCATTTTCACAGAGTCACTGATAGCGCCACTAGCGGCTTAAAGCACTACTAAAGAGTGGTTGCTTTTTGGGACTCCGCAAGCCAGGTGCTCTGCGTTTTAGCATTCTACGTAGGTACCAGCAAACTACGTACACGTAGGTTAGATAGTTATAAGTTTGAGTATTTCTAACTGTACCCTAATATAAAAAAGAAGACTAGATAATGAAATCGTAGTTATGAAAACCAAAATAAATGCTAAGATTTCTGAAATTATGGCCAACTCATAGTTAGTACACCGAAGCATTTTTTGAAGTGATTCCCTTGGCGGGGGGGGGGGGAGCGGTCAGTCAGCTGTTAAAACAGCGCACAGAACTGGAAGCGTAGTGATATTAATGACTTTGATTAAACCAAGTCATTAATGTCATTTTGACTGGAAAATAGGTAACAAATGCGCCGCTGATTTTCAAAAGATGAGAGATAAGGAGGCATGTGAAACAGTTTTTGGTGACAACAATAATGTTGGTTACGTAATCATTTATATTTACTTTCGCCTGATCTTCTTGTAAGTACTTTTTGCGTTGCTTGCTCTTGAGAATTCCCCTCTGAAACGCACAGAGATGTCGGCTCTACTCGCCGGGCAGTCCAGGTAAAGCAATTGTACCTGTCGGTGTTGCGGAAAATATTAATCGGTTACTTGATTTCATCGATCGATACTAGGGGCCGCCCGTCATATGAACTACGTGTTCAGTGTATAGTCTATTGTGCTATCCACTACCAGTAAAGGACACTGTTAAGACGCGACCTTTGTAACGCTGCACCTAGTCCGAGATTCAACTGCACAGCTTATTTATGCTGAAGAAGTCGATGTAACCTGTTCTGACAGGGAATTCGTACTCTTCCGTTTGCAATGCACAGGGCCGTATTTACGGGGGGGGGGGACGAACGGGACCGGACCCCCACCCAGAGGGTCGAAAAAAGTTGATGACTTTTGTTAATCTCTTACTGTTTAAGCTATTTTATAGTTTTTTTCAGCTCTGTACGGTTATACACAATTAAATTTACACAAAGTAAATATACTTTTGAATATACAAACAGGTTTATTGCACAGCACTAGCGTGAACGTTTGAAATATGAAATATAGGAAAATCAATTCAGTCAATAAGTATCTCTTGTAAACAGTGTTTCAGTAACACATATTTTATATTGTGTTATTACTGTTTACTTTAATGGGATTGATTTAAGGATGTTATCACACGTTTCTCAGTCCCTGCTCTTATGTGTCATAATGAACAATCAAGAGATGTAAGATTCTACGTGGATTAGAATCCCACTTACTAAACTTTGATAGTTTAAATCCTATAATTGACGTACATATCTGGTTAATATCAGTGGCGAAGCTAGTAGTTAATGAATGGGTAGGCAAAAATCATATCTTAATTTTTTTTAAGGAATCATTAAAAGGACGATGGTTCAAATCGGACGCTGAGGCAGAGTTTGCTGTAAGCGAATGGTTCCACAAACAGCCGTAAGAATTTTACTAGCAGGGAATCTACAGGTTAGTGCAACAGTGGAACTCATGTCTTAATGTTAATGGAGACTTCTTTTAAAATCGTTGAATAAAAAATGCTTTACAGCTCTATACGTGTTTCTATTGAACAATCCTTGTATTAGTCATACACAATAATACAACTGATTGAACTTCAAATTTTTAAACTTGATTAGTTTCTATATATATATGTTTAATGTTACAAATACAGTAATTCAAATAACAATCTTGATCATCTGTTAGTTCAGCGGAATAACAGGGGCACTTTTAATAACAGCATAAAATAAACACACTTATAAACAACACTGCGCGCTTTAACTTGAATGTTTGGACCACAGAAGTGAGGCATGCTTCAACGCTCTATGTGTACAGCACGGGACAATCCCCCCTCCCCTCCCTTCACTTCCCTATCTCTCCAGCACATTGCTTACATACGATGTATACAAAAAACGCTGAGGCAAGTTCAGGTTGCCTTATTCGCTTTAAACGAGCTATGCCGAATCTCACCTGTCACCATCTAGCGGTCGCTCAGTAAAGCACGTTTCGGCTTAATAAATTCGACAATCGCGGTAATAATGTGTAATCTTTACGTTATGTAGTTCATACGTATTTATAATTTTTATTCTACAGAATTTTTTAGGGTAGGCATTGCCTCAATTGCCTCCATGTAACTTCGCCACTGGTTAATATAAATTTACGTAATTAATTTATAGAAACAATTTACGAAGAAACAGTGGTTATTTGACAGCAGTCTTGTATTAACAGCCGCTAGATTGACAGCCTCCGTAGTTGTCACAACGTAATATTGTACGTAAGAGAAAACGATATGCAGATCGTTTTATTGCATAATTTAACGAAATTAAAATGACGCAAAACCGAGACTAGGATGCTGTGTGCACTGCGCCAGCGTTAGTACTGCATTAGACTGAACTTCAAGTATCTGATGAGGGGATAAAGTATGCGTGATTGTGTTGTGTGTGTGTGTCTGTGTTGATATTGTTTGTTTGTCAAGGCCAATGAGTCATCAGCCCTGTCCACAGTGCAAACTGCCATCCATCACAAAGGCAGACTACCAGTTTGTAATATTATTGCAGTCCGCTTATTACCGTTACGGCAGTGAGTGCGTTTAAAGACTACGTATTATTGGCATTGTGTTTACAACGTAGTCCCTTTTAAGTAGTTGTGTTATAGCAACATTAAAAATACGAATTTGTGAACTATCGTGTAGGATTAATGTACTTTTAGTTACTTTCTGTTAGTGAGTGAATTATCTTGTTATTTGTTTATTTGTCACTTCAAGGATCATCGAAACAAAGAAAAAAAGTTTCGTTGTTCATAGTGAAGGTCGCGAAATAATTAGTAATATAATTGAAAAATGTGATGAAGAAAAACGACAAAATTCGCTGACATACCCACTTAATCAAGCAACAAAACGAGCTGCGTATTACTGTGATAAATCGGAAAGCTTCATTAAACACTTGAGGAAGCAAAGAAAATGCAGTCCAGATGGAAAATTCTCTACACCGGGGAAAAAACGTAAAAGTGTGAGAAAAAGAAACTTTTTCTTGATAATTTCGATAAATGGGTAGTAAGAAATATTGTTCAAGATTTTTGTAAAAATCAAAACGTTGTGCCTACCGTTAAAAAAACTCCTACCTATCGTGAAAGAAAGAATCCATTTTCCATTGGGCGCTAAATCATTAACGCGAGTGCTTAAAAGTGTGGGATTCAAATGGAAGAAATGTAGAAGTAAAAGAAAAGTGTTAATTGAAAAACCAGTACTTATAATGATGCGTTACAAGTACCTTGTGCAAATTAGAAGCTTTCGGGAATCTGGGAGAAACATAATTTTTTAGATGAAACCTGGGTTGACAGTAATATAGCTGTAGATAAATGTTGGCAGTCAAATGAGGTTTCTGGTGTGTTACAGAATTACAGTGCGGGTAACAGATTAGTGATTTTACATGCGGGAAGTAAAAATGGCTTTATTCCAGGTGCTAAACTTTTGTATAAACTTGGAAGTACTAGTGGTGACTATCATGGGCAGATGAACTATGAAAATTTTAAAAAATGGGTTGAGAATAAGTTGTTGCCAAATATTCCGCCGGAATCAGTAATAGTTATGGACAATGCACCGTATCATTCTGTTTTAGCTGAAAAAATTCCGACAACTCGATATGACACAATTTCTGAGAAATAATTTATCAGAAATAAGGGTATTAATTGCGATGAAGGTATGAGAAAGGAACATCTTTTTCAAATTATAGTAGAGAAAGATAGCCATCGGCCCAGAGAAAATCAGTAGAAGATTGACCAATTTTTATCACACTGTTGTACGGCTTCCTCCCTATATGTGCGACCTCAGTCCTATTGAACTTGCCTGGGCAAAAGTTAAAAACTACATACGAAATTGCAACAGTCACGGAAGTCTTAATTTTACGGAATTGACTGAAATAACTGAGCAAGCAATAATGTCGGTAACTGAGAGTGACTGGGTAGGGTACTGCAAGAAAGTTGGGGAGGTAGAGTTAGAGGACTACTACTGGGAAAGTGATGGGATAGTGTCAGACATTATTGACAAGATTATTATCACATCAGGTTCGGATGATGATTATATCAGCAGTGACAGTGGTGACAACATAGACAGCAGTGACAGTGACTCTGATCGCAGTTTCAATACTGACAGGGAAGAGGAAACAGATGAGGAGTTAGGTCGCCCTCTTTAAAATGTAAGTCATCTATTACATTTCGAAATGATAATCTATGTGAAATTAAAATTAGATTTTAATACTAATAATATTTAACAGTGCCAATTCTTGTACAACACATAGCGTCACAGTTATCACTCAGTGCTCAACATTGATAGTTATACACACTTAACAGTCACACACACAACACAACACACAGTCAACACAGTTGACAGTTATAGCGTCACTTAATGCTCAATGAGAGGAAAGTGAGCGTTGAGTGAGTTTTGATAATGGATGTGAATCGGGATTTCTCAGTAATCGCTGATTGTTTAACGCAACTGCGCGTCCGTGTGTCTACGCTCTCTCTCTGCCCGCATTCCTCTCAGAGACTTGGAGTTCAGTGTAATGCAGTAATTAAACGGGCTTTACGGTAAAACGGTCTCAGTAATCAATCAAGTCGCGTGATTGTCTGCTAATGACACGTGCGTCACCGCTTTCTGCAAAAACTACGTAATTAATGTTTCCAGGATGTAAAGACAGGCAGCTTCGATAATAATCAGACAAGGAATCGGGCCATTTATCGTTACGGTTAGCTCCCCTTCTCCCTCATCCTTACACTTTCTTCCCTTTCCAAATACGTATTCGTACCATCATACATGTTCATACTACATAGGCCTATTCATATTATACACATATGACGGGTTGGAGTTTGTACGTAAATGTGCAGAAGCTCTTTATACTTTATGGGTAATTAATTTTTTTTTAATCTAAAGATTATTTATTGTTCTTTTTATAAAACAATTAAGTAAATGATATTTAAATTGAATTTTTTTAAACATAGCTCTTTAGAAAGTGACAAATAGCAAAGTTAGGGAGTTCTTTAACACATTTACGTGGTTAAAAACTTAACAAATTATTTCTTTACAAATATACTGCTAAAAAAATTAATAGAATGAAAAAACATGTTCTTTTTTTACTGATTTTACATTTGTACCATACGTTATATTAATATTATAGTTTACTGAATAACATTCATAAATATCCAATCTTTACAAATAATTAAATTGTCTTTAAATCTTTCTCGTTTAGCCCAATTACCCGACCCTGTCAGTTTTCTTATTTATGGGTACTATTATTTAGGTCTAAATTAAGTAGCAGCATTTATTTTAGTGGCTTTCTATTTTTTTTTCTTTATTTCTAGCAAGCAGTTTTTACTTTTTTGTGGTTTTGGAGATGAAGGATGCCGCCACTGCATCGATGCTTTTTGGTTTCTGGGGTAAAAGGGTGTACCCAGAGTTTATCAGTAGTGACAACAGACTGTAAAAAGCCCCGTTGTCTTCATGTTGTGCCAATAATGAATGAAGCACTTGCACGCGTATCTGCTTGTGTTCGTCCGTCAGCATTCACAGAATCCAATGTGCATACTTTTAAGTAATGATGTTGATTTACGATACAGCTATCTACATTACCAACACTAATATGTAATGTAGAAGCAATATTTGATGTGGCTGACTAAGGTTTGACTACCATTTTGAACAAACAAGTGTTTTATCATATCGGCCATTTCTACTGTTGTCGATGTTTTTGGGCGTCGCAGATGCGGTTCATTGTCGACATTTTCTCGGACATTTTTGAAACTCTTTATGTCTGACAACGTTTCTACGTCAAACTGTCTGTTAAGTTTCCAAAAATTTCTGAATGTTTCACGTTTTCTCGTAAGAAATTTAATAATAATGCGTTGTTCCACGCTTGAATGCTCTTCTGCTTCACTCATACTTGCTAAATGAACAACAGTGCATGGTGGTTGCTGAACGACTGAGAGAGATTAGTATTTGTTCCCACGTAACGCCAGTGCTAATAATTTCGGTATTTGTTCCTTCTATTTGGAGCTCAAACCAAAAATTGTAATTTAAATTTGAACGCTCCTCGTAATCGCTTCTGCGATCTCACAGCCTGAGCCCAAATACCTTACAAATTACGATTTTAAAAATGTAATTTAGTTTTTGAATATAAAGTTAATGAGTATGTGCGAGATGACGGATCCTGGAGAACACTAACGGAATATGAACTGCATCAAGTACTGCTTGTAGTACAGTTCGAAGATTACATTGGCTGCGCGGATGGGTCTGACCCGAGAACAACTAACGGAGTATCAAAAGGGAAAATGACGAAGAGAGAGATGTAACCTGTTTCTTTCACGGCCGACGTCATAATTATTCAAATTATTATTCGAGCTGTAAGGCCGTGGTCTACTATAATCTCATGCTGATCGCTGTTGTAATCAGACGTTTCCGCGTCACCTCTGGAGTGAAAGGTTTTTGAAAGCCTCTGCGACAGTACTGTGGTTTTACTGCGTACACCTTGTCAATCGTTTCAAAACCGTTCACTGAAGATGCCCCCAGACGTGATACCGAAACGTCTGATTATAAGATCGATCAGCATGAGAATTATAGTAAATCACGGGCTTACAGTCCGGATAGTAATTTGAACAATTGAGAGGGAGATGTTGTTGACTAAACCGAGGTCAGATGACAATTTTATTGTATATTTCTCTGTTGAAGTTGGGTCACGTGACGTTTCTAGTAGTTTCTGCCGTTTTGTAACTTTTAAAGATTGTACAGTTTTACTCTGATGAACTTACTACACTTACCGCTTCGCAAAGACGATGTTCGACTTC
The DNA here is from genome assembly GCA_034769895.1 of Magicicada septendecula. Taxonomy (NCBI): domain Eukaryota; kingdom Metazoa; phylum Arthropoda; class Insecta; order Hemiptera; family Cicadidae; genus Magicicada; species Magicicada septendecula. The sequence continues at coordinate 120,652,597 of CM068371.1, forward strand.
ATTTCCCTTCTTTCCTTTGTTACCGACGATCTCCTCATCTTTCGTAATGTATTTCTCAGGTGACAAACACACAGAGCGCTTGAGCTCGGTTTTTACTTTTTTCCTTTGTTATCGACGATTTTCTCATCGTACGTAGTGTGTTTCTCAGGTAACAAACACGCACAGCCCTTGAGCAGACCAGGACGCTCTGCAAGCTCGTTTTCTCCAAGAATGCCAAGAATTTGCTATGTCCGCTGATTTGTTACCTTTTCTTAGCCTAGTAGTGATGTAGAAGTCTAGTTTATTATGTACTGTCGGTCATTACTGTGGCATTTGGAACGCATTTAATGTGCTCGGCGCATCAAAATGCGACACCGTAGAGCACAAACCTGTTGGGTGGAAACGAAAGGGCAACGCCACTACAGCGATGTGGTGTTCTCGTTTTGTGTGTAACTCTGTGTGTGTGTGTGTGTGTGTGTGTGTGTGCGTGTGTGTGTGTGTGTACTGTAACAGATTTAATTAATAATTTTTCCGACGAGTTGGTATAATAATGGGTAGTTCATGTTTAAATCGAGTAAACATTAAAAATATATGTTGTAACGTTAACACTTAATTATTATTAACTGTTTTTATAGCAACTTTACTACATCATTTAACTATGAATTAATAAAGTGTATTATACAGTATCAATAATAATTAATATAACTAGTATGCTCATTGAGCTGCAGAAGTCGCTCATTATGTTGAACAAAATTCATTTATTTCTACTGTACATAAATTCCTATTTTAGATAATCTTAAAGTTATCCCGATTTCTGTACTTTTTTTTAGTAACAACTGTAGAGCACACATTCATACAATAAACACTGAAAATTCGAAACATTCTTATTTGGGTTACAATTCCTTTTGGTGTGACACCCTTGCTGGAATTTCAAATTTTTGGCCCTGGGTCCCAACATTTTGAAATTTCCAAAACTTAACTTTAAACTCAGATGTTTTAAAACTTTTGGTATCGCGATTTTATAAAAATGTTTACCACCTACCTTTCGGGCCCTGACGTCCATAAATGTTGAAATGTTCAAAAATTAATACAATATTCAGATTGTAGTTTAAAGTCTCTTTAATTTGATACCCTACATGGGCTTTCGCGAAATTTTCACAATTTTGACCCCCTATAGTTTTGCCTCCCGCTCCTTTTGTTGGGGGGGGGGGGATCAATCTCAGAAACAATAGGGTTGTGTACGGTAAAAGTATAGAGGCGCGTGCTAAGTTTTACCAAACTTACACGGCACGGTCAGGTAAAAGTAACACAATATGACACGTGTACGATACAGTGGCGCAGGAATAGGAAAGTCAATTTAGTTGCATTGGGTTTACGGGTCTGAAACATTAACAAAACGTGTGTAATATACACGCACAATGTTGAGCAACGTTGGAGCATTGTTTCGTGGTGAGAGCTTCATTTTTTTTCGGAACGTTGGGAACAGCTTAGTGCAAAGAGAGTAAAGCTTAAAACGATTTATGGACAAACCGTGTAGGATAATGCGAACTGTATAGTTGAATCTCAGTTATCCGACTTAAACGGGCCGCGTCAACGTCGGATAGTCAAAATGTCGGATAATAGGGAAACAAAACCATAAACACATTTTTAGTGAAATACAATGCATTTATCAAACGTATTTTTATTTGTAAACATATAAATTAAGACAACAATTTTTTAAATACTTATTCAGTACATTGGATGTATGAAAAAGAAATATTGTACAATTGGAAAAAACTAAATTTAAAAAATAAATAAAATGTACATTTTATTATTATACATGTACTTTTATTTTTAAACATATACATAAAAAATAGGCCTATCTCAAGACAAAAACAGTTATAGTCTTTGGAAAAAATTTGTAATTGATACTGTTCTCCTGAGCTCGCCGTTTCCTAGCCGTTATCTCACGTCTGTCTTAGAGGCTTCCTCTTGCTGCTCAATGGGTTTTAAGACTGCTTCAATAGCATTCAAACCGCCTGCATGAGTCATTTTAACGTACTCATTATTATTGTCATTGATCATCATTAACTTCGTTTTTGTCGCAGTTAAGAAGCTTAACTATTTCGTTACCTGTCGCTTCAGTTTGCTGATCACTATTCATCCATTCGTCAACATCTTCTATTGTAGCTCCCTCACATCCAGGAATTCGCTGTAGTAATGGAAGAATACAGTCACCATCAGGTTCTGTTGTTTTAGAGTTCTCACTACACTTATTCTCTGATGTTTTTCGTCCTTATCTTTGAATGTTTTCGTCCTATATGTTTGAAAAAAAACTTTTCATACTTCACTGTTTTATTTATTTTTAATTATCAGTTATTTGGGAACTATGTCGGTTAAAACGGAATGTCGGACAACTGGACTTTGCTGTAGTTTGAAAGATTCCAAACTACGCGTGTTACTCAAACGCTAACTAGAGTTAATTATGGTAAATTGTGCCATGTACCAGTGTCCCGGGTTTGAATTGTAGTTAATTGTGAGATTTTTTTGTGTGAAAAATTAATCTCGAAAAGTGGATAAATTTGTAAGAGTAAAGAACAGTACACTGAACCTCGAAAATTGTGTTTTAGAAAGATATTCGCGATACCGTCTCATAGCGCCAACAATGCGGATTTTATAATTTGTGAGGGTACAGAACAGTACACTGGACATCGAAAATTGTTTTAGAAAGGTATTCGCGATACCGTCTTACAGCGCCAACAAAGAGGATTTTATAATTTGTGAGGGTAAAGAACAGCACACTGGACCTCGAAAATTGTGTTTTAGAAAGGTATTCGCGATACCGTCTCACAGCGCCAACAATGCGGATTTTATAATTTGTGAGGGTAAAGAACAGTACACTGGACCTCGAAAATTGTGTTTTAGAAAGGTATTCGCGTACCGTCTCACAGCGCCAACAGTGCGGATTTTATAATTTGTGAGAGTAAAGTGTAGTACACTGGAAAGTAGTACACTAAACTGTACTGTAGTACACTAAAGAACAGTACACTGGACTTCGAAAATTGTGTTTTAGAAAGGTATTCGCGATACCGTCTCACAGCGCCAACAATGCGGATTTTATAATTTGTGAGGGTAAAGAACAGTACACTGGACCTCGAAAATTGTGTTTTAGAAAGGTATTCGCGATACCGTCTCACAGCGCCAACAATGCAGATTTTATAATTTTTAATAACAATTGTAAGTTAAATCGCATCTTCAGGGGAGGTACCCATTGCTTAGGGAAACGTTTCAAGAGGCTAACAGACGTTCGCCAGTTTAGACGTTGAGAGACGCAATCAAAGCGGAAAACAAAAATAACGAGTATTTTTAAAAAGAAAATGGCAGGTACTGACGATGAGATCCTGTTCATTTACCTATGTACCATTAATAATTGGATGTTTTCAGTGGAATCTCGGATATCTCAATTAACTCGGATATCGGTCGTAAGTTGTGTTTGTGCACTGAAACTGGTGAACTCGTTATTCGTTTTATCAACCGTAACTGTGTTTCTTCATTGGAACCAGCTTATTTTTTAGTCTGTTATTATTGGCAATTGCTTTTCTTCATTGAGGTCGGTTTCTTCATTACTCAGTTTATCAAACGAAAGGCGTTTTATTTGTTATTGTCGATTCGGTTTATTCATGATCTAGTACATATGGTTTTATTCTAGGGGAAAAGAAATGGATAATACTGGAGGTAACATCCTTAAAGACCGCAAGAATAACGCGGGGATCAGGGAACTGACAAAAATATAACCGACACTATCGAGTCAGTCGTGTCGTTTAAGTAAACGCTACGCAGGATACATTGGGAAACGGAGAACCGTAGAAGAGGATAATACGTGGACACCAAAACTAGAATGAGGAGACGACAGCCTTTAAATATAATATCGGAAGGTATGCATTTGAAATATTCATTTGATGCAGTTAATAAGTTGAGATACCTGGGTAATATGATAAATAATGAAGAGTCCATAAACAGGACAATACATAACAGGATACAAATAGGAAATAGGGCATATTATGCCAATAGCAGACAATTGAGAAGCAAACTCATTAGTCCCAACACAAAAATAAAAATGTTCAAGACACTTATCGGACCAGTTATTACTTATGGAGGTGAGACATGGACATTGACAAAGTAGGAACAAGTAACACTAAGAAGGTTTGAAAGAAAGATCGTAAGACGTGTTTATGGCCCGGTTAAAGAAATGACGAATGGAAAATAAGAAATAACTAGGAGATAGATGAGCTATTGAATCATGAGGACATTGTAAGATTCATAAAGGCTCAACGAATCCAGGTCACCTAGGATGTTCAGCGTATGTCAAAGAAATCTTGAGGACGTAAGTCTATAAAAGCAGAAAGATGGGCCGACCTGGGATAAGATGGTCGGATGATGTGCTAGAAGACCTCAGGAGAATGGATGTGAGAGGTTACAATGAGACGCCAGTGGGCAGGAGAGTTTGGAGAAGATTGTTGTTGGAAGCCAGGGGTCACGTTGGGCTGTAGTGATGAAGAAGTACGAAAGGTATGTCGACTGCGACCGGATTATCTTGTTTCTACAAGATATGAAAACACGGATCAGTTTACAGCATGATCTAACGTGATGATAATTCATTGACTGTTCATATGTGAATATAGGCAATGAGGCTGATTTATAATGCCGCTGAATAACCTACACCGGCAGTGCGCGTTCTTTGCTCCACACAAATCAGTACGGGGCAGCAGATACGCGGGGCGAGCGCTGCCAGGCTGTGCGAAGATTCATATGAGTCTGTCGCTAATTAACTATACAGACACTGTGTGTTGCTCCAGTTGGCTGATACTCGGTATTAATAATAAAGTTCAACAGGCGGTGATTGTTGTAACAATAGTGTAACACAGCGGCGGCTTGACAGCCACTATTTTAACGAACTTCGACAGCCGTTAGTGCATTCATTCATCAACGGGCGGTTGCGCGTGGTTTGAGTTTCTAATAGACAATCATCTTCATCTTCTGCCATGCATCCATGTTATTACCGCGTTTCTTCACCCAACCTATACCTCGTTGCCTCGTAAAATAGAATGACTGGAAATCCTGAATTCGTTCCAGATTGTAAACGCTTGTACCGTGTACCAGGGCCTCGGAATTACTAATAGGACACTGAACTGTACCGAATTTAGAAATTGTAATTGAGTTTTTTTTTTAATTAATCTCAAAAACTGGATAAATTTGGGAATTTTTACTTTCATGTTCCATAAGGAAATGCAAGTAGGCCTATGGTGATGGCGAAAAAATCTTGTTCGAGATAAGGGCTGATTATGATTGTACTACCCTCAAAACATGAATAAAAGTCCTTTTTTGAAAAGCGCGCGCGCGCGCGTGTGTAGAATTTTTTCTATGGCGAACGATAACTGCCGTAAATTCAAACAGAATCAAATAATTTTTTGCATATGTGCCTGAGTTGCAGAGGACTCAAGGCCTATTGATTTTGGTGAAGATCTCTTATGGGAAAGGGGTATTTTACCTGCAACATTTTATGTTTTAACAAGAGTAAAGCAGTTAATTTTCATAAATAAAGTATCTTGAAAAGGAGGCCATAATAATCCACTGTAGAAAGGTAGATGAAATATTTATAAATGAAAAGGGTAGTTGAAGGGGGAGGGGGTAATTTCCTACAAATGAAAATGATAGTTGAAGGGGGAGGGGACGTGTACGTGTACTACGTTATCGGCAACAAAGAAGTAGTTTGTTGTTAATTTCCTTCTCGGGCTGTTTGGTCGTGGTCCAATGTTTTCTGCAAAACCAGACGTTTCGGCAGTGTCATCGACTGCCATTATCAGTGAAAATCGAGTGCCCTAACTAATGAGGTGGTATACGTTAGTGACCACAGTACTGTGGTTAAGGCTGAAGAAAGAAGTAGTTTCTGTGGAAATATTTCATTTCAAAAATGATTTTAAATATAAATCTTAGAACATGGAAGTCATGTATGGTTCTCCATACCGATATTTTTTAATTGTTAGTGTAAATAACAGTACTCTGAATTTCGAAAATTCTGTTTTAGAATGGTTTTCGCGATACCGCACCGTCTGACAGCGTCCAAAGTCAGTGGTTTGACGACTAAAGCAAACTAGAAGTTAATTCACTAGCTGCGATTCTTAAAGTTTCTGCTATTTTTAAGTGGAATGCGTAAAATTTTATAAGTAGGCTTATGTTTCTAAAAATAAACATATTGTAAAGACGCTGGTATATCTGAAAAATGTGTCTACGTATTCGCGCGCGCGTGTTTAGTAACAAACTTAATAACAATGAAAGAAATAATATTTATTAAAATTAAGGCTATTAATAGCATTCTTGCAATATTTCTAAAAATAAACAATAAATTCATCGTTCCGTAACTGTAGACCTCTAAAGCTGTATTCTGTTGTCAATATGTTCGTTGATAAATCAGATGCAATTTCGTCTTGTCTGTGTATTTGTTTCCTAACATTACTATAACTAGTTGTAATACAGACTAGTTCTGACCAGTATTTACTTGGTTCAATCATGTTCGTGTTGTCATTTATTGTCTTATCTTTTGTCTTGCCACCGTCCACAATCCAGTGCTGTGTTCGCATCCCTGTACGTCCATGTTCTGACTCTTTCCTTCGTTCCTTGCTAAGTTTTTCTACTTTCAGTGATCTACTAATATTTTTCTATACGTGTTTTTGAAGTGAGAACGGCACTATGGTGCCCGGATCACTCCCTCACACATCGCGCTTCAAGGGCAGTAAACTGATTCAACGAGTCAAGAAATGAAAAACAGTGTTCCCGGATTAATCAAACGTCATTTCCCCATAGAGCTATTCAAAATTTCTCCGCTGCCACTAATATGTGTGCTTTAAGCAAATCGTAATACGCCGTACTTTAAAGAATATGAGCACATTCTAAATGTTTAAATACTATTACAGGACTAACCTAAATATTAAAAATAATTTTATTTGTGATAAAAGAAAATGTACTCACTTGCTGAGAGATCGAGCTGAATACTTTTGAAACCCTTTTCTTGAACATAGTTCATTATTAGTTTAATATATTTAAACAACAGTCCAATTGTTTAATTTATAAAAACAATTCACACTCAGTGACACCTATTTTTTATTATAGGCCTAATATTTATAGTATCGTCAATGAGAATGCTTAGTTACATGTTTGAAATGTGGAAATAGTATACTCTTTTAGTTGATACAAGAGTTCGATTCTGGTTTTTATATTGTATTTGGCTGGAAGTTGTTTTATGTTTCAAAATTCGATTTAGTAACTTAGCTGTTTTATAATTTGTAGAAAATTTATTTATTATACTGCTCATATCACATTCTAATTTTCAACTAAATATTGCATCATATTGTTACATTGAAAAAAATTATTTGTTTTCACATTTTTTGGATATGTATGTATATTGAAAATAATACGACGTGTGATATGATTCTATTTATGGTTATTGTAAATATCGGTTTCTTATAATAAAATTCGTATAAACATTACTACGCCTTCGTCTCATTTAATTATCCGTTCTTATTTGTATCTTAATTCTGTATAGCAAAATCTCTCTTACTCAAAATACGTCGAGCAACTTTTTACACGTTGAATTAGTTCACTTCACACTAAAGTTCCCACTTCTGTCTTGTGTCCCGCGACACAAGACACTATTTTTTTAAAATTATCTTCTAGTTTGCTTGTAAGAAAAAAAGGCAAAGGTTTTCAATATCTATGGCTGCTCGTAGAGGCCATATTTTGTGTACTTTGTTCAGGGGGTCATGAGTATGACAAACGTGGGTCCTACAGAAAATATCGTTTCCGTGACGTCCACGTACATTAGAAGTATTACAAGTTATACATACATACATATCTATATAATTTGTGATGTTTTCAATTTGTTTCTTCTGCAAGTAGTATAATTTTGTATATTCTTTTTAACACCTGACGCACGTTTCACTGAAAAATATCAGTATCATCAGAGGTTTCTAAGTAAATTAATAACATTCGAAATAATTCTATTAATATAAAATTAACGAATAATCGAATTTGTATCGATTTTAATGTAAAATAAAATAACTGATAATCGATTTAGGTCGATTAGTTAACGATTGTTTTAATGTTTATTTTCTTCAGCAGCTGTTTTCTCGGTTATATTTGAAATTTTGTTGTTTATATTTTATTCATTTTTATTTTTTAGTAAATTTATAATTTTAGTTGTCTTGGTTGTTCATCATCTTCTTTCACAGCACTACACTTTATATAATATAGAAACTATCTCTTGTGAAACTTACTTGTCTTTTTCGTCGAACGCGTTTCGGCGTCGTGTTCGCCTTCGTCAGCTTAGAAAACAGACTGCCAGTACTTAGTAAAGGTTGTTGTTTGGAAGGTATAGTGACCCCCTGGTGTATAGGTTCCTATTTAGTGTATAGAGGAAGGGGATTGGCGCGGGGATCCAAATTATTGTTTGTTTTTTGTATAATGGTGTCGAAAAGTGTATGTGATTTATATTGTAATTGGTCGTTTAGCATGTTGTTTGGTTGTGTTGTGTGGTATTTGTATATTTTCTACTGTTCAGCTGTGTTGAGTTTTCGACCTTTGGGTAAGAGGTGTAATATTTCAAGATTAGTATCTATGTTGGTGTAGCTATGGTTATGTGTGTGTATGTGTGTGTCAAACGCAGAATGCATATTGTTGTTGGATAGGGCCTTTAAGTGTTCAGAGTAACGGGATCAAAAAGATCTTCCCGTCTGGCCTGTGTAGAAACTATTGCAGTTATTACAATTTAATTTGTAAACACCTGTTCTATTGTATTTGTATATGTCTGTCTTTGTATCGTTGATGTGTTTTTTTATGGTATTGTTAGTTCTGAATGCTATTTTGTACTTGTGTTTCCTGAATGTGTTGGCAAGTTTGTGTGTGTTGGAGTTATGGTATGTGAGTGTGATGTATTTATTGTGTTGTGTGTTGTTGGTATTTTGTGTTTTGTTATTTTTGTTTTTGATGCGTTTGTGTAGTTTGTTTATTAAATTGGGGTTGTAACCGTTTTCATTGCTATGTATTTGATTGTGTTGAGTTCGTCATGTATAATCTTGTTTATTTAAGGGTATTTTAGTTAGTCTATGAAGCATATGGTTAAAGGCCGCATGTTTATGTTGTGTTGGGTGGTTTGATGTGTTGTGTATAACCATGTCAGTTGTTGTAGGTTTCCTGTATGTTTTGTACGTGTGTGTATTGTTAGTTTTGTTAATTGTTAGGTCTAGAAAATTTATACTATTGTTTTGTTCAATTTCCAGTGTAAATTTTAATTTGTGGTGTATTGTGTGTATGTATTTGTGGAAGTTTTCAACTTGTCTTAGGTTGCCTTTGAATAAAAGTAATATGTCATCTACATACCTGTGCCAGTAAATGATTTTGTTGGTGTATTTGTTGTATTTTGTTGGTGTAAATACCAAATAATTCTAACCATCCTCCCCAACATAAAATGGCAGTATTTAATTCCATGATTTACCAAATGCTTAGGATCCCATTAAATAACAAAGAAAGAAATATTATCCAACAAATAGCAGTTAAAAATGGATACAAAATAAAAACTATTAATAAATTAGAAAATAAAATTAAACATAAAATCACTAATAAAATTCCTAAGAACACTACATTTAAAAATTCACCTATTAATAATAATATAAAATATACAACCTTCACTTATTACGGAAATATAACTCAAAAACTAAATACAATATTTAAAGACACTAATTTAAAAATATCTTATAATACAGATAATATAATTTTTAATAAAATAAAACCTAAAACTAAATCCAATACTCACAATAAAAATGGAATATATAAAATAGAATGTCCAGATTGCAATAAATTTTACGTGCGCCAGACGAAGAAAAAACTACGAGATAGATTCGTTCAACACCGCAATGCATATTTAAAACCAAATATTTATAAATCTAATTTAGCCACACATTGTCTAAATAATAACCACCAGTTTCCAAACATTGAAAATATAAAATTAATTAAAAACATACAAAAAGGTCAAAAAATGAATATTTGGGAAAATCTTAACATTTACAAACACAATAACAATAATTTATTAATTAAAGAACAAACCCAAATAAAAACAAAACAAGACGATCTATTTAAAATTATAAATTTACTAAAAAATAAAAATGAATAAAATATAAACAACAAAATTTCAAATATAACCGAGAAAACAGCTGCTGAAGAAAATAAACATTAAAACAATCGTTAACTAATCGACCTAAATCGATTATCAGTTATTTTATTTTACATTAAAATCGATACAAATTCGATTATTCGTTAATTTTATATTAATAGAATTATTTCGAATGTTATTAATTTACTTAGAAACCTCTGATTATACTGATATTTTTCAGTGAAACGTGCGTCAGGTGTTAAAAAGAATATACAAAATTATACTACTTGCAGAAGAAACAGATTGAAAACATCACAAATTATATAATTACTGCAAGAAATATCGAGTTACTTATATAGAAAATGACATATATATATATATATATATATATATATATATATATATTCATTTTTGCAACATTCCGTTTAAAAGAAGGTAACGGTAAAAGGAGATAAAAGTATTCGCGTAAAGTAACATTATTTTTCTGACACTATAGACAAAACGGACTTTCACGAATATCGAATAAGAGTATTTTTGAAGTATTACGTTGGAAAAATTACATAACAAATTATCAGATGAATAGAAAAAGACAGGAACATTAAAACATTTTAAAAATAAAATTGTATAATGAGTTTATTTATTTACTAAAATCTCTTCCCTGCTTTCGTGATCTTAAGTCACGTTTTCTAGACGGGCCGACTGCAGGGACGGTGACTGTCTTAGAGGCGACCCGGAAAAATTGGATTACATAACCAAATCCATGGCGAACGTTAAGTGGGGCCGAACGAAAAATCCGAGGAAAATTTCGGTCTGTGAATCAGAGGAAAATTGACCAAACTTATACCGCCCATGAAAACATATCGTAACAGTTTAGAGATGGAAGGAATTACAAGCACGGAGAAATTTTAAAGTTTCTTAGAGGGGAGAAGCGCTTAAACGTTTAACGTTAAACTTTCAAACCCAGGGCGTATTTACGGGGGGGGGGGGGGGACGAACGGGACCGGACCCCCTCCACTCGCCCAGAGAGTCGATATAAGTTGACGAATTTTGTTAATCTCTTAATTTGTGTAGGCTATTTTATTATTTTTTCAGCCGTGTACGCTAATGTAGAAACTCTTTTTTAAGTATACACATAGGTTTATTACACAGCATTTGCGTATACGTTTGAAATGTAGGAAAATCAATCAATTCAGTCAGTAAGTAGGCATCTTGTAAACAATGTTTCAATAACGCGTATTTTTATTGTGTTATGACAGTTTAATTTTAATGAGATTGATTTCAGGATGTTATCACACGTTTTTCAACCACTTTAAAGATTACAAAGATATTAAAAAAGATAGTCTTAACTTGTTTCCTGTTATATAAAGGTGATTCAACCGGACCCCCCCCCCCCAATCTCAAATTTTAGATCCGCCGCTGTTCAAATCTGCAGGAACACGGAACCCAACGAGTTTTCCATTTGCTTTTCGAAGTAAGATGGAACAAACCAGTCGAAGCGGACGAAGTTTGTGCAGCAGAGACGCGAAGGGTGGTCCGTTGTTACATCATACTGTTAATAAGCTCAGTCGAGCGTTACGTAAGGTCAGTTCCGACTACTGTTTTGTTTGCTCGCTAGCAGAAGGGTTTACGTTAGCGTTTGAAGCGTTTTTGCGCCAACACTAGCTGAGATGGGGTGCAAAAACCGTCGAATAAACTCGACCATCCAGCAGTAAGCTCCACAATATCGATGAAAATTTATATTGTTCTGTATAATGTTTTCGCTCCCCCGAGACCAGTCTTTCGTTACTGCTTCGATAGGAACCGCGTTGGACTGTGGTCGATTCTCAGAAAGACGAAATATTATTGTGTTTTTTTTAGTTCTATACTGTATAAAATGAATTCTGTTGAGTAAATGTTGAATCAAATGCATTTTTTCTTATAACTGTACCTTTATTCCTCAGTATTCGTATAACAAGTTCTGACCAAAATTTGCTTGTCGCTCTTCTTAAAGTGTCCCTTTGTATATTTACCTTGACACTCTTTATAATTCATGCTCTAAATCGTTCTCTTGTAACTATTACGTTTTTTTACGTTTCAAATGGCTATTCTTTCCACTAAGTCTCTTAACACAGCTTGTATATGCTATACTTGTAATTTTTATATTTAAATTTTCAGTCTTATTTTGTTACTATGTTATCAAAATTTCCCTTCATCATCAACTTCAGCAAGAATTAAACCGAAAAATGGTTCGTTCCGGTCTCGAGCAGACAGACTAGAGCTGGTCACTCCAACGATTCTTCGGACGCCCCATACCTCTCCGTACCTTCGCCTTATATTTCCATAGTCGTTCGGGGACGTGGCATTCGGTTAGTTCCTGCCGTACAATAATCCTCTTAACTAGTTATTTAATGAATAGAGGAGACACGTGTAGTATTGTGTACCATAAAGAGAGTATAATCCTTCTTTATTAAATTTCTACATACATATATCTCTACCATATTTTACCAGTTTCTACCATCTATTAGGGATTTAACTATCTTACACATTTTCTTTTGTTTCCTTTGAACGATTCGTTAAATTTTAGGGCGGCGTTTCCAAAAAGAGGTCATTTGATTTCAAACTAGAAATTAATAGCATAAGATCTTTCAGTCAACATAACGAGATCCATATTCGTAAAATCGTATTAAGGCTGTTTATACTCTATCGGTCTTATTCGGCAAATTCAGATTTGTTCACACGTTTTAAAAGTAACAAAATTAGAGAGATATTATGATTGGTCGCAGGTTTGTTATGTGATTGCGTGAGGAAATTTAGAGGTTTACGGTATTCGGTATGTTCACAATTATGAAAATCTGTACAAATTCTGTACACACGTGAACGATCTCGTGCTTCTGAACCGTACCGGTTGTGTTAAGGGTGCAAAATTGAATTTTTTTATATCTTTATTCCATTATAACAGTTTACAAAGTTCATTACATTCGCACCACTAGGAATTACCTGCTCACCACGCACTGTGAGCAGTGACAAGTTAAGGTTCATTCATCTCCTTCCTATACAGTATATTTAATTCAACAAAAAAAACATTCTTTCATAGGTCCAATTAGCTCTTGTCGCCAACAATTTTGTCACATATTTATTGGGCAGTCACTGAAACCTTATACAGACCTTGCTAGATTTTAACATATAATAAAAACATAGATCCTTAACATTTCAAAAGTAACCTTAACCGAAATAATCCTTTTTAACCTTAATTCACGTCAACGATTACAACTAAGGTATATTGTTAACAATTATTATTATTAATAATATAAAATAATTAACATAATATTTGGCAGTTATGGCAATATTCAACATAAAATCTATACTTTCACATTCAACTAAATATGATATAATCTTTGGAAATTAAATAAAATTATTATGAGAATTGTTAACAATTTTTATTAATAAACAAATCATGAATACTTTTACATCACATATAAATCTAGCTATACTCTTTAAAAATAAAATACAAACACAAATTAAATTTCTTCTGTCAATGATAATATCTGGTGTGGTTAAAATTATTATTAACGATATGCAGAATGATAAACTGACCTTCTATTCATTAACCAAGATTTCGAATGTTTGAGAAAATTTGAAATCAATCGAATATGCCGTTTATTTCAATTTACCCAGTATAATTTAATGTGGTGTTTAGCAAATACACATTAATTTAGCAAATACATTATGTGTTTGCCTTAGATTTAGATTTTACTATACGTTAAATAATACAAGCAAATTGTTGTAAATAGAAACGACCGTTAATTGCCAGGTAGTGCAGTCTCACAGGGAAAACTACTGTGTCCGTAGGGAAATTACACAGTACCGATATTGGCCAACAAAACACGCAAAACACACACACACACACACATACACATACACATACATATGAGCACAGAATCAAATAACATTTCCTACCATATTAATTGGATCTGCAAGTTTTTAAAATTCTCCTTTAGAAGCGTCCCCTATGTAATTCGTAGGTTACTTAAGGTGGCCAGCGACAACCCTAGGTATTCAAGTGTACAACATTATTCTAAAAGTCTAATAGAATTGCCGCAGTCACAGAATTTTTCATTTATGCTTTTGGGTTTACTGGATTTTTATACGACGTTTGATCAAGAAGTTCATGCAGTTCTTGTTAACTTTAAAAAATTGTGCCTTCATTCATCGACATTTATCCTGCCTCCTTCAAAGTAATCTCAGTCGAATGTAACACGATTAAGCCTTTCTGACTGAACAACATCTGTGTTTGAACAAATAAACTGAGACCACTGCTTAGGGCGAATCACTAATGGAAGAATGTCAATGTTGTATTTTCAGGTATTTAACTACAAACGACTACAGTTATAAATAATTATATTTAAAATAATTATTGTTGGTATTAGACGCGTCAAATGTTCATTGTTATTACTTAATGTTATTGTCTACATGATGTTATTTTATAACTTACCGAAGAGCAGCCACCATCCCTAATTCAACGCTTATACAATTTTGGTTTTTCTTCTTGCTATCGACTAACATGAGACAAATTATAAACATGATCGCTTAGGAGCCAAACCATTTGTAATTTTAAATCTAACAACTGAGACTACAGTAGGTACCATTGAAGTAGACAAGACATTCTGATAGAAAATTACAGGACATGTTCACAGCACATCAAAGCTGTTTAGAATATGTACTTAGATTACAGGTGTGCTAAACTAGTATTTGAAAATAACAGGTACGAACGAAACCGTTCCAAAACACGTACAAATACTTGTTATTATATATACTTAAAAACGTAACATTCTAAACCAAAAAGTTCTTGATCCTTATTTCTGTATTATTTTTACATAAATAATGCAAAAATGCATCTACCGTATAACTGCTTATCTGAAGCAGTAGTATTTTTTTTTACTCGCAACCGCAGTCATGAGGAAGGAAATACAAACCGCATACACTGATATACTGGAAAAACATCTGTTCAAATATGCGCGCGCATGTTGCTGTATACGACAGTTCCTGCGTCGTATGACGAACGTCATTGTCATTCGATCAACAGATAGACCTGCAGACACGATCGTTAAAATTGGATTCTCTCGCGTGTATAACAACGTAACGCCGTTACAAGTTCTTTATTTCGTGACCAGATACACGACGGAAGATAGATATTTTATAAAACACAATCGGATTATAAAATATGATTAATTACTACGAGTTGTCTAATTACGCGGACGAAATATTTTCCGGTCATTATATCCACCACACCCTGTCGCATGATCGTTGGATTTGATCACTTGGCGCTAGTGCAGTTGCAGTGTCACACGACGCTCAATTGATTAATGTTTTTGATAGCGTCTTCATCGTCGACTGCGTTCTACTATCGTCATTTCCAATAACGCACGCATACAATATCAGATTTTATCAATAGATCGTTTTGCAGTTTTACGTTTATTCAGTGTGAATACATTTATTTGTATCGACATCAGCGGCCTAACTACAGGGGATCAATCCCCCCCCCCCACACACACACACACAACTATTAAAAACTCCATTGAAATCCCATAATCACTCGAAGTAGGCCTGTTTCTAACCCAGTTACGTGTGTTAAAATGAGGCTTATAAATAACTGTAGAAATAAAAGGATACAATATAAATCATCATCATCACCACCATCATCTTCACAACACGGCATAGGCGAGGTGCTGCGTATTCCGCCTTCAAGCCCTTCCTGGGTGTACCCACATACCTGTGGCCTACACGTTTGTACTGCCAGACTTCTTTGGCCAGACTGGAATCTGACATTCTTTCTAAGTGTTCTTTCCACAGTTGTTTATAATCTTTTAATTTTTCATCGTCATCGTCATCATCATCATCATTTTCACAGATTAAACCAAGGATGCTTTATTTCGGTCTCAAATAGGCAAAGATTAGAGTTGGTCACTCCAGCGCTTCCTCGGACTTCCCACACCTCTCCGTCCCTTTAATTTTTCATTCAAGTTAAAAACTTGTAAACTCTTCTCTTATGGCCTCATTCGTTATACGGTCAAATTTAGAACACCTTTTAACTCCTCTTAAGAACGCGATTTCCGAGGCCTGTATTTTACTCTCTTGTTTCTTGGTTGTTGTCCATAATTCGTATCCATAGGATAATATAGGGATTGCCATAACATTGTAGAACTTTAATTTTGTAATCCGACGTACCTTTTTTAATTACGTACAATATAAATAAACTGACAAAATAAAGTTAGTTTTCTTTATACTGACAATCGCTCAACATTTGGTAAATAACGTATGTATTTGCAACATACTTTACGTCGGTTTACTCAAAAACTTTGAGACGCAAAGAATTTACAAAATTATATGGGGAAAATCGTGAGTTTCTCATTTGTCCTAGAAAAATAGGGAGTCCAACCTTCAAGCTAGTCTCACTCCCCCTCCCCGGAAGAAAGTCTCATCCACCCAGGAGCAGCTGCTTAGTCACGCCATTGATCGATGAATTCGCCCATTTTCTGGGGACCACGGTAGTCGGAACACAAATAAATATACCGGAGTACGGTCTACATGATGTACATTCGGTACAGTAGCCTAAACATCAAGAACACAAGAGAGTACAGCGCTGAGGTGCGTGGGAACGCGTGCATGTTGGTGGCGATTGTGATAGATTACCGACGGCATAACTGTCACAGCTGTCAGATAACCAGATTACACCGTGCGCACGTGATAAATGACAGTGTTCGCCGGCTAAACACTGGTAGCCGGACGTTATCGCTGTAGATTTCTAGTTACGTCATGTCATACGCGTGTGAACGTATCAAACACGACAGTTCGGAAATTCGCGTCGCAAATTCCTCTAACGGAAATAACTGAAATCGAACGACTTAACTCTGGATAACTGAACAGATAGAGTTGTAAAGTTCGACCGTTTTAGATTACGTAACCAGCAAGTTCAGATGGTAATAATCATGTAGGCAGAGAAATATCCAGGCGGTGGGCTTGGGGGATTGTGCCCATCGAATTTCGATTAGATAGCAACGTGAAGGATTAGTAGAAGTACATATAATAATGGTCATGACATGGGAGTATTCGGATGGTGGGTTGTGAGGGGATTATTACACCAATTTCGATTGAATGTCAGTTAAATGGAAGCTCAGTAGCCTGCGTCGGCTTCTCTAGACGTCCCGGGGATCGGTTTTCAGCGCCCAGATCGATTCTGCCTTTACAAATGGATAGTTGGGATAACATCCTGGGGTAATAATGAGCGCCTGAAGCGTTGTGATGGACACATAACATTCCTCGTACGAGGAACAGCTCACATAAGCTGTTCGCCTACCCTTCCACAAACAAACAAAAAAATCCTGGACGACTATGACTGATTTCATATTTAAACGACTGTTTTGTCGTATTTTTTTTTTATACAAACACATGCTCATTAAGCTTGAAAGTTTGATCTGTGTTTCTTATTTGCCCTTATTTATTACATCAAGCACAACACAGTTTGTGTTTATAATACGTATTTTTCCATATAATATTGTTAACGACGGTCTCACGAATCGTCGTATGGTACAGTGGAAACAAAATACAGACACCAATGAAATCACTAATTACCAGCTATAATGAGACACAAATAACAATTTGAAATCAACAAGATACTCTCATACAGTAATTCAAGTTAACTTTGTCCACACGCAATAATAATGTCAACTATAAAGAGTTCCGCACTAATTGTAACACAATAATCACTTTCAACAACAACCACTTGATCCGCACTGAATAGATCGTCCAACGTAACTAGGTCAGCCGCTGTTGCTTATATGTAGTCTGCAGATGTTTCAGAATAATGTTCCATAATTTTGCGTCGTTAACAAGCACTCGAAAGGTCTAAAGGGTACTTGTGTACACAGACGTGCCAGAGACATGCACTCGCTCGGCTAGACAAGAAACGTTTAGAACGACACACTCAACTGTTCGAAAACGTTCCGTCGTAACAATATAATAACCGCTTGCTAGTAACGGTCGACGTGTTTCTTGTCACCAAATCACCAAATCGCGAGGCGAGATCGATTAATGTACAGGACCTATTCATTAATTGAAAAAAAAAAAATTAAGGTTCGCCTGACCTTTTTCCGCCCGCCACTGGTCAAAACGTTAAAACAAACTCTGCGGCATTGGCGTTAGCGGTGTTGGTAGTTTGCTTATTTATTTAAACTGTTACACGTTTGTGTATTCGTGTCTAAGCAGCGTTAGTTGAAAATAATAAATTCGTGAATATAAATAGCATTTCCTAGCCGTTTTAGCTATTTACGAACTAGCTTTCCATTTCCATGTGGCGTGTATTTTTGCATAGAAACCGATCGTGTAAACTATACAAAATTCCCGGTCCAAACGCGCGCGCGCGTGTGTGTGGAGAGAGAGAGACAGACAGACAGAGTGTGTTGCAAACTTTGATTTATGAGCGTGAGGTATGGTCTTTAAACGCTGCACACATTCACTGTATAAAGACATTCGAAAGAAAAGCAATCATGGAAAATATTGTTACGACAATATTGGGAAACAGTTTCTGGTCAAGGCTGTTTTGACAGTAACTGATGTTGTGGTGTGGAGTACACTGTATCCTGTGTTCACAGCGGCCTCGTTAACACAGCACACTTAAATGGGGGTTTGGGTCTTGATAAAGTGCAATGGGTTTGTTGCCTTACAATATGTTGTAAATGCTTTTAAGTATGTGTGCGCGCGCGCGCAATTCATTTCGATGTTGTGGATCTGGGTTTATATTTGCCATGTTAGTGATTGGTTTATTTAGCCGCATACAGTTCCGCTAGCAAATTCTTGGAAAGCTGTCTCGTCCAACGAGGTAGCTACCGAGCTTTATCGATTAAGTTGTCCGCTATGGGAGCGATCATAGGGGATGCAGAGAAAGCGGAAGAGAGACAGAAAACCCTCCTGCTGGAAGCAGAGGAAAGACGCAGACAGGAGGCGGAAGAAGCAGAAAGACGACAAAAAGAAGAACGAAGACAAGAAAGAGAAGAAAGAGAAGAAAGAGAAGAAGCAGAAAAACGACAGGATGAAAAACGCAGGCAGGAAAGAGAGGAGACAGAGGAACGACGACGACAGGAAACAGAAGACATCAAAGCATTAATACAGGAGCAGAAACAGATTCAAGAACACAGTACCGCAGAATTGGGACTCCTCTGAGGTGAGGTTAATAAACAAGTTACTAAAATATCAGAGGTTCAAGAATCAATGACATTAAAAATAGCTGAAGTAGAAAAATCTGTGTCGAGTGTTGAAGAATCGATGTCTGATAAAATAGCTGAAGTAGAAAAATCAGTCACGAGTGTGGAAAAAGCTATGTCAACAAAAATAGAAGACTCGATTACAAATATAAAAGAACAGATTAAAAACGAAGTCTGGCACAGTCTAGAAAATGCGTCAACAAGCACGTACGCCACACACGTTACATTCCGGATCACTCTGGAACATTCGATAAACACGCAGATTGTTCTGTGATGTCGTAACAATATGTAGAATACAGTGGAACGGCGAGATATAAAATATTCTCCGATATCAAAATATTGTAAAGTCTGTGAATTCCAAGAGAATCGGGCGGTTCGGACAGTGGAATTAACGGCAAGACGTAAACCACAGAGACAGATTCTCAGCAGAGCGATGGATAGTGCAGGAAAGAGAAGACGAACAAAGACACTTCGGTGCACGTTGGGTAAGAAAACAGACAGTATGAAGGAAGATTTCGAACACCGATCGTCGGAACGGTTACGACAGGATGAAGAGTACGGGGGCAGACGACCGGAAGCTGGTGGTGAGGAGAAGGGAAGATTGGAAGCAAGTTGTGGACTAGTGTAAGTCAGTGCAGGCCATTAACAGCAGAGAATTAGTAAGCAACAAGACTTACTGGTAGATGGAGTAAAGACAAGTAACCAAAGAATGTAAGTAAATAGGCGAAAGTTTCACAGGAGAGAAAGTTCGATAGTGTAATCAAAAAATAAGCGTTCTGGTATGCAAGCCCTTAGTCGCTAAATCTGTTGGGTACAAACGAAAATAATAAGCAGATTTATAATGCAATTGTGATTAATGTAATAACTTACATTTCAGCTTCTGAAAGTGGAAAAAAAGAGCAACTGAATTGATTTCTGGAGGCAAGCACATCCAAAAGATAAAAGAAAAACAAAGGGCCGCACATTTCCACATTTAATCATAAGAAAAATCAATTCAGACGTCATAAAAATTTCTTTATGCCCGCTGCTACTATATTTATACCGTTAAGGATCCTGCTAGAAATATTAGCTTAATACAAATTCTATGTTTATAAATAATTTTCGGTTGAATGTATGCTTCGAATATATAAAAACGATGCCAGATGCAACAGACATTACATACTTTGTTCCGGTAAATATTGTCTGTGACTTTCAGTTGCTTAATAATTACAACGACATTTACAGTAGCTATAATACTAATAATAATAATAATAATAAATGCAATTAATGAAAATAATATTTCATAATAATAATTTTTTAATTTTTTGTTAATAATTTACAATTCAGTTTTCAATCAGAATGATCACAGTTGCACACCACTATGTAAAAATTATCCCAATTAGCGCTTTCAAGCTTCACAGCCCATCGTCAGATTGGAATAGCTATTCCAATCTGACGATGGGCTGTGAAGCTTGAAAGCGCTAATTGGGATAATTTTTACATAGTGGTGTGCAACTGTGATCATTCTGATTGTGATTTCAACCACTAACACAAATTTCTTCATTAAAATTCAGTTTTCGTCAGGTTGTGCTTCCACGTTTCTTACGTGCGTAGGACGTACAAGGACTCATCACGATTGAAAATAATAAAAATAAAAAGTAGTTTTTCAAGCCAGGGAGTGACAATGAAAATTAGTAAATAATCAAAGACGGAGCCACAAGCAAATCAGGAAAATCTCCTTCTTTCAAATCTTGAAAAATTGTTTTCCATAATCCTGTTCAGGAAAAGTTATTTTTTTTTGTCTACCAAGGATAGTTTTATTTTCCGGTAATTCAAAACCTGCGTTTAACAGTAGAAAAAAAAATGCATTCCAAAAAGAAAAGCTGATGTATTTTGTAAGAAAGAAATTTTCCATTTTATATTTTTAACTTTCCTCAAAATACGTTTGTGGATCCGCCCACGTAAATATTATTATAAATAGTTCATTAATATTTTACGTTGATTATTATTTTCTTTGTATATGTTTAATGTTTTTATGTGGCTGGCGTACTTTTCCATAATCAATGTCCACGTCATTAACTATACTCATTTAATATTCGTGCAAGAAAACAGTATTGTTTAATAATGAGTATTTACAGTATTTACAGTCTCAGTAAGAAACTCGCGAAATACAATTTTAAAAATTAAATGTGGTACAAACAAAAAATTTAACCTCACTGTGCGCGAAGAAATAGTGAATTCTGAGTTACGAAGTCATCTGGCGACCGAATGGTTCCCTAGTCAGCGTCCAAATGTTGTCTAGTTGACTGTTCCACAGTACGTAATCACGACACTTCTCCATCCTGACCGTCGTCGTGATCTCCAACGTCACCAGCGACTCTCAGTACGCCCATGTCCACTTCTTACGTGTGTAAATTGTATCTTTTCTCTAATTTAGTCGGCGTTTCCATAGTCTTCTCCACTTTTTTTTTACTTGCTTTTTTCGTGCTTGACTTACAGTCCGCAGTTTTTTTTTTATTTACAGCACATACTTCTGTAATAATTGCAGGACTTACACTGCTGAAAAACTGTACTTTTTAAATATTAATTGAGTTTGTTATTCATTTACATTTTATATTCTCATTTTAAATAAAAATAATTTTAGTGTTTTCTTAAGTTTACAGTTTTCTTAGACGTATTGTGTATTTTCTAGATATATACTTGACCTTTGCATGTGGACTCCTTATTCACGACAATTCTCAGTTACCGTACAACGATCGCGTACTGTAGTGTATACGCTACAATCACGAAACGTACTGTGGCCGATACCTATGCTACGCCGTTTCGAACTTACCTACTTATTGCGGTCGGCAAGAATATAGAGTCAACTGCATTTAATGATGGCTGCACTGTAAGTAATGTCAGATTGTCAGCATAAACCATAACACAAAAACAAACATTATTTTACTTTAAATGTCTGCGCATGAGAGTATGACGATTGACCGTGCCTCTGTACCTTACAAGGGTAGCAAGCGAGGGTTGCGGCTAATATAAAATTTAAATAACGAATATGCTGACGAGGAAGAACGTGAAGGTTAATTCTATCATTTTTCATAAACTATTTAGTTGATCTCGTCGAAATAATTTAATTTCCGTTAAGTAGAGGTAAATAAATAAGTCGGAGAAAAAGGAACCGAACAGGTTTCAGCAGTGTGGTAAGAGAAATGTGTAACAAGAGAAGATATTCGACAAAGACTGTCAAAAAAATAAACAAACATAAGAATGAATATTAATATTAATAAATGTAGATCTGCACATACGAGCGAACAACAAAAACTAAGAAACGAGTACTTAAGACGAATGCAAATGTGTAAAACCGGCATAGTGTAAACATTGTCTGAAAGTTGTAAAAGAATAATAACGAGTAGCAGTTGATCTGTTAACGAGTGCTTTAATCTTATTCTTCAGCACTACAGCCCAACGTGAGCCCTGGCTTCCAACACCAATCTTCTACAAAGTCTCCTGTCCATTGCCATCTCAGTGTAACCCCTCACATCCATTCTTCTGAGATCTTCTAGAACATCGCTCAACCATCTTATCCTAGATCTGCCCCTCTTTCTGCTTTAATAGACCTGCACCCTGATAATTTTCTTTGGCGTACGCTGATCACCCATCCTCTCTAGGAGATCTAACCATTGCATTCGTTATGCCTTTATGAATCTTACAGTGTCTTCGTGATTCAATAGCTTATCTGTCTCCTGGTTATTTCTTATTCCCCGTTCGCCATTTTCTTTAACCGGGCCGTAAACACGTCTTACGATCTTTCTTTCAAACTTTCTTAGTGCTATTTGTTCCTTGCTAGTCAATGTCCATGTCTCATCTCTGTAAATAACAACTGGTCTGATAAGTGTCCTATATATTTTTATTTTTGTGTTACGACTAATTTGTTTGCTTCTCAATAGTCTGCTGTTGGCATAATATGCCCTATTTCCTATTTGTGTCCTGTCATGTATTGCCGTGTTTATGAACCATTCATTATCTATGTTGTTACCCAGGTATCTGAACTTATTAACTGCATCAAATGAATTATCTCTGTGCATAAATTATATAAATTTCTTCTATTTTCTGATGCAGAAATCAGCATGTATTACGTTCGTGTTGTCGTCAGTTCTTATCGCTTTCAATAGAAAACGCTTTTATTTAATCATTACCACTGACGGGCTGATCCTGTTAATGGGTAGTCTGGTTTGCGAGGAGTAGAAACGCAGAAACTAGTCCGACACCGAGCCCTCTTTCAGTTAATTCAAGAATTGATTTTGACGCATCTAATTCAGAACACATATCACTGGTCAGATGATGAAGGTTTGAAAATGTCCGACTATTGTGAGGCCCTCTGTAGGCCTACTGTGTGACAGTATTGTTTCGTGTGTGTGAACAGTAACCACGGTTGGAGTTTTCTTGTCACGTTTACTCCCGTCTGCGTCAGCCGTAGGACGAAATTCGCCGAGGTCGCAAAATTATAATCCCCATGTAAGCCTACTGTGTGAAAGTATTGTTTCGAGACCACTAACCACGGTTGGAGTTTTCTTGTCACGTTTACTCCCGTCTGCGTCAGCCGTAGGACGAAATTCGCCGAGGTCGCAAAATTATAATCCCCATGTAAGCCTACTGTGTGAAAGTATTGTTTCGAGACCACTAACCACGGTTGGAGTTTTCTTGTCACGTTTACTCCCGTCTGCGTCAGCCGTAGGACGAAATTCGCCCAGGTCGCAAAATTATAATCTCCATGTAAGCCTACTGTGTGAAAGTATTGTTTCGAGACCACTAACCACGGTTGGAGTTTTCTTGCCACGTTTATTCCAGTCTGCGTCAGCCGTAGGACGAAATTCGCCGAGGTCACAAAATTATAATCCCCATGTAAGCCTACTGTGTGAAAGTATTGTTTCGAGACCACTAACCACGGTCGGAGTTTTCTTGTCACGTTTACTCCCGTCTGCATCAGCCGTAGGACGAAATTCGCCGAGGTCACAAAATTATAATCCTCATGTAAGCCTACTGTGTGAAAGTATTGTTCCGAGACCACTAACCACGGTTGGAGTTTTCTTGTCATGTTTACTCCCGTCTGCGTCAGCCGTAGGACGAAATTCGCCGAGGTCACAAAATTAAAATCCCCGTGTAAGCCTACTGTGTGAAAGTAGACCACTAACCACGGTTGGAGTTTTCTTGTCACGTTTACTCCCGTCTGCGTCAGCCGTAGGACGAAATTCGCCCAGGTCGCAAAATTATAATCTCCATGTAAGCCTACTGTGTGAAAGTATTGTTTCGAGACCACTAACCACGGTTGGAGTTTTCTTGCCACGTTTATTCCAGTCTGCGTCAGCCGTAGGACGAAATTCGCCGAGGTCACAAAATTATAATCCCCATGTAAGCCTACTGTGTGAAAGTATTGTTTCGAGACCACTAACCACGGTCGGAGTTTTCTTGTCACGTTTACTCCCGTCTGCATCAGCCGTAGGACGAAATTCGCCGAGGTCACAAAATTATAATCCTCATGTAAGCCTACTGTGTGAAAGTATTGTTTCGAGACCACTAACCACGGTTGGAGTTTTCTTGTCACGGTTACTCCCGTCTGCGTCAGCCGTAGGACGAAATTCGCCGAGGTCACAAAATTATAATCCCCATGTAAGCCTACTGTGTGAAAGTATTGTTCCGAGACCACTAACCACGGTTGGAGTTTTCTTGTCATGTTTACTCCCGCCTGCGTCAGCCGTAGGACGAAATTCGCCGAGGTCACAAAATTAAAATCCCCGTGTAAGCCTACTGTGTGAAAGTATTGTCTCGAGACCACTAAACACGGTTGGATTTTTCTTGTCACGTTTACTCCCGTCTGCGTCAGCCGTAGGACGAAATTCGTCGAGGTCACAATATTATAATCCCCATGTAAGCCTACTGTGTGAAAGTATTGTTTCGAGACCACTAACCACGGTTGGAGTTTTCTTGTCACGTTTACTCCCGTCTGCGTCAGCCGTAGGACGAAATTCGCCGAGGTCACAAAATTATAATCCCCATGTAAGCCTACTGTGTGAAAGTATTGTTCCAAGACCACTAACCACGGTTGGAGTTTTCTTGTCATGTTTACTCCCGTCTGCGTCAGCCGTAGGACGAAATTCGCCGAGGTCGCAAAATTATAATCCCCATGTAAGCCTACTGTGTGAAAGTATTGTTTCGAGACCACTAACCACGCTTGGAGTTTTCTTGTCATGTTTACTCCCGTCTGCGTCAGCCGTAGGATGAAATTCGCCGAGGTCGCAAAATTATAATCCCCATGTAAGCCTACTGTGTGAAAGTATTGCTTCGAGACCACTAACCACGGTTGGAGTTTTCTTGTCACGTTTGTCAGCCGTAGGACGAAATTCGCCGAGGTCGCAAAATTATAATCCCCATGTAACCCTACTGTGTGAAAGTATTGTTTCGAGACCACTAACCACTGTTGGAGTTTTCTTGCCACGTTTACTCCCGTCTGCGTCAGCCGTAGGACGAAATTCGCCGAGGTCACAAAATTATAATCCCCATGTAAGCCTACTGTGTGAAAGTATTGTTTCGAGACCACTAACCACGCTTGGAGTTTTGTTGCCACGTTTATTGCCGTCTGCGTCAGCCGTAGGACGAAATTCGCCGAGGTCACAAAATTATAATCCCCATGTAAGCCTACTGTGTGAAAGTATTGTTCCGAGACCACTAACCACGGTTGGAGTTTTCTTGCCACGTTTATTCCCGTCTGCGTCAGCCGTAGGACGAAATTCGCCGAGGTCATAAAATTATAATCCCCATGTAAGCCTACTGTGTGAAAGTATTGTTTCGAGACCACTAACCACGCTTGGAGGTTTCTTGTCATGTTTACTCCCGTCTGCGTCAGCCGTAGGACGAAATTCGCCGAGGCCGCAAAATTATAATCCCCATGTAAGCCTACTGTGTGAAAGTATTGTTTCGAGACCACTAACCACGCTTGGAGTTTTCTTGTCATGTTTACTCCCGTCTGCGTCAGCCGTAGGATGAAATTCGCCGAGGTCGCAAAATTATAATCCCCATGTAAACCTACTGTGTGAAAGTATTGTTTCGAGACCACTAACCACGGTTGGAGTTTTGTTGCCACGTTTATTGCCGTCTGCGTCAGCCGTAGGACGAAATTCGCCGAGGTCACAAAATTATAATCCCCATGTAAGCCTAATGTGTGAAAGTATTGCTTCGAGACCACTAACCACGGTTGGAGTTTTCTTGTCTCGTTTATTCCCGTCTGCGTCAGCCGTAGGACGAAATTCGCCGAGGTCACAAAATTATAATCCCCATGTAAGCCTACTGTGAGAAAGTATTGCTTCGAGACCACTAACCATGGTTGGAGTTTTCTTGTCGCGTTTATTCCCGTCTTCGTCAGTCGTAGGACGAAATTCGCCGAGGTCACAAAATTATAATCCCCATGTAAGCCTACTGTGTGAAAGTATTGTTTCGAGACCACTAACCACGCTTGGAGTTTTCTTGCCACGTTTATTCTCGTCTGCGTTAGCCGTAGGACGAAATTCACCGAGGTCACAAAATTATAATCCCCATGTAAGCCTACTGTGTGAAAGTATTGTTCCGAGACCACTAACCACGGTTGGAGTTTTCTTGTCATGTTTACTCCCGTCTGCGTCAGCCGTAGGACGAAATTCGCCGAGGTCACAAAATTAAAATCCCCGTGTAAGCCTACTGTGTGAAAGTATTGTTTCGAGACCACTAACCACGGTTGGAGTTTTCTTGTCACGTTTACTCCCGTCTGCGTCAGCCGTAGGACGAAATTCGCCCAGGTCGCAAAATTATAATCTCCATGTAAGCCTACTGTGTGAAAGTATTGTTTCGAGACCACTAACCACGGTTGGAGTTTTCTTGCCACGTTTATTCCAGTCTGCGTCAGCCGTAGGACGAAATTCGCCGAGGTCACAAAATTATAATCCCCATGTAAGCCTACTGTGTGAAAGTATTGTTTCGAGACCACTAACCACGGTCGGAGTTTTCTTGTCACGTTTACTCCCGTCTGCATCAGCCGTAGGACGAAATTCGCCGAGGTCACAAAATTATAATCCTCATGTAAGCCTACTGTGTGAAAGTATTGTTTCGAGACCACTAACCACGGTTGGAGTTTTCTTGTCACGGTTACTGCCGTCTGCGTCAGCCGTAGGACGAAATTCGCCGAGGTCACAAAATTATAATCCCCATGTAAGCCTACTGTGTGAAAGTATTGTTCCGAGACCACTAACCACGGTTGGAGTTTTCTTGTCATGTTTACTCCCGTCTGCGTCAGCCGTAGGACGAAATTCGCCGAGGTCACAAAATTAAAATCCCCGTGTAAGCCTACTGTGTGAAAGTATTGTCTCGAGACCACTAAACACGATTGGATTTTTCTTGTCACGTTTACTCCCGTCTGCGTCAGCCGTAGGACGAAATTCGTCGAGGTCACAAAATTATAATCCCCATGTAAGCCTACTGTGTGAAAGTATTGTTTCGAGACCACTAACCACGGTTGGAGTTTTCTTGTCACGTTTACTCCCGTCTGCGTCAGCCGTAGGACGAAATTCGCCGAGGTCACAAAATTATAATCCCCATGTAAGCCTACTGTGTGAAAGTATTGTTCCGAGACCACTAACCACGGTTGAAGTTTTCTTGTCATGTTTACTCCCGTCTGCGTCAGCCGTAGGACGAAATTCGCCGAGGTCACAAAATTAAAATCCCCGTGTAAGCCTACTGTGTGAAAGTATTGTTTCGAGACCACTAAACACGGTTGGATTTTTCTTGTCACGTTTACTCCCGTCTGCGTCAGCCGTAGGACGAAATTCGTCGAGGTCACAAAATTATAATCCCCATGTAAGCCTACTGTGTGAAAGTATTGTTCCGAGACCACTAACCACGGTTGGAGTTTTCTTGCCACGTTTATTCCCGTCTGCGTCAGCCGTAGGACGAAATTCGCCGAGGTCATAAAATTATAATCCCCATGTAAGCCTACTTTGTGAAAGTATTGTTTCGAGACCACTAACCACGCTTGGAGTTTTCTTGTCATGTTTACTCCCGTCTGCGTCAGCCGTAGGACGAAATTCGCCGAGGTCGCAAAATTATAATCCCCATGTAAGCCTACTGTGTGAAAGTATTGTTTCGAGACCACTAACCACGCTTGGAGTTTTCTTGTCATGTTTACTCCCGTCTGCGTCAGCCGTAGGATGAAATTCGCCGAGGTCGCAAAATTATAATCCCCATGTAAGCCTACTGTGTGAAAGTATTGTTTCGAGACCACTAACCACGGTTGGAGTTTTGTTGCCACGTTTATTGCCGTCTGCGTCAGCGGTAGGACGAAATTCGCCAAGGTCACAAAATTATAATCCCCATGTAAGCCTACTGTGTGAAAGTATTGTTTTGAGACCACTAACCACGCTTGGAGTTTTCTTGTCATGTTTACTCCCGTCTGCGTCAGCCGTAGAATGAAATTCGCCGAGGTCGCAAAATTATAATCCCCATGTAAGCCTACTGTGTGAAAGTATTGCTTCGAGACCACTAACCACGGTTGGAGTTTTCTTGTCACGTTTATTCCCGTCTGTGTCAGCCGTAGGACGAAATTCGCCGAGGTCACAAAATTATAATCCCCATGTAAGCCTACTGTGTGAAAGTATTGTTTCGAGACCACTAACCACGGTTGGAGTTTTCTTGTCACGTTTACTCCCGTCTGCGTCAGCCGTAGGACGAAATTCGCCGAGGTCGCAAAATTATAATCCCCATGTAAGCCTACTGTGTGAAAGTATTGTTTCGAGACCACTAACCACTGTTGGAGTTTTCTTTCACGTTTACTACCGTCTGCGTCAGCCGTAGGACGAAATTCGCCGAGGTCACAAAATTATAATCCCCATGTAAGCCTACTGTGTGAAAGTATTGTTTCGAGACCACTAACCACGGTTGGAGTTTTCTTGTCACGTTTACTCCCGTCTGCGTCAGCCGTAGGACGAAATTCGCCGAGGTCACAAAATTATAATCCCCATGTAAGCCTACTGTGTGAAAGTATTGTTCCGAGACCACTAACCACGGTTGGAGTTTTCTTGCCACGTTTATTCCCGTCTGCGTGAGCCGTAGGACGAAATTCGCCGAGGTCATAAAATTATAATCCCCATGTAAGCCTACTGTGTGAAAGTATTGTTTCGAGACCACTAACCACGCTTGGAGTTTTCTTGTCATGTTTACTCCCGTCTGCGTCAGCCGTAGGACGAAATTCGCCGAGGTCGCAAAATTATAATCCCCATGTAAGCCTACTGTGTGAAAGTATTGTTTCGAGACCACTAACCACGCTTGGAGTTTTCTTGTCATGTTTACTCCCGTCTGCGTCAGCCGTAGGATGAAATTCGCCGAGGTCGCAAAATTATAATCCCCATGTAAGCCTACTGTGTGAAAGTATTGTTTCGAGACCACTAACCACGGTTGGAGTTTTGTTGCCATGTTTATTGCCGTCTGCGTCAGCCGTAGGACGAAATTCGCCGAGGTCACAAAATTATAATTCCCATGTAAGCATACTGTGTGAAAGTATTGCTTCGAGACCACTAACCACGGTTGGAGTTTTCTTGTCTCGTTTATTCCCGTCTGCGTCAGCCGTAGGACGAAATTCGCCGAGGTCACAAAATTATAATCCCCATGTAAGCCTACTGTGTGAAAGTATTGTTTCTAGACCACTAACCACGCTTGGAGTTTTCTTGCCACGTTTATTCTCGTCTGCGTCAGCCGTAGGACGAAATTCACCGAGGTCACAAAATTATAATCCCCATGTAAGCCTACTGTGTGAAAGTATTGTTTCGAGACCACTAACCACGGTTGGAGTTTTCTTGTCACGTTTATTGCCGTCTGCGTCAGCCGTAGGACGAAATTCGCGGAGGTCGCAAAATTATAATCCCCATGTAAGCCTACTGTGTGAAAGTATTGTTTCGAGACCACTAACCACGGTTGGAGTTTTCTTGCCACGTTTACTCCCGTCTGCGTCAGCCGTAGGACGAAATTCGCCGAGGTCACAAAATTATAATCCCCATGTAAGCCTACTGTGTGAAAGGATTGTTTCGAGACCACTAACCACGCTTGGAGTTTTCTTGTCATATTTACTCCCGTCTGGGTCAGCCGTAGGATGAAATTCGCCGAGGTCACAAAATTATAATCCCCATGTAAGCCTACTGTGTGAAAGTATTGTTTCGAGGCCACTAACCACGGTTGGAGTTTTCTTGCCACGTTTATTCCCGTCTGCGTCAGCCGTAGGACGAAATTCGCCGAGGTCGCAAAATTATAATCCCCATGTAAGCCTACTGTGTGAAAGTATTGTTTCGAGACCACTAACCACGGTTGGAGTTTTCTTGCCACGTTTATTCTCGTCTGCGTCAGCCGTAGGACGAAATTCACCGAGGTCACAAAATTATAATACCCATGTAAGCCTACTGTGTGAAAGTATTGTTTGGAGACCACTAACCACGGTTGGAGTTTTCTTGCCACGTTTATTCCTGTCTGTGTCAGCCGTAGGACGAAATTCGCCGAGGTCGCAAAATTATAATCCCCATGTAAGCCTACTGTGTGAAAGTATTGTTTCGAGACCACTAACCACGGTTGGAGTTTTCTTGCCACGTTTTCTCCCGTCTGCGTCAGCCGTAGGACGAAATTCGCCGAGGTCACAAAATTATAATCCCCATGTAAGCCTACTGTGTGAAAGTATTGTTTCGAGGCCACTAACCACGGTTGGAGTTTTCTTGCCACGTTTATTGCCGTCTGCGTCAGCCGTAGGACGAAATTCGCCGAGGTCGCAAAATTATAATCCCCATGTAAGCCTACTGTGTGAAAGTATTGTTTCGAGACCACTAACCACGGTTGGAGTTTTCTTGTCACGTTTATTGCCGTCTGCGTCAGCCGTAGGACGAAATTCGCCGAGGTCACAAAATTATAATCCCCATGGAAGCCTACTGTGTGAAAGTATTGTTTCGAGACCACTAACCACGGTTGTAGTTTTCTTGCCATGTTTATTCCCGTCTGCGTCAGCCGTAGGACGAAATTCGCCGAGGTCACAAAATTATAATCCCCATGTAAGCCTACTGTGTGAAAGTATTGTTTGGAGACCACTAACCACGGTTGTAGTTTTCTTGCCATGTTTATTCCCGTCTGCGTCAGCCGTAGGACGAAATTCGCCGAGGTCACAAAATTATAATCCCCATGTAAGCCTACTGTGTGAAAGTATTGTTTGGAGACCACTAACCACGGTTGTAGTTTTCTTGCCATGTTTATTCCCGTCTGCGTCAGCCGTAGGACGAAATTCGCCGAGGTCGCAAAATTATAATCCCCATGTAAGCCTACTGTGTGAAAGTATTGTTTCGAGACCACTAACCACGGTTGGAGTTTTCTTGTCACGTTTATTGCCGTCTGCGTCAGCCGTAGGACGAAATTCGCCGAGGTCACAAAATTATAATCCCCATGGAAGCCTACTGTGTGAAAGTATTGTTTCGAGACCACTAACCACGGTTGTAGTTTTCTTGCCATGTTTATTCCCGTCTGCGTCAGCCGTAGGACGAAATTCGCCGAGGTCACAAAATTATAATCCCCATGTAAGCCTACTGTGTGAAAGTATTGTTTCGAGGCCACTAACCACGGTTGTAGTTTTCTTGCCATGTTTATTCCCGTCTGCGTCAGCCGTAGGACGAAATTCGCCGAGGTCACAAAATTATAATCCCCATGTAAGCCTACTGTGTGAAAGTATGGTTTGGAGACCACTAACCACGCTTGGAGTTTTCTTGTCATATTTACTCCCGTCTGCGTCAGCCGTAGGATGAAATTCGCCGAGGTCACAAAATTATAATCCCCATGTAAGCCTACTGTGTGAAAGTATTGTTTCGAGACCACTAACCACGTTTGGAGTTTTCTTGCCACGTTTATACCCGTGTGCGTCAGCCGTAGGACGACATTACCCGAGATTGCAAAGTTACAATTCCTCCATTATTACTATGTGCTTGCAGGTGTCCAAACGATGCGGTTACATTATTCTGTAAAATCCTATCCTCGTTAGTTTGTACGAGTTTGTCGTAACATAGTAGACCTCGAGTTGCAAATGCGCTGACATTCAACAAAAGAAAAGCTAATAACCTTACCATATATTCAGACATCGATGGCCTACGTCAGATTTAAACGTAGCGTTAGAACGTTACTTTAACTGACAAACACGTGGGAAACGTCTTTTTTCTGTAATCAGATTGCTACTGCAGTGTTAATCGAAAGTATTTTTATTGTGAATCTGTGCTCGTAAATGCAGATGTTTTGTGGGATTTTGCGAACGATAAATACTATGTTCAGACTACCTTTTTCAGTCGGTGCACTCGGGGCGAGATACCTTGAGAAAAAACCTAACCGTGGGCTCCAATGAGCAACTATACAACTATAACTGCTATACTGTTCGGCTATTTCATCCTCTTATTTTGATACATACCATAAAACACACGATAAATATTTAAAAGTGAGTTCATATTAAACGTACGATGTGAAACTATATTATGCAGACTTACATTCTATAACGTATCGCGTAGCTTGGGACATATTACGTCTGTTGTTGCTTTAATTCCATCCTGTTTTGGCCGCGGGCCATAATCGACAGACTGACCAATAACTGACCATCCTTGGTCTAAATGTTGTCAGCGGAAAAAATACCGAAAGTGCAAATAAATAATGTATTAACCATTAATCTGACTAGAAGAGAGACTGACACATGGCATACGCGCGCGCGCGCGAGAGAGAGAGAGAGAGAGAGAGAGAGAGAGAGAGAGCGATAGGAGGGAGACGAAAAGGGAGGAGAGACACTGCACCGCGAGCTTGTGGTAGAAGCGAAAAGGGAGGGCTAGGACTATCACCACTGCCACCACTTAGGATCAATAATAACCCCTTCTTAGTGACGTCACCAGTATCGACCTACTAAAACGTGTAGCCAGTCGATGCAGTCACACTTCTGCGACGCCAACCGACTAACTCCGTGGCAATTTTCATGACCCGTACGGGTTTTCTCGTTGTTTGTTTGTTATCTTCTGTGTAAAACGGAATTTCTTTTTAATGGCCCGGCTTTACGTGGCGCAGCGCTGTTAGAACGGCCCATTCGATTTAAATTGTAATTCAATGTGGGATGTTTTACTGTTTCCACCTTCAGACCAACGTAAAATGTACGACTTTCCTCTAGTAGTCTGGCTGTAATAAAAATAATATATAGCGTTTGACTAGGATGATAAAAAAAGTTGACCTTTTTGTAATTCTATAGTTATACGTGTATCTTAAACCGGTTTTAAGGCTTCACACTAATGCTGTACTTACTACTGTTAGTATTCAGTATAATTCACTACTGTAGCAATTATGTCCTAGGCGATGCGGAAACTACTGCCGATCCGTACAAGCAGGGCCTCCTGACTTTCTTAACCGAGGACCAGACATTACTGAATAATTCCGAACTATTTTTAACACGAAATACTCGAAATAACGCGAACCATTAGTGTGCTAATTTCACACAGTAATGTAGTGGGCTACGTACAGCATTATACACATCACTGTGTGTACATAAATATGAGTTTGTTTATGCACGTAGGGGCTTAGTAAATCAGTAGGTATACCGCGTGGCTACTAATCTAGAGATCCGTGTTCGACTGTTGGGCACACCATAAATTCAAGGCGCGTTTTTCAATCCCGACGTCGACTCAGCCTAGGAAAATGAGTACCTGGGACAACCTCCTGGGCCACACTGACTTCCTTGTGTGCAGAACGGATCACACTTCAATCATACAAAAAGTAGCCATTATTATTATTTATATTATTACTATATTATTAATTATCGTAATATAATCACTTGTATAAGTTCCGTGAGATACACTGAAGCTGCTAACTTGTTGACTAGTTGCGCTGAACATGCTCTATGGTGACGTCCTCGACTTCTTTAGTAACAAAAAGAAGTTTCAACGGGCAGTAAGGGATGGAATTTTCTGACTGCACTTGTTTGACCCGCCACATTAATTTTGTACCGTGACTCGTTAGAGGCGTAGTACTTAGAATTTACTGCATCTTCTATTTTTTCTTTTCACAGACGTCTTCTTCCTTGACACAATAGAGCCCTTCGATTTATGTTACGACGGTCTACTCGATCGTCGTAGGTACAGTGGAAACAAAATAAGTACAAGACACCAATCAAGTCACTAATCACACCTTTAATTGTTACAGTAAAACAGTTCGTAATTAACAACACAGTGTCTACAACGAATCAAATGAAAATTGTTCACACGCAATAAAATGTCCATTAATATTAAAACTCAATTGTGTTACAATTATACCGTCCGAATATAAAACGCAACACTTCACTAATAACTACTTGAACGTACACAGTAATAACTCGAACCGCTCTGTAAATATATCGCACTAATACTCTCGAACCGCACAGTCAAAAATTCGCCTCATACTAAACTGAACGTCGTTTGAGTACCGGTATTTATAGCTAGTCGAATATCTAGACGATTCCTAATTGCGTCGTAGCGTGCGTATGAACTACGTATTTAATTACGGCCTTGACACAGGCCGAGCGCCCGAGCGAAGCCCGGCACAGTCGAGAAGATTCTCGCAAAATGCGTCTAGTAGCACGCACACCACACACTTACATTCTGGATCTCTCTGGAACGTTCGACAAACACGTAGATTGTTCGTGATGCCGTAACACTTTCCCCTCCTTAAACCTGTTCGTCCCGAACTGGCAAACCGTCTCCGAAGTAACACTCGACCAGGCGATCTAGGTGGACGTCCTTGCGAAGGATAATTTTCCCGTTCATCGAATTCAGTCTCGTGTGATCCGAACATCACGTTCCCAGGAATGCGAGTCTTTCGCGCAACCACTAGTTTCGCTGGAATCGCTCCAGTTGCGTCATGTACTGATGACCTAATTATCACTGGCTGATCCAAGTTTGTTTGTTTCTCGTCAACAACCTCTTGCGTAACCTCATCTTCAGCCACTTTACCCTCGGGCGCTTCTATCAGCTCGGGAACAAGCAAGAGTTTTGTCTCGACACCCATAGTTGGCTTTCCAATCACTTCTTTTGTCGTTATACTAATTTGTACTTCCTCTGCTAGTTCTTCCTCCATTTCCGCTTGCAACAGGGAGGGTTCCTCTTGACCAGACTTGTTGACTTTTTCTTCGACTAATGCCACTCGCTTAATCGAATGGTTGATAGACCCTGTCATTTTAGCCATGCAAAGCTTTATCTTCTCTTGGCCAACCTTCAGGACATTCTCTCCTAAGTCCACAACGAATCCGTAGGCATTCATAATGTCCGTGCCAAGAATCACTTCATCGACAATGTCTGCAACGAGCATTTGGTGGCTAAACTCAAGAAGACCCAGGCGTACACGTACGTCTACCTTTCCTAGCACCTTGACGGGGCTTCCAGTCACAGTCTGTATTGTACAAGAGCTAATTAGAGGATGGCGGTTACAGACTAAGTCAGGGCGCACAATGGACACTGTTGCGCCCGTGTCAACTGTAAATGATGGTTTACCATCCGCAAAGCCATTAACAATCAAGTTTCCACTGATCTTATGTAGCGTGGAAACTGTGTGCTGTTCTGGGGCTTTACTTCTCCGATTGGTGCGATCAGTCTCTTCTCTCGGTATCTTCTTCTCCCAACAGTCTACCTGTAGATGACCACGTTTTCCACAGTTGTAACATTTCGGTCTTCTGTCTTTTTCAAATCGTTGCGACTCTCTTGAACTTTTGAATTGTTTGTCCGACAACATTGTTTTTCTGCACCCATCGTAACGGTAATGTGATACAGGGATCTTCTGATTGCAACGTGATGGCACAAACCTGTTAATGTAGCGGGACGCTGACTTGGCAGCTTCAAACTCTAGGGCGTGAACAAGAGCTTCTGAGCTGTCTCGTAACACTTGCTGAAGTTCACAATCTCCGATGCCATCAATAAATGTCTGCACCGCAAATCTCATTCGGAAGTCTTCTGGTGCTTCAGGATAGGCCAATCTAATCAATCTGTCGATACTTGCTTCAAATTCTTGAAGACTTTCCCCGGAACGTTGTCGTCTTGTTCTCAACTGAACGTAGTACACCTCTCGCAAATGTTTATCACCGTAGCGTAATTCTAGAGCTTTTATCAACTCGGCATAGATGTTCTGGCTGTCAGGTGGCACTTTCTGTAGTAATTCTGCCGCAGGTCCTTTTAATGCAAGAACGAGTGAAACAGCCTTGTCTTTCTCTGTCCAATTATTTGCGCATGCAGCAGCTTCAAATTGTCGGAGGTACGTTGCCCAGTGACTGCTTCCGTCAAAGGTTGGAGCTTTAACATGAACTGTCCCCACTGCAGGCAAAGTGACTTTCTCTGTTAACTTATTTTCTGTGTCTTTTTGTGTCTTTATCACTGGTACAGTCTGTTCAGAAATTTGTTTTGGTTGAATCTTCATGCACTGTTCAACTTCAATTTTAATCTGTTCTCTTATGTTTGCCATTGAGTTTTCTACTGCAGATATTTTTGTTGACATAACTTCTTCCACAGTCGAGAAGATTCTCGCAAAATGCGTCTAGTAGCACGCACACCACACGCTTACATTCTGGATCTCTCTGGAACGTTCGACAAACACGTAGATTGTTCGTGATGCCGTAACAGTATTTTTCAAGTGTGATAAACTTTCGGTTCCTCTTCTGGGTTCCCTGTCCTCCTGTTAGCCCTACTGGGTGTCCTTGTGTCCTAGTGCGCTGCAAAAAGTACAGTATTATTATTATTATTCACTGTTCATCCGTGCGGTTTGTAGTTCTCTTCAAACCCTCTCAAACCCTCATTCTTCACTTCGTTTTGTTAATACTATTCTTTCAGCTTTTTCTTAGTTTTCTTCGTCGCCTCCGTTTTCCTTACTGCCAACGCAAGATTTTCGTTTGTAATATTTCCTTGCCCATTTTTTGCACATACCAATAACGAGGCGATCGTTTTGTGTGTGTGTGTGTGTGTGTGTGTGTGAGTAAAATAATAAAAATATATTTATTTGTTACATACACACATACCGTGGGCCCTACTGGCCCTACTTTATTAATAAGAGTCCGTTATCATCACCAGCTGTTCAGTGTGACTGTCCAGCTTCATTAACTATGGTAATGAAAGTCGGGGTCAGCGCCGTATCTATAATTTGGTCTTGGGGGGGGGTCCGGGGTCGGGTCGGCTTCATACAAAAGAAAAAACAAGTTAAGACTAATCAATATTACTATCTTTAAAGTGGCTAAAGTCAATCCCATTAAAGTAAACGGCTACAACACAATAAAAGTGCGCGTTACTGAATCAGTGTTTACAAGACAGTTATTGCCTGAATAGATTTTCCTATATACTGTATTCCATATTTCAAACGTACATGCTGATGCTGTGTAATAAACCTGTTTGTATATTTAAAAAAGATTTACTACTATATTAGCGTACACAGCTGGAAAAATAATAAAAACGCCTAAAAATTAAGAGATTAACAAAATTCGTCAACTTTTCCGACCCTCTGGGGGTGGGGGCCGGTCCCAATCCTCCCTCCTGTAAATACGCTCCTGGTCGGTGTAGACGTAGTTACGTATGTCACTATGGTTAGGTAATGAAGTGCAAGGCGCGAACGGATGTTGCGACATGACGATACTTCTATTCATCTGTCCTTTGTTCATAAGTTTTGTTCAAAGCATAACAGAGCTATCGTTTCGCAGCACCTTACTCATCCGATTTGGCC
This sequence comes from Magicicada septendecula, assembly GCA_034769895.1. NCBI lineage: Eukaryota > Metazoa > Arthropoda > Insecta > Hemiptera > Cicadidae > Magicicada > Magicicada septendecula. The sequence goes on from CM068371.1 coordinate 120,690,751, forward strand.
TTTGCGGACTTTTTTATGTCAAAAGATAAAATCTACCCTAAGGCCGTTGTTTTAAGTTGATAGAAGAAATAAAAGTTACTACGGAATTTCGCGTTCTTCGATGTTAGGACGCATTTCAACAATATAAAAAACATTCGAGGAGACGCACCAACAGCGAAAGAGAATATTTTGAAATAAGATAAGTCTGATTAATCTGTAAAGAGTTAATGTTTTTACAAAACATATATTATATACGTATATAGTATGCCACGATATACAGTATACGCATCTCGATACCACGAACCTCAATAACACGAATTCCTTGATAACACGAATTTTTGTTCAGTCCCCTTAAATGTCCCATAACACTCAGTGTTAAAAATACCTCTATTACCTGAAAAATGTTCCTTAGTTAAAAACCTTGATAAGCCGAATTTTAGTTGATTTGAGATCAAAAAACTGTACTAATTAACCTTTGTAATACGAATTTCCACTCAACAGAACCTTTATAGCGCGAATTTGACCTCTATAAGACGAATTACCCACGGCAGCGAGCTCAGTAAGCCAAATGTTAAGAAGTTACACGAACCAACCTTGATAACACGAACCTCGCTTTGACGAATTCCTCGATCAAACGAATTTTTTATAATCCCCTTGAGATTTGTGTTATCGAGGTTCCACTGTATTTAATAATAAGTGTCATTAAATAAACTGTATGTTCTCGTAAACTTCAGGACTTACAATGGGTTGGGTTGAATCATTTCCTCCAGAAAGAGCAGAGATGATAATAAAACTACGTACTCTATAGTTTTGTGTCTTAAGTTCACGTGCTGTGTCGATACTAAACAAACTCGTGTTCTGTTTATAGTATACCTATACCGTATTACTTTAACTCGACTTTTTTGTTCATATTTTCCCATCGTGTTGGTTTTATCGACAGAGTTACTTTTTCCCATTTCTATTTATTGGTACAACAAACGCAGTTCTCATATTTGTTTTCCCGAAATCAATAACGCTTCCCGATTTCTCAGTCAATTGAAGGGCCGTGTGTCAAATAGACTGTAGCAGGCAGTTCACTGGCAAGACCTTCATTAAATCGAATGGAACGTTTACCTTAGTCTACGCTTAAGAACTTAAAAGTTCCAGAGCGCCGACCCAGCATGCCTTCATTCTGTTAGTGAAGGTGATGATAATAATAATGTTTCTAAATCATACGTTTTTTTTTCTTAATAATCCTACTTGAAACCTTCTTCTTTCCCACAATTTCCAACGTTGTCATCGTCGGAGATCAAATAAGAACTTCCTTCTCGTGTTCACTCTTCCTCTCCCTAACCTAACCTAACCTTCCCAATCTATTGCGTTGACGTAACATTTAGAGAACACCAATACTGCTCTACAGTATAGTCACTGACACAAAAATGTCATATTATTTTCGTTGTATTTAAGCTTCTTAAGTATGGCAACACTCGTTCATTATCGTATTGATCATACATTATTTTCGTATAACGATTAACTTCACTTGTCTACTTTTTACAGCTACTTTACATCCAGATTCACGGTATTCTTCAGTAGGCTTCGACCTGTTTCTATGAAAGACCGCGGTTTTCCTGAGAGCAAGGATGGAGTCAGCAGGCCACAGTTTCCGATAAACGATAGTGTATACTCAGTGGCGGCTCGTCCATAAGGTTCAGTGGTTCAGTGAATCCCCCTAAATAATTTTAAAATGTTTAAGGATTTGTAGATAATGGTTTCGTATTTAAATAACAAGATTTTCGAGATTAATCTTGTTGCCTGAACAGTAATGGATTCGCGTAATAGGCGAATTGTTCACTACTATTGCTTGAGGTGCAAAACAGCTCTCAGCACCTCCTAGACTGTGTAGACAGCTTTGGAGGGGGAAATCAGTATACGCAAAAATACATTCAGCAATCGCTAATCCCGAGATCCCGAGTGTTAGCGACAGAGACGAATAGTTCCGACGAGGGCCGAACCGCACCGACCGGGAATTTTAACATTTTCATAATACCCCCATTCGCCATTATTATGATTTACCCCCATTTACCACATAATTTGTCTGTTTACCTTCAGTTTTATGTCAGATTTCTCTATTTCATTTAGAATGGAATGAAAATGTGTGCAGTAAAGTCTTAAAATCAAATAAAATACTGAAGTAATTGTATTCCGAAAATAAAGTGTGTTTAATGTAGTCATTAAATAATTATAGTAACATTAAGCTGACCGAAGCGTGTATAACCTTCAAAGTGTTTGCTGGTATATTTGTGTGTTAAGTGTTCAGGTATTTCGTATTTTTGTGTTCAGTTCATTGATTTGATAAAATGAATAGTGTTCAATATACTGTATTTTAAAAATAAATTTTTCTTCTCTCTCTATTAAAGATAAATGCAAAATTAAGGAACTGGGTAGGCCGCTTTTCGTTTTAAATATTAAACAGAACTATTTAACTATCCTTTTATTTTAACTATATATTTTTAGAATGATTTCCAAAAATCATAAACACAACCTAATATTAGGCCTAGTAAAAGTTGTCAATAGTTATTCATGTTGCGACCCACCCCGTGTGTTATTTGGAATGGGATAATTGCTATAATCTTAGTTAGAAACATTCAGACATTGAACCCCCTACTGTCAGAACCACGAACCGCCACCACGTATACTGCAAATAAATAAATGCGTGATGAAATTATCTTTATATAATTTACTTGTCAGCTTTGACATTTATAGACAACATTCATATAGTTGATGCCAACATTTATTGGCATGAACAAATAGTTAAAATATTTTACAAGGTTATAGAGGCAGAACGTATACCGGACGACTGGAGAACAAGCCGAACGGAATGACCGGTAAGCACCACAGTTGTGGTCTGCTTGATAACCATCTTCCCAGTGCGACTTACCTATTCTAAAATAACGAGCAGGCTACCGTTCAGCCATTAAATCTGATTAGTCCGATAGACCCATATTTTTGAAATTAATTATGTCTTGGTGATAATTACTTGCAGCGTACCAGAAGTTAAGCATGTATCAGACACGCATAAACCAAATTTATCGTATATCATTATAATATGTCATAATTCATCATCTAAACAGTATTTCCTTTTTACGGTACAGAAATATTCGACCTACTTAGGTTTGATCAGTCGAAACAATACAGTAATTCGGTCGGCAGCCGTTGGTTCACGTCAGATTTACCCGTATCTCTTGGGGGGGGGGGGGGCAGAAATTGAATTACAAAATTACAAAACGCACCTTTGCGTGTTCGCCAGTACTTATCCCACCTTGTCCCTTGACACTGCGGTTGCTCGCTTCCTCACCGCCACAACGCCTACAGGCCTACAACGCGTTTACCATTCACCCGGTACCGTAACTGTATTACTACCTTTCTGGATTGTGTGTATCCTAGTCAACAGACGATGCAAAAGCTCGTCTCTTAATAGTACATCATTTAGCTCGATAAGTACTCACGTAATCAATAAACGTTTACCCGTTTACATGTTTTGCCGGCTGCTTCAGTTTCTGTGATTTTATCCCCAAGGATATCGTTCAGCAGTCTGTGATATAATAGATGAGATTACCGTCTTGCTTCCACATTGCCACACTTACCATTTGTCAACCGCAGCTTATCTCCTTCATTTGGACCGATCCATTCAATGTGGGAAACATGTCAACAACGTAACTACACTGATGCGAGATAAAACATATTAATTACCACTGATTGGAGTTGATTTGATGCCAGCTGACATCCTTCTGAACGAGGTAGCTATAACTGTGAACAACGTTGTTTGGATTTATAACAACGAACCTTCTTCTTCTGTAATAGGTATACATCTACAATGGTACGTCGTATATTAATTACATGCGCACTCATGACCAAGTGAAATACTTGCTCGGCATCTGGAGCTTGGCAACAAGGAAAGCAAGAGGAAATATTTGAAGGGAATGCTTGGATGGCATCAGGAGCTTTGTGGCAAGAAAAGCTAAGGAAAACCTCGAAGGTAATGCTTGAAAGGTATCAGGAGCTTTGTGACAAGGAAAACAAAAGGAAACCTCGAAGGTAATGCTTGGATGGCATCAATAGCTTTGTGGTAAGGAAAGCAAAAGGAAACCTCGAAGGAAATGCTTGGATGGCATCAGGAGCTTTGTGGCAAGGAAAGCAGATAAAAACCTCAAAGGGTTTTTACCAGTAAACCTTGCCATTCCCATTTACCAGTAAACTCATAAATACAGTAGTTCGGATGGTCGCTTAAAAAAAATTGACCTTGAAAACAAGGCAGTGAGAAGTTTAGGAAACAGAGTTACACTCCGACAAAGACTTGTGTCGACGTTTGTGTATACGTGGGTTGTATAACTCTATTTCAGTATAGTACAGTCTTGTTAATCCGGATCCCTCTAATCCGGACTTCCGTTAATCTGGACTAAATTTCCAAAGACAATAAATAGAAAATAATGAATCGCCGTTTTTCTATGTGTTCCCTGTGTTAACACTATAGAATGAATACTGTAACCTTCTTCTTCTTCAGCACTACAGCCCAACGTGAGCAACACCAATCTGCTTCAAAGTCTCCTGTCCTTTGCCATCTCAGTGTAACCCCTCACATCCATTCTTCTGAGGTCTTCTAGTACATAATCTAACCAACGTATCCTAGGACCAATGGCGATCTCTTTCAGCTTTTATAGACTTGCGCCCTCAAGACATTCTTTAGCATACTCTGATCTCTGCTCTAGGTGACCCTAGCCGTTGTATTCGTTGAGCCTTTATGAATCTTAGAATCTCCTCATGATTTAATAGCTCATCTATCTCCTGGTTATTTCTTATTCTCCATTTGTCATCTTCTTTAATCGGGCCATAAACACATCTTATGATCTTTCTTTCAAACCTTCTTAGTGTTACTTGTCCCTTTTTTGTCAATATCCATGTCTCACCTCCATAAGTAATAACTGGTCCTATAAGTGTCTTATATATTTTTATTTTTGTGTTGCGACTAATGAGTTTGCTTCTCAATAGTCTACAGCCAGCATAATATGCCCTATTTCCAATTTCTATCCTGTCATGAATTGTCCTGTTTATGGACCCTTCATTATCTATCATATTACCCAGGTATCTGAACTTATTAACCACATCAAATGAATTACCCTCTATGCATAAATTAGACAGATTTCTTTTCCTTTCTGATGTAGAAGCATCTTTGTTTTAAAATAGTTTTTTATGAAACCAACAGATTTTTGTATTATTTCCAGTTAAATAAGCAAAATAAGCATTCTAGTATATCATATGGTGTTGAAATATTTAATTAATATCTGTAGTTCCAATGATTGAAATATACAAGGTTTTATCAAAAAGTTCAACAGTTCCTGTTTATTTTAAAAATTGTGCCTTCATTCATCGACACTTATACTGCCTTCAAAGTAGTCTCAGTCGAATGTAACACAATTAAGCCAGCTGTTTTCCAGTCTTCAAAATATTTCAAGCATCCACTTTTTGGTACAGCCTTGAGCCCACCATTTTACACTGCCTTAAGTACCCAATATTTTTTTCCTCCACTTTGTCATCATTTCGGTGGCACAAAATGTAATCTACTCTTACTAATATCACTAAAAATTTGGAATAAAAGCACAGTATTAGACTTATTATAGAGTATTATAAGAAATGAATGAAAGCGCTCATAACGTGGAATATAGAATTACACCTAGTGGTGTGCATAAATTATTGAAAATATTTTAATTTGTTTTAATGAAAGCAAGTCTAACAGTGTGTATATTGTTTGTTACAGCAAAAATCCTCCTCTTCTACTGCTGTTTCTATGCCTGCCTCATAGGATTCTTCGCAGCCATGTTAGCAATTTTCTATCAGACTCTGGATATGAAAATACCTAAATGGCAACTAGACCGATCTTTAATTGGAAACAATCCTGGTAATTATCTTTATTTGTTCAGCTTATAAATTGTTTTTGTTAATTAATAAAGTCATAATTCAGTGATCATAGGGTTCTATTAAGTAAACTTTGTGGATTCTTTAAAGACAAAACAATAAAATAGAAATAGGATACTTTCAAATGTAATTTCTTTTAAACTTCCCAATTTAACCCATGTTTAGTCTGTTTATGCATACAAATCAAATGACAAATTGTTACGATTTTTGTTCCTGTAGTGCACTTCATGTGTTACAACCTGTACAAGACATTCACAAAGCAGTGTCTAATAGAATAATTTAAAAAATTACAATTTTGGAATTACTTTTTAAAAATTTTTCTCAGTTTTTATTATGAAAAAAATCAAATAAAAAAATCACATTGAGATTTATAAAATGTCTTTTCTTTCAATGTGTATTTAACACACTACTGCTACTACAGTGGAACTTGGTTATAACGTCATTGAAGGGACCAAAAAAATAATGACGTTATGTCCGAGTGACGTTATAAAAGAGTCGTTATAAAAGACACTATCACTAGTAAGGAAGGAGAAATAAAAAAAATGATCTTTGCATTATTAACATTATTCGTGATATTTATTTTAAAGTTTACAAACTGCATTTCGTTTATACAAACAGCATGAAGAATATTTTAAAAGATCAAAAAGAAAGTACATGTAACTTACATTTAGGCTTACTGTCGAAAGTAATCCGTAATTTTCTTTCGAACACTCCTTTCTGGAAAATAAATTCTTTCTGTTGTGCTGTGGAGATGCTGCGCTGCATTGAACGTGTCGTCAGACGTCTCTCTAAAGCAGTAAAATCATGAAAGAGTTTCGGCGGCTCTCATTGGTTCCTGTACTGTCGGACAAACGATGTCGGCATCCTCCTCTTGCTCAGCATCTTCTTCAACACTATCTTCTGCTTCTATGTTTTTTACTTCCGCGATAATTTCTGCGTCACTTAACACTTGGAATGTTTCTACTTGGTCATCCACTGATGCATAGGAATCAAGTTCATTTCCAAATTCATTTACGTCGAATTTCTTAATCCACTCCGAGAGTGGCAAGTCGTCGTCTTCCGTCATCATCGGGTAAATTTTCATGTACGAGTTGTGCTTTACTAAAGCATTTTGCTATCGTCTTCTGTGTTACACTCTTCCAAGAGTCGTCTAGGAATTGTATTGCATCTAAGAGTGAAATTGTGGCAGGTTGCGCCGTGTCCATACAGAAAATAATTTTTTATAAAGTTGGTAGTGACACTTTAGGCTTCTAATGACGCCTTGGTCCATAGGTTGCAGGACACTTGTACAGTTTGCCGGTAAGAAGACCAGATTAATGTTTGTCAAATTTAACTTTGGATGGGCTGCACAGTTGTCAACTAGAAGTACGCGCGCGCACATATATACGTTTATATGAAATGTAGAGTAAAATATCTGAGAAATTTTTGACGCTATAACAGAGTAGTACAATATTTAGTGACGTTAAAACCGGGAATCTTTATAATGTTAAAGATATCAGTTTGACCGGACTTATGACAAAATAACGCTACACCCGAGTTGACGTAACAGCCGAGGCCGTAATAACCAAGTTCCACTGTATTTAGATTTAGCAAACTGCAATTTAAATACAGTCTAAGCAAGTATTACTTTTGCTTTCCTACACTTTAAATTTATCCAAAAATTCTTCACATCTTTTTAAATACAAGTTAGTTATAATACATTCTGTTTATATATATTACAGGTTTAGGGTTTCGGCCAATGCCTCCAGAATCTCATGTAGAAAGTACGCTGATCTGGTATAAACAGACAGATGACAACTTTCTCTCTTGGACTAATAAATTAGATGATTTCTTACTGCGTAAGTATAGTCATTTTTTTCTTTTAGATAAAAGGATCTAAAAGATTCTTAATCTTAATCTTGAAAGTATTACATGGGAGGCCTGCACAAAACTCAATGAGTTACTTACAAAGGAATAATGGACATAAATAATTAAATTCTTTTTCTTAGTGTCCTTTTTGTTCTTCTGTATTTATTTTAAACTGTAGAACTACTAGTTTACATAATTTTAAATTATAGCATTTTATTGACCAATGAACATAGTAAACTAATTTTTACAATTTTTTTTTTATTTTCCTGATTATGCAAGTTAATTTTGATCCATATTAATTGGGATAATCAAGACTCCACATTTGTTTATTGGGTATTCAAATGATCAAAATATCTTGGAAATTCATTTTTGAAGGAGTATGATTAGAGTACCCAGAAGAGATAGAATGATAAATAATGAAATTAATTCTTAATGAATTAATGAACTAGTGAAAATATAATAAAGTCTGCGAATGTGGTTATAGTTAGAGGGGGGCTTTTCTAGGGAGGGAGTTAACCTCCTGAAATTAAAAAAACTGATAGATTTGTTTGTATTTTGATAGTCAAAATGTTTAAAAATGGTTGAAATGTATTGGATTGATGTTTCTAAAAATCTGTATAAAACGGTACTGTAGGCAAAACTTAAAAAAAAAATCTTGTCAAAATGAAAAAATCATTGGATTGCCATAAACAAAATTGTTACAATTAATTTGAAAACTAAAAAATTGCCACTATAAATTATACTTCTTAACAAAAGTAGTCAAATTAATACAAAAAATATTCTTGGATTTCGTTGTCTATGACGTGTCCGTTACTTAACTAAATTGATTAATTCACTACCAACTCGAAACACAAAGCTTTTTATAGGGACACTGTGCCCAACGCCAGCCTCTGAAGTGAAAACCAGTCTCTGGTTTTTAAATGTGAAAACCAGTTAAGGCTATAAGATAAAACTTTTTCGTTTTTACCTATAAAAAACTTAGTGTTCCGAGTCGGTAGTGAATTAATTATATTTAAAAAAATATTGGATTAATTTGCAAACATTCCTTTTATTCAGAATTTAAATATGTTGTAAATTTTAATTTTTAACTATATGCTACACACATTTCTTGCTCCTTCCACCTCTCTCTTTGTCTCTCACTCTCACACACATGCACAGATATTTTAACATTTTTTGTATATTTCTTTTTGAATGAGATTGCAACCTTTCTCTTCTCTCTCTATCTTTTGGCATTCTCTCCAAGTCTTTCATCTCCAGTCCATACAATATTTGTCCTGTGTCCTACCACTATGAGAATGTAGTTGTATTTGGTGTAGACCAACAATTCAAAGATTTTGTTTGTCTCAGCATCCAAATTTTATAAGTTTGAGTGGATGTGGTATCAAAATTTTAAGCCAGTTATAGTTTATTGTCTCTAAAATGGTTTGTCTTTCCATATGTTGTTAATTTTTCTGTTACTCTTCTGGCCATTGTTAACCTTTTCCTGATTTCCTAAATATACTTCTTGTCATTAGATACCAATTTTCAGATTTAAGGACCTCAAATAGTTCTATTAATCATTTGATTAAAATGCTTGGATTGGACAAAGCACTTCCTCATACTTATAGTCCATAGAAAACAACTGAAGTAAAATAAGTTAATTCTGTCTTGTGGTTTTTTGTTTTAGCTTTCTCTTTTCATAAACTAGTATTGACTGGGATCTGTTCAGTACTTATTTATTTTGGTTTTAGCATCATTACATCTTAGGCTCTAATAATCCATAAACTTTTATGAGAATAATACACATTTTAATTTAATATTTACCATACAGCTTACAGTAAACCAAATGAAGCATTTGCTGCAAATGTTGTAAGCTGTGATTTTGAAACCCCACCACCAGAAGGCAAAGTCTGCAAGGTGGACTTAAAAAGTTTTCAACCATGCATCAAAGAGCTCAACTATAGTTATGATAGAGGAACACCATGTATATTTCTCAAATTAAACAAGGTGAGTCAGGCACTAAATGAATACCGTTCACACGTTATACGTTATACATGTGTAAACAGTATGTCCAGATATTTAATGCATTTTCATATTTACTTTATTTAGAATGTTAGTTTATACAGATTGAGAAGATTACATATAAAGTTTAATATTTTTTCAGATTTTCAACTGGATCCCAGAGTATTATAATGATTCAGAGAAATTACCAGATAAAATGCCAGAAGACTTGAAGAATTTTATTAGAAGTGAGAGTGGAAACAACCCTAATGCAGTAAGTGAGAAATGAAATAGAAGGGTATGAAGCGTAGTTTTTGTAACAAAATTTAATTGAATTGATTCATAAAAGCATTTTCAAGTGCATGTACACCAACTGATTTGACAAGCAGCTGTGCATATTTACTGTTACGATAACCTAGTCAACATTTAATATGTATAGGTGACTGAGTGTAGATACCGATGCAGGTGTGTGTGTGTGTGTGTGTGTGTGTGTGTGTGTGTGTGTGTGTGTGTGTGTGTGTGTGTGTGTGTGTGTGTGTGTGTGTGTGTTAAAGTTCTGTCTATTAGAATGTTTGACATCCAGTATGTGCGACAGTAACTGTGCTTTTTTCTGACCTTTTATAACTGGAACTTTAAAACATTAATCATTATCTTTTTCTGGTGAAGGGTTTGTGAGGATTCCATTTATTATCCACTTTCACTTGGTAGATAGGTTTACCATAAACTTGTGTTTGTAATATTATGTAAATTCTCTGATGTAAGGTCGTTAAGTTCTACAGTTTTTGTGTAATTAGAAGTCTCTAAATTAATGACTGTGTTTTTATTACCAGTAGTGAGTGAAACATGATAAAATAACTTTTAATAATTACATAATTGAACATCCCTATAATCTGTATTTAGCTATAATATATTTTACTATGCTATATATTGACAGGTATTTGTATAAACGTATTCTGTACCAATTTTAATATTTAATTGTTGATTACTGCTTGTATAATTAATTACAAATACCATTACATTATGAGTAATTTAAATTGTAATATTGTATAAATTAAGTTCTGTGATATTACAATTTTCTCGTTGTCTTTAAACATTTGATGATATAAAACAGACTATCTCAACTCCTTCACATATACAAGGATACACACATACGCACATGCACATGCACACACTCACATACACAAACACGTTCACTCAAACAATTGTTCTGTTGTGCTTGACACTTCTTTTGTATTCATACACAGGCCCTGATGATGACAATAAACACTGTCAAAACGTCGACACAAATAAGTTAAAATATGTGTTTATTTTTTTACCGATCTCACAAACCCTTACCAGAAAAATTCACTGATTGACAGTCACTACGAATTTAAGGAATTAATCATTATCATTTTTAATATTATAGTACAATAATTAATACTGTAATGCTGATGACATCACCTATTACATAAATGATAGACTATATTACACACTATATGATATTATTCCTAAATGATAGACTATATCATTATAGATTGTAATGATAGAGTATTATAAACAAATCTATACCAGTATATACCAGTACATAAATTATTTAAAATTAAACTAAATGAGAACTAAATTTGGAAAATAATAGTGAATTATGTTATTAAATGAAGATTACCTTTTAAAAATGATATTTTATGACTGTATCATGAAAAGTACATTATACAGAAATTTCTCGTAAAGTGATTCATTTGTAAATATTGGCTATAATGAATATCGAGTGGGCCTGAAAGTTATAAAACAGCATCCATTATAATTTATTTAGTAGTTAGTTTAAATAATGAAAGTTACTATGAAATAAATTATAAGAAAATAAAATGTGATAATGTAATAATGTTTAGAAGAGGAATTATGTACTTAAATATAGTATAATTCAGTAATATGATAGTGTAATGTACAAAATTATAGTTTTAGAAGAACATGGAAATGTTACCATGCAGCAGTATAACAATGGAATTTATCCAAGATTATCCACTGAAGAGCTGAGATGAATGAAATAAACTTAATAATAAGATAAGATGTTTAAAGGATTTTTAATTTTTATCATAAGACACTTAATGTAAAGTCAATATAGACATATTTGTTGTGTACCCAAAATTGACAGGAATAACAACAAGAGAATTAATTAAAATGTGTAGACCAAAGCTTAACTCATGATTAAGAAAATACCACAGGCAACAAGACATTAATAAACTGATTAATGTAAAGAAGACTCGTAAGGTAACAAAATTACTCATAAACTTAATGTTTATGTTTCATATTTGGGACAAAATTAACTACTGTATTTCGTCATTAGCCCAGCCAGCAGTGTGGCAACAAAATCTTAAACACAAAATGAATAACCGTAATACATGTACTTACACAAAATGTGTTATAAATCCAATTTACATTCACCCATTCAAAATATTATTAGTTTATTTAAGCTGAACATCATGGTCGCATATGACACTTCAGGGTTTACACGGTTTGCCTGATGTTACTGTAGTAGTTACAATAAGGTCGCTGTTTTAACATGTTGTGTAAGCATGCGAAATGAAAGGACAAATTCATTTATTATATTTTGTTGTTACTACTGTTTGTTCTTTTTGAGTTAAGAGAATTCAGTGTTTGTTAATTTGTTTATTTTATGTTAAAAGTTAAACAGATTTTTTCTTTGTTTACCTGGTGTCACTGCCAGCCCTGAGAAAGACCCTGTAACATTCTTAAATTTTATGTAACAAATTGAATTACCCTTTGATTAAATAAAATGGTAGTGAGGTATAAAATACGAAGGGAGTCTGAAAAGTTAGTGGGCCTCGACCATATGTGGCAGCATTATCACACTTTTTTTTTCTTATGTTGGTAATACATCTACTCAGTGGTGGCCCGTGCTTAGGTTGCACAGTTGCACAACCCCCATTAAATCCCGAATTGTATTTTAAATTATAGAATTATGAATAAAACAATAAATAATAATAGTGTTTTCAACTCAAACCTTTGATTGAGTTGAAAACACTATTATTATTTATTGTTTATATTTATCGTTTGTAATATTTATTAATATTAGGCCTACAAAACACTTCAGAAGGTTGGAAATTAAGAAATAATGTTGAAATATATCAAAGTATAGAAAATATAACAGAAACAATGAGAAAAAGAAGACTATTATTTTTTGGACATTTATATAGAATATAAATTATATTTGACAATAGGTTGACAAAGCAAATCTTCAAATATCTGTGAGGGAAGAAGTCAACATCAAGTTGGATTAAAGAAGTCCAAAAGGATTTAGAAAAAAATAATATACATGCAGAGGAAGCAACTGAAGGAGAAGTTTTTTGGGTAAAAGTGTTAAAACTGGAAGGTGTCCAGGGTAGGAAAGAGAAAAACACAGGTTTAAAGTGGACTGAAGACAGGAAGAAGAGACACAGTGAGAAGATGAAAGAATATTGGAAAAAAGAAAGAACAAACAGTAAAGAATTGAAATTGGCATGTGGTCCTTAGATGGCCGATACAGAAAAATAATAATAATAGTGTTTTCAAGCTAAATCATCGTAATTAAGCATTTGCTGATTGAAAAGCGCAGAGCAATACTAAAAACTAGTGCTGTCGATCGATCAAAATGTTTAATCAGTTAATCGAGAAGGTTTAATCAATTAATCGAGTTTGAGTACTAAAGAATTATTTGTAATGGCTTACAAATTTAATTTTAATAGATGTATCTAATTGTTACTTTTTGTTTTTTTTTTGTTTTTAAGTAACTTATAAAATCAGTATATTAGCATGGATTACATTCAAATAATAATAATAATATTATAATTATAATATGTATGAACAGATTTAATTATATGAACTGTTATCAGGAGACTAAGTGACAAATATGAATTTGAAGGTAAGGATATGGTATAACATTAGACTCACCTAGTCAGTCCTGCTTCAATCAGGATTTTAAGCATCTTAGTGTGTTCACATGGTCCGGATCAAGGGCTGCTCTACGTTTAGTAACAATATTGCCTGCGTCACTAAACACTCGTTCGCACGGAACCAATGTAGCTGGAATACAGAGCAATTTTTTCGCTACAGATGAAAGAAGTGGAAGCTGAATGGAATGTGTTTTCCACCACAGTAAGGGGTCTGCAAAGTCATCATCCAGTTCTGCCAAAGATCTGTAGACATCAACCTCTGTTGCAAGCAGTGTTAACAGAGCAATTTGTGTTTCTTCCCTCTTGTCATCATCGTCTTCTTCAAAAACAAGTTTTCTTTTCTTCACATTTTGTTTTATTTCTGTTTGTGCAGTGGTCACATCTTTTTTGGAAATTCTGTTCCACACTAATTCTCTTGCTTCTCTTGGAAGACATTTCAAATATTTAAATCTTGGATCAAGAGCCATGGCTTCTTGATACATTTCTATTTTACACCAGACATTTACTCTTTCTGTTAAATCATCTAACAGAGCTGTTTTGAATCGAGTAATGTAACCAGGATCTGTGTCAGTAATTTTTAGACTTACTCTTAAATGAGTTATGGCGGGTAGTACAACACTTGCCATCTCGTATTTATTTCCTCCAAGAAAATCACATATTTCCAAACATGGTTTAAGACATTTATACATTTTTTGTGTCATTTCCCATTCCACTTCAGTTAATGGAATAATGTTTGATGGATTGGTGGACATTATAGCTACAATTCATTCCTTGGCTTCCAGAAGAGACTTGAACATAAGGCATGTACTATTCCATCGGGTGACTATATCTTGTTTCAGTTTGCACTGCGGAATATTAAGTTCTTTCAGTTTTTGGCAGAGCTGATTTTCTAAATAAGGACTGTGCTTGAAATGACCCACCATTTTTCTACATTTGGAAAGCAGTTTATCTATAGATGCATTCTCAATTGCTGTATTCAGACTTAATTGCAGGGTATGAGCAGTGCACCTAACATTATCGTATTTCGAATTTTCGACACCAAGAACAATATTCCTGGCATTGTCTGTACATATTGCAACTACTTTGAAGATTCCAGTCAGACACAACTTGTTCCTTGTTCGAATTCTTCCATACAATTTGCTGCACTATGTTTCTCCACCACATGTTTCACTTCTAACGCAGCGCTGCAGAACGCCCAGTTAGCACTAACATCCAATGAGCGCTAACACCCAAATAACCTTGATTTGCTATCGATGTCCAGAAATCACCTGTTAGGCCAACAAATTCAGTTTCTTTTAGTTTGTCTAGCAGCTTGGATCGTTCGACATCATAAAGTTTCTCAATCTGTCTAGTTACAACGTCTCTAGATGGAAGATTATAAGAACTACTACCTACAGCTTCCCTTAAAACTTCTTTTAGCCCTTCATCCGAAATTATATTGATAGGTCGACTGTCTTTTACTATCCATTTCACAATTTTATTTTTTAGTTCAGCCTCCTTTAATGAAGAGATTAGTTTCACTATGAAATGATTCAAGTTCGACTGAGATGAACTTGCGTTAACAACAGATGATTCAGCAACACTTTGTAAGGGATGGACGTGTTTTAAATGGTATTGCAAACTGCTAGTGCTACCGCTGTAGCTAAATGATTTCCCACAAAGCTTACAGAAAACGGTTTTCCTGTCCGTCACTTTACCACTGTCGTTCAATTTATATCCAAAATTTCCACCGAGTCTTCCTCGTAAGTCTTCACGAGACTTACGCACACGCGCACGCACGCGCACACACACACACACACACACACACACACACACACACACACACACACACACACACACACACACACAAATACTTACGAGACACAGATTTCACGCACGGTATCAGGAAACACACAAACACAAAAATTACCCCCTTTGAAAAACACAAGTTTTCCTCACCTGAATAAACACACTGTAACACGTCACCTATCCAACTGTTACTATTATAGCAAAATTGAAAGTTAAGGGCATGGAAATGCGAGAAACGCTTACGGTCAGAGGGGAAAGGTTATGTGGAGGGAGTCGCTGTGAGATGTGAGAATTTACATTCTTTTACATATCAGAATGTTTTATAACCATATCTGAGTGTTGTTTGGTCTGTCATTGTGTACTGCTAAGACGTACAAAACTACAACCTTTCTGACCGTTCTTATCGCAACGGAATTTGCAAACTGTACACTTCCACTCCTTAAGTACACGTGACTATCTCTACAGTTTCTCATTACATAAAGGAACGCATTCTTCGTATTAATTTAATTGCAAGAATGTTTTAATCCTGGACTGTGTATTATAACTTCCCGTGCTTGACTATGAATAACTTTCCTGTCTTTGCTAGTTGAAGGAAAAGTATCCATTTTAACAAATCTCGTTACTGGATGATAACACAAATAATTACAATAATACGTAATTGTAATTACAGAATAAAAACTACCAATAGAAATTAACTAAAAAATTAAATAACTAATAAAAATGAGTGACTGTAAAACAACGATATAATTAAAAATAAATTGAAATAATAATAACAAATGCACAACTGAGATAGTATGTTACACAATAACTAAGAATGTACAGGTAACTAAAACATCACACGCAAAGTTGGCGACACCTTCACTTGCATACCAGCTGATTCTCCGGTACCCTCCCGCCATTCACAATTTCGAAGTGGACTCGTCCATCCATAAATTCTTAAATTGGTTTCTGCGCATATGCCCTTAACTTTCAATTTTACTATACTATAGGTTGCCCATTGTTAGGATGAGAGTACAGGCTCTTGTGGGACTCTTATTTTTAGCATACTCACCCCCTCTCAGACAATTAGTAGTAGGCACCTGAATCAGCCTTCTATTGTAGATCTTATCGTACACAGACTAAATCTGACATGCCGCTAACTGGCTTTTGAAAACCACTGCAACTACACCACCCTTTCTCTTTCAGTGTTTTCTGGGAACTTCCAGCAGTAGCCTACTAAATGATTTAAAATAATGGGACTCTCATTCAAGAGACAAGACATAACTCAGGTATTTGGTGGACAAGCTTCAACTTCTCATAAAAGAAAATTTCAACAACCAATTAATTTTAATCAACTCTGTTATTCGATTAAGTAGTTTTGATTGATTAATCGAAGTTCAAATTTTAATCAGTTAATCGGTTCGATTAACCGATTAAATCCGCAACACTACTAAAAACTGTACACGCTCTTGCTGCGGTGTATGCACCAACTGTGACATGCTTTGTATATGGGGAAACACAATGTAGTAGTGCTCTGGCTGGCTAGACTCGGGTGATCCTATTATAACGCTATAGCTTCGCTTGGTGTGATTAGGGACTGAAAATATTGGATCCACCACTACACACCAGAGTCCAAACAACAGTCAAAGCAGTGGACAGAAGCTAGTTGTTCAGCGCCAAAGAAGGCAAAGTCAATTCCATCAGCAAGAAAAGTCATGGCGTCATTGTTTTGGGATTCTACAGGTATTTTGTACATCAGTTACCTTTAAAATGATGGAACAATAACCAGAAAATATTATTCCAACCTTTTATCGAAATTAGACAAAAAGTCGTGACATACCCTTGTATGTCATGGCGCCACAGTCTGTTGGTAAATAACACATGGTGTGCCAGGTTGTAATTCACTTTTTTGGGAAGTTTGTTGTTAGTGTCAGTTACGTGTCAGTCCAATTCATTGTTAAATGTAAATAATAGTACATATAAAGGATTAAGATGTCATAGTGTAAGATATTTATTATATTTAACTGGTAGGACTCAATGAATTCTGTCATAAACTTAATGAAAATGCTGTTCAGTTTACGTCCTATTGAGGAAAGAAATTGAAATTAAGATAGTAGGTAGGCCTACACCAGACCTTTAAAATTTTAATCAGAGTGTAAAATCAGGGTAACAATATTTAATCGTAAATTTAAAAAAAAATATAGAATAAATATTTGTGGTTATGTGGGCGTAACACGTGAAAATATTATTCCAAACTTTTATCGAAACTAGACAAAAAGTCATGAAAAAGAAACACGGTTTGTTGAAGAAAAATATCATTTTTCAACAAGACAGTGCACCTGCCCACAAAAGTGTTTTGGCAATGGGAATATTAAGAGATCTCCACTATGAATTGTTGGAACATCCTCCTATTCTCCAGATTTGGTTCGCTCAGACTTCCATCCTTTCCCAAACTCAAACTCTTTCTCACATGTCAGCATTTTTCATCTGATCAAGAGGTATTTGCAGACCATACAGAAAACGACTTCAGGGTGGGACAGTGGCATTGGAACATCGCTGGAATAAATGTGTTATGCAAAAAGGAGATTATGGTGAAAAATAAAAATATTTTTTAAATTATAATTTTGTTTTTTCATTGTTAGGCTGAGAACTTTTCAGGCCACCCTCATAGACTTTGATTTGCTCATTCTCCTTTTTCTTTCTTGGGAATTGAGATATTTTTCAGTGCATGGATTAATGTTTTGTCTTAGGATCATATTTAAATGTCCAAGATTTATCACATGTTATGACTCTTTCAAGAAAGTTTAACTGCTTATGAAGTTGTTTATAATGTCAGAACACATGTTCTTCTGAAGCTCCTTCTATTCTGATGTTCATTTTTTTGGAACAAATTTAGCACAGACATCATGTTTTTTAAATTTTCATGCAATACTTGCCTGTTGCTTTGTCAATATTCACCATTTCAGCAATCATCCCAATAGTCAGGTGATGGTCGTTTCATCCAATTTCACGCATTTTTGTATGTTTTTACCAGTTCTTGATGCTTACAGGCCAACCGCCCAACCTGTATGCTAATCGTCTTCCACCTCTTCCCAACTTTCACTAAATCTTTTGTATCATTCAAAATCTTGGGTATGTGGCAGACAGTCAGCTTAAAAACTTCTGCCACATAGCTTAAAAACACTGCAAAAACACTTTGGTCCACTCTTTTTTAGTTTCACTAGCATATCAAGGTTAGCATGCTGTTCAGTTTTCAGGCTTTGCATTTATAACAGACAGACAAACGATATTTTTCTAAGAGAGCTCACGATGGAAATCTCCCCTCCCCTGTAATGGTTACAAATAGACTCATCCAATTCATAATGACTTAATTTTAATGACCTATGCTCTATGATCATTGACATATGATGTGCACCATCATTGGGGGATTAGCAACTCTTGGGCCCCTGAGCCCTATTTTCTCAGTGGCCCCCCCTTCCCCACCTCGCTCCTCATAAATTATAAACTACAACCATTACAAAACAGGCCTCATTCAAGGAAATTGAGATGTCTGTGATAAGATTTAAATCTTCTATGGGCTAATATCCACCCTAATCCTAAATAATCATTATTTGTTAATATTTGCTTTGAGACATTTTTACAACTTAAAAACTTTTTTACAGCAATTTTTGGGACAGAAAAGGTAACCGCTATTTTTTTTTAAGAATATTTATTTCGCAATAAAACAAAACACAACTCAGTTTCATTCATATATAAACGATCACATAGAAAATCAATAACACATTGCAAAAGTTAATAAAAATATAAACAAACAAAAATATTAAATTAGTAACATTCTGAAGTTTTATATACTGACTGAACACAATCTATTTAATAAACAAACTACAAATCAACTTTGCGAGCTTTCATTGCAGAAAAATCTTTAATAATGTCACTGAAATCAATTTCGTTGAGCAGTTCAGCATTTGCCACAAAAAACGTGTTAAACTTGACAATCTTAAGTCAGCAGATGAATTACGCAGGTAGTTTTTAACTCTTTTTAGAATGCTAAAGGACCATTCACCAGATGCATTTGTGGTCATCATGCACAACAAAATTCTCAACGATGTTTCAACATTAGGGAAAAGAGTTGTCAATTGCTTTTCTCGTATAAATCTTGAAAACTCAGCAGGAAGATGATGGTCCTTTACATTTAAGTTGAGAGCCTCAACAAACGTCTTAAAATGTACAAATTCTTCAATAAGTTCTGAAGAAAGGTCTGTAGGATATGTCTGAACTAAGAGAGAAGATTTTTCCCGAATTTCATCATCTTTCAAGGTAAGCAATTTATAAATGAATCCAAAAACTTTGTTCTGATTTAAGTAAATTCTTGATCTGTTTTCTAGTTCACTGAAAATTCTGTCGATTATAACATAAAATGTATTACTAATCATGTCTTGTCTGCCATCCACGTCATCCAAGTCCATTTTGGAGGTATCTTCATCATTGTTCTCATCATCAGAAAATTGTTTTTCCTTTCTTCTCCTCTTGAAATCTAAAACATAGTCAGCAGTCTCTGACTTACACAGTTTCATACCTTTCATCTCATAATAATTGAATCGTTCTCGTAACCCCTGCACATAATCTTTGAGAGATTTGTAAATATTGCAAATGACTTCTAAGTCAGTGTTAGTGCTTTGCAATGTTTTACTTGCAGCATTAAAGCGTTCAAGAACATCATTCCATAAAACAAGTAATATTGCTGTTTCTATCCTAGTAAATACTGCACATAATCCCTCAGCTGTAGCTCTGTTTTCTGGTTTTTGTTGGGGGTTTCCAGAGATGACTTGAAGTGCTTTATGAAACTCCCAATAATGAAGGAGTAAAGCCCTTGAAGCATGCCATTTAGCTGACCACCTGGTCGTATTTAGCCTTTTAGGCAACAGTTTTTTCTTGATTTCACTGTCTTTTATTATGTTTTCAAGTAAAGTCCACCTTGCAGTTGACACGCTAAAAAACACATAAGAGTTCTTGTATGAACATAAAAAGCTTGGTTGCTTGAAGGCAGCAGTTAGCTGCGTGGGTCCCTACCAGATTTAAGGAGTGGGCCGAACAAGGAATGAATTCAGCCAGAGGATTGTGACTCTTAATTCGGGATTGAAGTCCTTCATATTGCCCCGACATATTCGATGCATTATCATATGACTGGCCTCTCATATCGTTTATCGAAATATCTAGTAATGAAAGTGTGTTCAAAATTAATTCTTCCATTTGAGCACCCGTGTGGTTTTCCATTCTGATAAATTTAATAAATCTTTCCGTTGGGCAGCCATTATTTAAGATATAGCGAACAATCAAAGTCAGTTGGTCATGATGAGAAATATTAGGTGTTGAATCTACAGTAATGGAATAGTATTTGCTTGATTTTAACTCCTCAACAATTGTTGAAACTATTTTATTGTACATTATTTCTATAAACTCATTACAGATAGTCTTTGTGAGATAACCTACCTTTCCTTGACCAGGATTGCCATAATTTTGAATGTGAACTTTTAAAAAATCATCGTATTCGGCTAGCAATTCTAGAATTCCTAGAAAATTGCCATTTGTCCAAGATCCAAAAACTTCATGCTTTTCTGAGCCTCGAAAGGCTAGCCCGCGAGCACAAAGAAATTTAATAAAATGTAATACATGAATCAAAACTTTCTGCCAATAGTCTACTTCTTTTAAGTACTGTTGATGAAGAGCAGAGTCAATCTTACCGAGTAAATTGCCTCTGATGACGTAGGATTGTTTGTTAATTCTATGCTCAGAACTCCTCTCATGCTGTGACAGTCTGGAAATATGTTTCCAGTCATTAAAACCATGAATAAAAGAATTTTCAGTCTTGTCTGAATAGAAAAGTTTGCACGGAACACAATAAAAAGATTCCTTTGAATTAGAATACATCAGCCATTCTCTTTTCTTCAACTGTCCATTTTGCAAACGAGTAAACAACATACTCTTGTTAGCATACCTTGTCTTATCAGGATAAATACGACTAGATTTGAAAAGTCACAATCACAATCAGTTATTTTTGACAAGTGTTCTGGAAGATTTTTAATTATATGATCTTTAAGCTCGTTCGTCAATGGTTCCCAAACATTTAGGTCCATTAAATCAAATTTAACAATTTTTTTTTCACGTTACAGTTAACTTTTGAATTATCTGAATCTAAGCATTTAATGTCGAGAACAGTATCTGCTACTTCCGGACCATTAACTTCACCACTTTCATATAAAACAGTATTTACACTATTAAAGTCAATATTTACTTTGCTACAACATGGGCGTTGTTGCAGACCTATGTTAAAATCTGCTGCATTTACAAGTTCATTATTTACTTCACAATAATTTGGATTTTGTTTTTGGTCAGAATCCGAATCTATTGTTAAATTAGTTGGGGCAGGATCCGTAAACTTATCAGAATCTGTAGAATTTGAACTAGTACTTTGTGAAACTGTTGAAGCTTTCGAAAACTTGTCCAACTTAGCAGTTTTGTGTAATAATTTTGGGTGAGCGTCATCTTTAGCTTTTTTCGACTTGCGTTTATAAGCTCCACTTGCAGTGTGCAAATTCTGACTCATTTTCAATGAAGACATGAAGATGTTCAAACAAAACAACACACACACACACACACACACACACACACACACACACACACACACACACACACACACACACACACACACACACACACACACACACACACACACACACACACACACACACACACACACACACACACACACACACACACACACACACACACACACACACACACACACACACACACACACACATGCACGCACGCACGCACGCACACACGCACGCACGCACACACACACACAGAGAGAAAACAAACCAGGCTAAACAATACAAATATCTGAACATAAATAAATGGTTTTCAAATGACTCCACTAAATAATAAAAACCGTTAACACAAAGTGTATCATCTACAGAGCTTTTACGACGTATTCAGACCTTTCCAACTTAAAATAACCTCAAAACTGACAGGTGCATTGTTGTTTACTGTTCTGCCTCCGGTCTACTGGCTGTAAGTTAGAAGGGGAAGGGGAGAGTGTGACTTGTACGACCAGTGCGACGACGTGCCAGTGTCGACTGTCGACTGACTGATATGACGGGCTGTCTACCCAGGGACATATCCTGATCTAGTAACCTCTAGGACTATCAACCTGATATTAGTCACTGCCTTGCACTGTTAATTAATTATTGGTGGTAGTAAACTGCGTGTTTGACTTACAGATTTTCTCATTAGAAAATAAAAATTGGCCCTGTGGCCCCCTTAAGCCTGCTGCCCCTGGGCCCGGGCCTGTCGGGCCCAATTGGTAATCAGCCACTGTGCACCATACAGTGCATACAAACACAGTCCAGTTATTAACACAGTCTAGTTAGCCACACTTGGTACATACCCCACATCTAAGCCAGAATGTTATAGATTTCTCCAGATTAAGTTATGAGAAATTTATAGAACACATTACAGGAACCCTTATGCAATTTACATTTCTTCTTAGTTTTGGTGAATGTGTTACTAAATTCAAATGTAAATTTCTTTAAATAATTTAAACACTAACCTGTAACTGATCTAATACAAACAACGCCATTATTATTATTATTATCATATGCTTTTCCAAGTTACTTATTGTACAAATTAATAAATAATTATTCTTAAGCATTAGTATACAAATTAAATCAAATGGTTTTTAGAAGGTCGTTATCATGGCCCCACAAGGGGGCCCTGGCCAATAAAAAAAATTTAAATCAACAACATTCATAAACTGTGACTTTAAAATGTGACCGATTTAATTCAATTTGTGGTCGAAAATTGTTTTCGATATTATTATTATTTTCTTTTATAATTAAATAAAGAACAATCTAAATAAATCACGTCAATAATCATAAAGCAACAAATATAGTAAATTGCTTAGTATAAGCTCAAAAGACCACAGTATATTAAGACCAGCAAAACAGGAGAGATGAATGCCAACGAGATTGTTTCAACATCAACTACAGGATTGTCACTCTCAGGTTATGATAACAGTGTAAATATACAGGAAGCAATTAAAGGAGTACAAAACAGAATTCTTGAAAAGAACGAATCCGCAATATTTTCACTATGTGGGGTGCATTCCTCGAACCGTGTGGGTGTTAACGCTGCAAAACTCAATGAAGATGTGATGCCATTTTTTTGGAAATATTGCGAGTCTTTACTCATTTTTCCCTAGGAGCCCTGTACGTTGGGATGTTTTGAAAAACCACATTCATTTATCACTACAGAGCCTCACTGAAACAAGGTGGAGTGAGAGGATCAAAGCTGTCAAACCAATAGTTAAGCACTACCCAGAAGTACTTAAATTGTTGGATATATTTTTAGAAGAGGGGTTTTGAATGGTGAAGGGGGCCCGGAAGGTGGTCTAACATAGGGGCCCCAGGGAAGATTGTAATGGGGCAAAATTTACATCAATATTATTGTATAATTTTATAACATGTGAAGATGAGGCACCCATAAGGTGAGGCGATTGCCAGTGAGATTTTCATGACCATATATGGTTATGAAGCATAACGAAAGTTTGTTTATAGTCAGTGACTAATGCCGCTAGTATGCTGTTGATGAAAATCAGTTCGAGGGTAGTTAAAAAGGTGCTACTAAAATCAGCGAAACTTTTCAATACTGAGGACGAGACGTATGGCGGGGAGCGGAGTGAACCAGTTTAAAGACGCCACAAACGGAAATTTTTAACACTGAACGCCAGTCGGCAAATAACATCTAAATTAAGCGGACGTGGGCAGTTTCGCTCACCGCCGGCTGAATAGTTTTCATCTCGCCCGCATAAAACTCAAATCAAAAAATGTGAATCTTAATATTTTTAAAAATAAAAACACTGTGGGGGTAAAATGTTCATTAATATCAGTGATTATTGGGAATAAATTAACAGTTTCGGCAGTAAGATATAAAAGTGAAAACAACAAAACAGTGTACACAACAGGAGATGTCCCGTATGATAAAACCATACGCACCATGAAAGGGAAGTAGACATTTCAACAATAATTAAATACTGGCTTTTCACCAAATTTTATAAGTTGAGCTCAACAAAACCTAAAAGTATGTAAGTGTGTATGATTGTGTGAGCGAAGAATATGAATATACGCCTACTAAGAAGTGTTGAGTTTGCGTAATCTTTGATATACGTATTCGTATTTTGATGTAATATCTATTGGTAATCAGTTTTACGCCTTAAGGCGAAATAAATGTTTTCATGATCTGTTTCATGTTATCAAAAGAAAATAAATAATGTTATAATTTTCTTGATATACGCATTTTGTTATTTGTATTTGCCCATTGTTCTCTGCCGAAGTACACTAAACGAAGTCCTGGATCAAACTTTACAGATAAAATCAATATTCAATTAATAATTAATTACTGAATAATATTTCAGTTGTTTCTCCCGAACAGGGACAATTTTAATTATTAATTACCAATAATACTTCAGTTGGCGCCCGAACAGGGACATTGTAAATTAACGTTGAAATTTACATTATTTACATTAAAGTTGATTTACAATTTAGTTGGAAAATGGCAGAGAAAGACGCAAATACAAATTTAGAGGAAAGTGCAGATGTGGGGTCAGTGTTGAATGTTACGCAAGATAATATGGTAACCACGAATGAAAATGTCGAGAATATAGGCGAAATAGCAAATGTAAATGAAACGGTTGAAGCTGAGTGTAGTAGAAATAACAAGGTAAATATATTTAATCAATTAGCGTTGATTATGGAAGTAATGAATAATAAGTTTGACCAACAAAATAAGAATAATGATAAGAATATGGAAATGATGAATAATAAGTTTGACCAACAAAATAAGAATAATGATAATTTGAACACGAGTTTAAATGAGTTTAAAACTGAAATGAAGTCAGATAATGATAATTTGAACTTGAATTTGAATGAATTAAAACTTAAATCAAGTCAGAGATAAATGAAATAAATAATAAACTTGACAAACAACACGAGAAATTAGGAGACATGAATAACGAATTCGTGAATATAAGAAGCGAAATAGAAATGAGTAAATTAAGTATGAATAACCAATTTGAAAGTATAAGTGAGAGTTTTAATGGAGTGAGTGAGAAGTTTGTTGAAATAATTAATAAACTAGAGAATATAGAAGTTGAATTAAACCAGATAAGTGGGTGTAGTGGTGTCAAAAATAATGACGCACGGGTGAGTGTGACGAAAATGAAAATAACGAAGTAACAGACAACCATGGTGTCAATACAGGTGAGAATAATGGTGGTAAAATAACGAAAAATTATGAAGAAATAATTAACGAGGTAAGTGTTAGTTATAAAAATGAATTAACAAGTAGTAGCGGTAAGATAGTTGAAAACGAGATATATAAAAGTGATACAGTAAAATAAATAGTGATGATGATAATATAGAAACAGTGAGAGAGTAGAAATCAGTATTTGTAAATTAGAGAGTTATTATGAAGAGAATTATTTTGTGAATATAGGACAGAGGGTAAGGTTTCCCCAGGTTTATTGTGAACCAAGATGTTTACAAATGTTTTTGAAGGGCGAATGTCCCTTATTGGAAAACAATGCGTTTTCAGATAATTGTCACTTAATTTTTTGTAGTTGTCCTGGAAAAGTCAGGAGGTGTTTTTATGATTTAGTACCCTTTGTATGGAACGATAGAAAAAGTATGAAATGGTGTTATGATGAAAGGTATTTTGATAGGAAGGTAGAGATGTTTAAGGTTAATAGAGGTTATAAAGAATTAGTAGAGAGGTTCGATTTTGAGAGAGTTAGTGATATTAAGTACTTACCTTGTGAAGTAATTAGTGCAGCAAATGATGATAAGGTTGATGATATTGATTACCTACCTTGTGATGTAACTGGTATAGCAGCAGGTGATAATAATGATGAAATTGTAATTGACCTAATTGTGACAAATCATACTAAGGGCGACTTGACTATACTCGATGGTGACAAGTTATATGGTGTAATAATACGGAATAATCCTGCTGATTACTATGGTATTGTGGAAAAGTACGAGAATTTAAATAGTCATTATATTGGTAGAGATAATATCATGTATTTAATAAAAAATGAATTGTGTAAACGTAAGACCAGGTTATTATACGATGATGGGGGGGGGGTAAACAATTAGTGTTTATGGACATTTAACTATGTGAGTAGTGGTTTTGAATTGGACTGTTTTATGAAACGATTTGTGGTAACGATAACAGATAATAATGTGGATTGTATATATTTTTGTGTTGATAGTAAATGTAATGATGTAACAAGGTAAAGTTTACTCAACTTTGTGAATTTTGTTAAAGTAATAATGTGTTTGATAAAATACTTGAATTAATTTGGAAGGAGATAATAAATGAAATATTGTATAAGATGAATGTTGATAACAAATTAAAAAATTTTGGAGAATTTAATGGTATAGTAAATGATAAATAATTGATGATTGATTAGTAAAAAGTTCAATTGAAATTAAAGTGTAATGTTTATAATTTTATATGCAAATTTAAAGATGAATTGTTTATTTTGAGGTAATAGTGTGTGTGGAAGGAGGAATTTAAAATAAATTCATAATTTAATAAATTATAATAAATTGTGTGATGATGGAGAAGGTGGTTACTAGGTTGTTAGTAACTAGTGTACTAATAATATTAAATATTAAAATGAGTTACATCAATAATGTAGAGTATGTAATTGATTTTCTGATGTAAATGAATGATGTTGTGTTGATGAGGAGTATTTTATTTTGATGTATTAAGGAGTAATATGAAGATAGTTGACGATTGTTAAATAAGTAATTTGTCTGATGTTGATTTAATGTGTTTTACACTATATAAGGAGTTTATTAATTTTGAAATGTGAATTATATAATGGAAGATCTTTATACGTTGTAATGGGAAATGTTTATTTAAATTTTGATGGGAATCAGAGCAATAATTTTGAATCTTGGGATAAGAGTTAACGAGAGAAGGTTGTACAGAATGTTGGTATGGAATTCTTATAATGTATTATGTTAGACTAAGTATTCATCCAATAAAAAAAAAAGGAAAACTCAGTACTCTTAACGCAAACCAACACAGCTAAGGGGAACCAGATCAGTTAGGGATATGTTATTATACAGGCCACTATTTAATATTTTTGATTTCATGTTTCAGTGTCTGGTGATGCTGTGGCGGCGGTCCTGTGCTGGCCTGCGCGCCAGAGCAGGAGCGTCAAGTGCCTGTCTGGCCTTGCGGTGTTGGGATCTCGAGAGAGAAGTCCAGTAAGGTCATTCAGGTGCAGTCACAGTCACTGGCCAGGGGTAAGTTAACCACAATTTTGAATAAAATGTAGAGGGGGTTGTGGCGACATATCTTGGCTGATCCCTTTAGGAAGTATGAGAGTGTCAATAAGAACTTTTATGCTTAGGCATAAAACCTCTCATTGGGGGGCTATTGTAATGGGGCAAAATTTACATCAATATGATTGTATAATTTTATAAGTTTTATAACATGTGAAGATGAGGCACCCATAAGGTGAGGCGATTGCCAGTGAGATTTTCATGACAATATATGGTTATGAAGCATAACGAAAGTTTGTTTATAGTCAGTGACTAATGCCGCTAGTATGCTGTTGACGAACATCAGTTCGTGGCTAGTTAAAAAGGTGTTACTAAGCTCAGCGAAACTTTTCAATACTGAGGATGAGACGTATGGCGGAGAGCGGAGTGAACCAGTTTAAAGACGCCACAAACGGAAATTTTTAACACTAAACACCAGTCGGCAAATAACATCTAAATTAAGCGGACGTGGGCAGTTTCGCTCGCCGCTGGCTGAATAGTTTTCGTCTCGCCCGCATAGACCGCATAAAACGCAAATCAAAAAATGTGATTCTTAATACTTTTAAAAATAAAAACAGTGTGGGGATAAAATGTTCATTAATATCAGTGACTATTGGGAATAAATTAACAGTTTCGGCAGTAAGATATAAAAGTGAAAACAACAAAACAGTGTACACAACAGGAGATGTCCCGTATGATAAAACCATATGCACCATGAAAGGGAAGTAGACATTTCAACAATAATTAAATACTGGCTTTTCACCAAATTTTATAAGTTGAGCTCAACAAAACCTAAAAGTATGTAAGTGTGTATGATTGTGTGAGCGAAGAATATGAATATAGGCCTACTAAGAAGTGTTGAGTTTGCGTAATCTTTGATATACATATTCGTATTTTGATGTAATATCTATTGGTAATCAGTTTTACGCCTTAAGGCGAAATAAATGTTTTCATGATCTGTTTCATGTTATCAATAGAAAATAAATAATGTTATAATTTTCTTGATATTGTAACGTTACCAAATATGGCAGTTACATAAAATAAGTTAAAATAACGTCAAGTAAGAGAAAAGCATGAAGGTATGTCTAGATAAATAAACCTATGTGTATAAAAGTGTGTATCTACAAATATATTAGTATAAAAGTCCAACGATGAGGAAGATAATATTAACATAGCAACATCAAATACGAAATGAAGAAAGAAAATGACGATGAACCAAAACAAAAATATCAGTAACCAGACCCAGTAGGATCCAACAGTGAGGGGAACCAACAAAATAAGGACCAATAAACTCCAACAGCGAGGGAAACAAATGAAGACAATGACTACAATGAAAATATTGAAGAAGAAGAAAGAAGAGGGACAAGGAAACGTACCATGAAGAAAGAAAAAAATGGATAGACCATGCAAGGACTCAGCATAAACCAAGTGTACTAGAGACTATAATAGTAACCAAAGTTCTAGTGGTTATCAAATATGAAAAGAAAAACAGTGTTTAACATTTAAGGAACCACAAACAATTACAGTGAGTACTTAATATAGGTGTGAAAACCTGTGACCAGTTAACTAATTTCAACCGAATAAACCACACAAACAATTCCAGTGATAAGGTTTATAGTGTAAGAAAATGTGTTAATTTCATAGTGAAAACAGCAAGAATTAAATAGTCAAATATACACAGACAATTAGTGTGACTAATTTAATAAAGATTGTGATCAATATAGATAATCATAAGACCACCAGAATAGAACAAAACCGAACAATTATATTATTGTTCATAGAGAACTGACAATAAAAAACCTTGTTATGTATCAAACAAAAGTGACAGGAATTAGATCCAACCAATGACAAGAAAGATGTTGTAATTAGTACAGAAAGATTTGTATTATTGTTTAAGAAGAAGTTGTGTAAACATGTGTATCAAAACAATTAAAATATTGTAGTAAGATACCATACTGAAGTCATGTTAGTAGTAACAAAATGCTGCATTAGAACATGTTGTACATTGTTACATAACCCCATAGGAAAGACACCTATGAAACAGAAAATCATACATGTTAATGTAAATAAATAACCATCAACTATGATATCAATCAAGGATTTGTTATAAATAATAATACATCCTAATAGACAGTGTATTATATTGCAACACAATGTAAATAAAGCATATCAAATATGATGGCACAGAGATAGGAGAAATAGAACCTAGTATGCCAATTTAGTTAGACAAAGTACAATATCAAAACAAGTACCAATGTTAATGAAAGTATTACCAGTAGTTAGATAAACATCTGGTACTACTGTGAGAACAGATTCTGAACATAATGATAACAGTTTTGTAAACAAAATATTGTAAACTAGCTAACTAAGAACACATAGCCAGAAGTAAGCAGAAACTTTGTATAACCAACTAGTTAAGCAAAATACTGTATTAAAGCTTGAACAAAGATTGTTAAGAGTGTTACCAGTAGCAAGAGGGACACCTAATGCTACTTTGAGAACAGACTATGACCATGAAAATAGTCATTTTATATATAAATAATTAAAAACCAAATGACTATGATGAAGGAACCCAGATGTAAACAAACCATGAGGAGCAAGTTATTTATGCAAAATGTAACATATAAACTTGTTTAAAAGTAGATAAAAATATTACCAAGGGTCAGAATAATGTCTGATACTACTTTGGAAATACAAATCCAGTGTAGCAATAACAATTTAATTATTGTTTTAACAAAAATAAATGGCTACCATGCTATGACACAATGTATACAGACCCATTACCAAGAAATCGAAGGGTTCTGAGATAGCTACAAGCTAACCATTATATGTAGGGAATTAGGTACAATGAGTGTACACTAATCGCAATTATTACATAATCTAAATTGTATAGAAAAAAACCAGAAGTAAAGTAACAATTGTATGAAAGGAGATAGGAGGTGACTAAAACAATGTAAATAGTATATTAAATACAGTCATGTACATATATTCAAGTATAAAATTATGTAAATAGACGTTTCTATTATTATTAGATTGCAGTATTACTGTTATTAAATAAGAAAAATTAGTTTTAAGTACATTTATAAAAAATCAAATATGGACGCCCAAAGACGCCATAACGAGATATTGTTTAGGGAACAATTATTCCCGAATTTTGAATTAAACCAGTTGAGATATGGACTCAGAGCGTTTAATTAAAAGTGTTTTAGTACAAATAATTAAATTTGGTGTAATAAACTTATAAATATAAGATGCACCATAAATAATTAATAAAATCGTTATAGTGATAGAAGTAATGGACGGAAAATAATCTTGTTTGGACTTTAATCAAAGCGCAGGATGTCCGCAATTTACTGACACTAACCATTTAACGATAAGACATAGATTAAGAAAGTTATTGCGATTTTAAACTTTTCAATTATTTTTTGTACCAGTGCTGACGTCATGTAGCCTCAAACGCAAAGGCCAAATTTGGTAAAAAATTAAATATTTTAAGAAAATAAAGTGCTTTGGGTTAGAGAGTTTAGTTTTTTCAACCAATCGAATGAATGAACATTGGCAGACGAGCCACAGACGCTTCGAAGGAGCATCAGAGTTCACGATCAACCATCAGACAGAAAGGTCATGTCACTCTCCGATATGAAGAAGATTAAATTTTGAATTGTGCGCGACATACACATCAGTAAATCAACATACACATAACCTGTAAACTACACCAGTATAAACGAGTGAAACGTGTGGAGTGTATTATATTTAAGTACGATTAGTGTATAATATCAATCGTACTTACGAGTGTTGTGTAAAAGATAAAAACAGGGAGTACAATTCTTTTTATTTAATTAACACTGAAACTGAAATAATATTTCTATAAATACGTGATGTTGATTACTACGCAAGTCAGTAAAAAGCGAAGTATCAAAACTGATGATGGAATTTATCAGAATTAATGAAAGTATTAATTCGCATTTATTAATATGTTGAGTAA
Organism: Magicicada septendecula; assembly: GCA_034769895.1. NCBI lineage: Eukaryota > Metazoa > Arthropoda > Insecta > Hemiptera > Cicadidae > Magicicada > Magicicada septendecula. The sequence continues at coordinate 120,722,580 of CM068371.1, forward strand.
ATATTTTAATTATTTGTCATGATTCAAAGAATTATATTTGAAGCATTTAATACAAAATACGAGCAATACCAATAGTCGCTCAATTGACTAAAATTGTTTTCTTGATTTTTCTATATTTTAAAATAAATATTTTAACTTTCATGCGAAATAATATATATGATATAATGACACACCAAAACTGTTATGAATAATATGTCTGTACTTAGAATAAGAAGAAATAAATATTAAAAGATAAATATCACTATAATATTGACGACTCGGAACACAAAGTTTTTTATAAGTAAAAACGTAAAGTTTTACCTTACAGCCTAAACCGGCTTTCACCTATAGAAGGCTTCATCAGAGGCTGTCGTTAGTAGCGCTGCTCGTCTTGTTGTTGGCGACGAGAAAGTGTTTCGAAAGATTGAAGCTGTGTGTGTGTGGTGAGATGTGTTCGAATAATGCGTGCGATTTGAATTGTGTCTGTTCGTTTAGGATGTTGTTTTTATTTGTTTTTGTGTGCTTGTATATATCTAATTGTTCTAGAGTGTCTAGTTTTCGGCCTTTTGTGTGTACGTGTAGTATGTTCATGTTATTGTCGATGTTTTTATATGTGTGGTTTGCTTCAATGAGGTGGTTTGCGAAGGTAGATTCTGTAGTGGTGTGGAGTGCTTTTGTGTGTTCAATGTATCTCTGTTTGAAGCTACGTCCTGTCTGGCCTATGTAGAATTTACTGCAATTTGAACAATTTAGTTTATATACACCGGGTAGATCGAATTTGTTTTGTGCTTTGGGCATGCGTTTTGATAGTGTGTGTTCTGTTTTGTTAGTAGTTTTGTAAGCGATTCTGTATCCTGCTTTTTTGAATTTGTGGGCAATTTTTTCTGTTTGTTTGTTGATGTATGTTAGTGTTATGAATTTGTTGTTTTCTGTCTTTGTCTGTTGTTTGTTTTGTGTTTTGTGTAGGAGTTTACTGACTATTGTTCTGTCATAACCGTTAGATTCTGCTAGATATTTTATCGTGTTTAGTTCGTCTTTGTAGTCTATTTCATCTAAGGGGATGTTGTTAAGTCTATGTATCATGGTTCTAAAAGCAGCTAGTTTGTGTTGTATTGGGTGATTGGAGGTGTTGTGTATTAGTGTGTCAGTTGTAGTTGGTTTTCTGTATATACTGAATTTGTGCCTGTGTTCTAGTTTTGTGATGGAGAGGTCTAAGAAGTTTATGGTATTGTTGTGTTCGTATTCGGCAGTGAAGGTTATGTTTTTATGTATTTTGTTTATGTGCGTTAGTAACTGTTCACATTGTCTTTTGTTTCCCCTGTATAGTATTAGAATGTCATCAACGTATCTGTGCCAATATAGTATTTTATGTGAGTGTCTGTCATTGTTTGTGAGTATTTTTGTTTTTTCTAAGTGTTGGAGGAAGACTTCTGCTAGAATGGTGGATATGGGGGAGCCCATGGGTAGGCCGTCGTTCTGTGTGTAGTATTTATTGTTATAAGTAAAGTAGTTTTGTTTTGTGATAATGTTCAGAGTTTCTGTTATTTCATTGATAAGTTCGTCTGGTGTGTTGTTCTGTTTGAGTTTGTTTTGTAGGATGGTGATTGTTTCAGAGATGGGGATGTTTGTGTACAGGTTTTTAATGTCAAAGGAGGCTAATGTGGCATTATGGGGGATGTGTATGTCTTTTATTTTTGTTACTAGGTCAGTGTTGTTTTTTACTGCAATGTTGTTGTCTATTTGTGTGTGTTTTCTAATAATTTTGTCTAGATATTTTGCCAGTTTGTGTGCAGGGGCATTACGGTAGTTGATAATGGGGCGGATCGGAATGTCTTCTTTATGGATTTCGGGAAGCGCTTGGAGTGTAGGTGCTGATGGTCGGATTTGTTTCATGTAGGGCTTTTGTTTATGTGTCATAATGTGTTTGGCTTTGTTGACTATTTGTTTTACTGAGTTTTGGTATCTGTCGGTGGGGTCGTGTTTTAGTTCTGTGATGTTGTTCTGTTCTATGAAGTCTTGTACTTTTTTGTGTAGGTTGTCTGTGGGGATAATTACAGTCGTGTTGCCTTTGTCAGCTTTTACAAATGTGATGTTGTGTTTGTGTGCCTTTTCCCTCAGTTTGATGGCTGTGTGTATTTCTGAGTTGTGGTTGTTGTTGTCTGGTGTCTTATGTACTCCTATTGTGTTGTTTATATTATGTCTTAATGTGTCTTGATGTTCTGGTGCTGTGTTTTGTATATTTGTTTCTGTGTCAATTATGAGCTTTGTTAGTGTTTGGTTGTTATGTTTGTAATGTATGTTATGTTTTAGGCCTTTATCAAGGAGTGTTTGTTCGTTTTTTGTGAGTGTGACGTTCGTGAGGTTTACTGTACGTGGGTAGAATTTGTGCGAGGGAATTATATCTGTTTTGATTGGTGTCAGGTTTTTTTTTATTTTTCTGTCGTGTTTTGTCTGTATGATATGTATTTGTTTTTTTGTCCATTCATTTGTGTGATGTATTAGTTCAGTCATGTAATTGTGTCCGTATGTGCTGGCGATATGTAGGTGTAGTGTTAATGCTTTGCGGTTAAGAGCGTCTTTTTTCTTATATAGTTGTTTAATTGATTCTTTTATGTATGTTCTTTGTGCGATGTTTTGTGTTATTCGGGCGGCCTGGTTGTTATGTTTAATTTTGATTTGGGCATATTTAGGTGTTAGTGAATTGTTTATGCATGTTTTGTTGAAATTTATGTGAGCTACAATCTTTCTAACCTTCAAAGTTGTGAACTTGTACGCTTGGACGTTGCCTAAATATGCCCAAATCAAAATTAAACATAACAACCAGGCCGCCCGAATAACACAAAACATCGCACAAAGAACATACATAAAAGAATCAATTAAACAACTATATAAGAAAAAAGACGCTCTTAACCGCAAAGCATTAACACTACACCTACATATCGCCAACACATACGGACACAATTACATGACTGAACTAATACATCACACAAATGAATGGACAAAAAAACAAATACATATCATACAGACAAAACACGACAGAAAAATAAAAAACCTGACACCAATCAAAACAGATATAATTCCCTCGCACAAATTCTACCCACGTACAGTAAACCTCACGAACGTCACACTCACAAAAAACGAACAAACACTCCTTGATAAAGGCCTAAAACATAACATACATTACAAACATAACAACCAAACACTAACAAAGCTCATAATTGACACAGAAACAAATATACAAAACACAGCACCAGAACATCAAGACACATTAAGACATAATATAAACAACACAATAGGAGTACATAAGACACCAGACAACAACAACCACAACTCAGAAATACACACAGCCATCAAACTGAGGGAAAAGGCACACAAACACAACATCACATTTGTAAAAGCTGACAAAGGCAACACGACTGTAATTATCCCCACAGACAACCTACACAAAAAAGTACAAGACTTCATAGAACAGAACAACATCACAGAACTAAAACACGACCCCACCGACAGATACCAAAACTCAGTAAAACAAATAGTCAACAAAGCCAAACACATTATGACACATAAACAAAAGCCCTACATGAAACAAATCCGACCATCAGCACCTACACTCCAAGCGCTTCCCAAAATCCATAAAGAAGACATTCCGATCCGCCCCATTATCAACTACCGTAATGCCCCTGCACACAAACTGGCAAAATATCTAGACAAAATTATTAGACAACACACACAAATAGACAACAACATTGCAGTAAAAAACAACACTGACCTAGTAACAAAAATAAAAGACATACACATCCCCCATAACGCCACATTAGCCTCCTTTGACATTAAAAACCTGTACACAAACATCCCCATCTCTGAAACAATCACCATCCTACAAAACAAACTCAAACAGAACAACACACCAGACGAACTTATCAATGAAATAACAGAAACGCTGAACATTATCACAAAACAAAACTACTTTACTTATAACAATAAATACTACACACAGAACGACGGCCTACCCATGGGCTCCCCCATATCCACCATTCTAGCAGAAGTCTTCCTCCAACACGTAGAAAAAACAAAAATACTCACAAACAATGACAGACACTCACATAAAATACTATATTGGCACAGATACGTTGATGACATTCTAATACTATACAGGGGAAACAAAAGACAATGTGAACAGTTACTAACGCACATAAACAAAATACATAAAAACATAACCTTCACTGCCGAATACGAACACAACAATACCATAAACTTCTTAGACCTCTCCATCACAAAACTAGAACACAGGCACAAATTCAGTATATACAGAAAACCAACTACAACTGACACACTAATACACAACACCTCCAATCACCCAATACAACACAAACTAGCTGCTTTTAGAACCATGATACATAGACTTAACAACATCCCCTTAGATGAAATAGACTACAAAGACGAACTAAACACGATAAAATATCTAGCAGAATCTAACGGTTATGACAGAACAATAGTCAGTAAACTCCTACACAAAACACAAAACAAACAACAGACAAAGACAGAAAACAACAAATTCATAACACTAACATACATCAACAAACAAACAGAAAAAATTGCCCACAAATTCAAAAAAGCAGGATACAGAATCGCTTACAAAACTACTAACAAAACAGAACACACACTATCAAAACGCATGCCCAAAGCACAAAACAAATTCGATCTACCCGGTGTATATAAACTAAATTGTTCAAATTGCAGTAAATTCTACATAGGCCAGACAGGACGTAGCTTCAAACAGAGATACATTGAACACACAAAAGCACTCCACACCACTACAGAATCTACCTTCGCAAACCACCTCATTGAAGCAAACCACACATATAAAAACATCGACAATAACATGAACATACTACACGTACACACAAAAGGCCGAAAACTAGACACTCTAGAACAATTAGAAATATACAAGCACACAAAAACAAATAAAAACGACATCCTAAACAAACAGACACAATTCAAATCGCACGCATTATTCGAACACATCTCACCACACACACACAGCTTCAATCTTTCGAAACACTTTCTCGTCGCCAACAACAAGACGAGCAGCACTACTAACGACAGCCTCTGATGAAGCCTTCTATAGGTGAAAGCCGGTTTAGGCTGTAAGGTAAAACTTTACGTTTTTACTTATAAAAAACTTTGTGTTCCGAGTCGTCAATATTATAGTGATATTTAGTTAAGTAACGGACACGTCATGGACAACGAAATCCAAGAATTAAAAGATAATTAACCATAATAACCATACACGTTATAAAATAACCTTAAAGTCGTAACGGTAACTTGCCAATTTCTCTGTTACAAGTCTGTTCTCAAGTAAAATCCGAACCAGATGGAAATAATAACAAGAGTTTTTTTTTTAATAAATTTTTCTCTTGTAAGTAAATAATTCTTAAAGTGAATTATTAAAATAAAGTAATACATTTTAGCTGTGCAAGCCAATGCGCTTGTTAATTGTCAAATAAATACTGTACTGCGTGCGCATTCCCGCGTACGATAATACCATAACTATCAGTTATATGGTACTAATTTTCGATTTTTATATTTGTTTGTTTGTTTTTAATTATTGTTCATTTAATATCATTATTAATATTACATCTTGTACCTGGTATCATGCTACCTAAACGAACCTTACGAACATGGTAATTCACTGATACAAGAGGACATAACCTCTTAAAATTAAACCATTGTATAACTAACAGGTTTACCATCCTTGAGGCTAAGCAGAGTCTTATTATAAATTTTATTAATTGTAATTATTATCTGAAAGGTTATTAGAAAATGATTGTTAATTGTTCAAAAATTTTATAATATCTTTAACCATTAATAAACCTCTACATTTTATTACCAGTGAAAAAAGAGTATTATTTCAAATTTAAATTAGCTCATTTATTCTTAGTCAGTTCTACCAAAAAGGTGGCGGAAGGATTTAAATAGTTCTAATGATTCAGAACATTATTTAGATATTATATCATTTATATTGTGTATGATAACCATATTGAATATTCAACCAGAATATTTATTTGTATATGCAGTGTATGTATTTCAGCTGAACCGTCACTGAACAGGACTATAATATCCACGTGTGGTAAGTGAGGGAGGTTAATAACTGAGTGCGAAAAATATTTTAAATTAAAGAAGTGAACCGTCGACACGCACCTATTTGACAATACAATCAAACTAATAACAATAATAATTATAATTAGAACATTTTATAAAACAACATTATCGTAGATACCGGTGTGTATCTGCGCTCACACTATCACACCACTAGTTGTTTCGTTACAATATACGCATTTTGTTATTTGTATTTGCCCATTGTTCTCTGCCGAAGTACACTAAACGAAGCCCTGGATCAAACTTTACAGATAAAATCAATATTCAATTAATAATTAATTACTGAATAATACTTCAGTTGTTTCGCCCGAACAGGGACAATTTTAATTATTAATTACCAATAATACTTCAATATGTGGGGGCCGTGGTCATTATTTAGATAACCACAATTACATTTTATAATCTTTACATACCCCCAACATACTCCCCCCCCTTAAATCCCCCAGTCACTTGAACCATACTAACATAGTTAATTGTGTATATACCAGTATACATTTCAAATTTTATACATAATGTGTTGTAATGTATTGCAGCAATGCACAATATAACATTAGTTACTGTAACAATGCTGTTAGATGTTTTCACTGCTTCCCTAGAAAGTATCTCTGACACCACTCATAATAACAAAATGTAATAAAAAAGCACTGTAATAAATTATCTGAAAATTTTAACACAAAGTAGGAAGCTTGTATCTTCAGGAAATGTTAGCTCAAAAATATTTTCAGGAAAGCACTAATTTTATTTGTACATTAGTATATTTGTGTATATTTGTTCCTATAGTATAGAACAGATACTCATAAGTAATGTTTCATTGGCACGATCAAAATTAATTCATTGGCATTGACTAAAATGAATTACTTCTAGTAAACTAATTACTTGTATGCATGAAAATATGCATCAAGTAGCCTTGTAGTTGAAAAGTTTTGTATTGATAAAAATACTCAACTATAGGTTGAAGACATGTCATCTATCTTGCAAAAGTTTTCTTCAGGTTGATGCATACCAGTTGTATGAACACATGTATTGTACATTTACATGTGTAGGTAGTGCATGTTTTGGAATGCACTACCATCAACCTGAAGAAACCTTGTGGAAGATGCCTACGATGTCATCAGACTACAGAAGGCAAGTGACATGTTGGACACCAACTGTGGAAGCCAACAAAATAAAATTCTATATTAGTCGTTAGTACCAACTTGGTGTATGCCTAGAGATTAGTGTACTTTAATGTGCATCACAAAAATGCATATTAACATTTTGAAGTTTTGTACATTAATATAGAAATAATATGTATAATATAATAAAGTTGTAAACAAATTTTTCTCAGTTGAATACAGTGTGGATTAGCTGTGAAGGAGAAAATCCAGCAGATGTTGAAAACATCGGATCCATACAGTACATTCCAAGGCGAGGTTTCCCTAGCTACTATTTCCCATACAAGAACATTGATGGCTACCTCCAGCCTATTATTGCAGTTTGGTTTGAAAAACCTGCAGGTAGGTGTTTCATTTTTGTCTCTGTTTAACAGTTTTCATAATTCACTTAGATACATAATACACCATCTATTCTTTGTATTACGTTCACCTCAAAATTAAACACACACACACACACACACACACACACACACACACACACACACACACACACACACACACACACACACACACACACACACACACACACACACACACACACACACACACACACACACACACACACACAGTTATAAAAATACAGCATACTTGCTTAATCATAATAATTAATATGAATAAAGAAGTATTAATATATTTATATGCTGGGCTAAGTTCTACTTTTCCCATTGACACCACGTTATTTATGTTTTTCAGGTGGTGTTGTTATCAATATTGAATGCAAAGCATGGGCGCACAATATCATTCACGACCGTGCTGAGAGACGTGGATCGGTACATTTTGAACTGATGGTTGATTAAGAAAATATTATCCCATTCAACATTTATTTAGTCATTATGTGTTCTAGACTTTACAAATTTGCAGATATTAAAAAAACTGGCTATGTATTGTTAATAAAAATAAATAAATATGAAAAAATATTATATAATTTGATATTGGGGTTTGTTATCTTAAATGTTTAGTTACTGTAAATACGTTTTTTGTTGTTTTTATCTGAAATTCAAAATTAAAAACATATTGGTTTAGGCTAAAAAAAGTGGGTGAGCTACTCCAAATTGTGAAAGCTGAGTTAAAAGAATACCACAAATTTCAGTGTTTTGTGCCATTCGTATGTTTAGTGTTTATTTTAAACAAAAGTACTGTATTAAGTTATTTATTAAGTACAAATTATTATACAAAAAATAACAATAATAGTTAAGATGAGATAATACTTTAAAGTTTTAAAATCCGGATTGTGCTTAAAATATAGTTGTACTTAAAATATTCTTTTAAACAATTAGTTGAAAGCCTAAACAGTATGTGTTATCCAAACGATGGACTTGCATAAGAAATTGTATACCTTGAGTATGTTTATGCAGTTTGAGTGCTTATGAGTTATTGAAATATTTGTAGAAAAATGTTACACACTAAAGCTCTTGGTTAAGTAAAAAATAGTTGTTTAAAACTGTTCTAAGTTAAGTAAATTAGTATGTGATAATTTAGGAAGCAAGCAAATTTTATGGTACATAGATATAATTAGATTACACATGAACACTTGTTAGCAAAAAAGAAAAAGAAAAACAGAAAAAAGGAAGAGGAATAAGAAAATGCTTGGTTAATAATGTATGTAATAATTATATACTTAATAAACACCTCTGCTTAACAATAAATTGATTATTGTTTTTTAGAGTATAATGTTAGAAATATGGTACAATTTTATTATTTTATAAAAATAATTATGAACTGTTTATAAATATTATTATTATTATTATTATTATCATTTGTTATTAGAATAAATTTAGACTGTTTTTACATGTTTACTTGATCCACCTATAATTAAGTAGTTATAGATCAAGCTGCTCTGACACTATTCATTTAGATCTAGTCATCAGATATAAATAAATAGAAATAAAAGAATCATCATTGTATGCTTAATGCTGCCATCTAAATAAGTGTTAATTAATTTCTACTAAATATAGTACTACTTAATTGATATTACTTAATTTTATTGGAGTATTTTTATTTTTACGATTGTTAAAATAAAAATTCATAATGTAAGTTACATAATAAAATAAAATGTATTTAACATTTATTTTTAATTAACTGTATATATATTTAATATAAGAGGATAACTGTTTTGTGCTATAAGAGAGTTAAAAACAATTGTGTATGTACTTGAAGCAAAGGTTGGAAATAAAATATCATCCTTTTTTGAAGGATGTATTGAACAATTGCTTAAAATGTGACTACAAGAAGTTAATTCGATTTGGTTTACTATCATCATTTATCATCAACCAGTTAATCATAATTTTTTTAAATCTGAATGATTAAATTGTTACCTGAATGTTGATTCCAGTATACTTATCATCGGACATAATCAACCTTGAATGAAAAGTAAGCCTACATTGACGTTCTGGAAAGTTGTATCAAATCATTGTAAAGGTTAGAAGTGTCTTTATCGACGTGGTTATGACAATACCTTAAATTATGTGTAAGGGTAATCATCATTATAATGCCAATAATATGAAAGAGAAATGCACTACTTGTTCATGTTATATAAGAAAAAATATGATTGTTTCATTTGAAAATATTGTTTATTTCGATATGTATATATGTGCATATAGATGTAAATGTGTACACGTGCATGTATGTATATTTGTATTTATATGCACGTATACATATGAGAAGTTTCACAAACTTATGAATGGTATCCCCCGTTATGTTAATGTAAATATATATACATAATACACAATATATTTGCATTGTATAGGGAGCGTTTACGTAAACATTTCTATAATTTTCAACATACAGACCATAAAAAATGTAAATTATCCATTATATTACTGTATAGTATTTCGAATTTTATTTGTTATATAATTATATTTTTATAAACTATAAGTAATTGTTATTTTGTAAGATATTAAACTGAATTATACAAATGCAGTAATATGATACTATATGCACTTGTTGAAAACTGCGTATTTAACACTGTCTTACTTCCATAATCTTCCAGAACTATTGTACAAGTACAGGGAAAGAAAATATTTTTAAAACACACAAAAATTTATTGAACAGTGTTGAATACAGTGGTTTTTGATATAGTGTATGTTTTAGTTTTAAATAATTTTGTTATTTAAAGAATAAATACCTGTTGGTTAGCGGAACATAAAGTAAAAGCAAAAGTATTAATTATTAAAAACTATATATTATGATTTTTTTTGTCATGAGTATGTTTTATTTATAATTGTGCGGTTGTAATTGTGTCTGTTATAATGAAATATTATCGTTAATAAAATTTAATATAAAATATCTTTGCAAGCGATATTTTTTTTAAATACTTGTGTTGCTTTTATAAACCCATCTGACAACAATCTCACTGAGAAGATTTTGTGGTGTTCATTGTTAATAACAAGTCTGTTTTTGAGATTAATACACGCTCTACTGTATTAATGTAGGATGACCAGATTTGAAATTTGAAAAAACAGGACACCTCGTCTCACCCCTACCTCTCCTCCCCATTCAACTGCTCCAACGCCAGATGTGAAAACAGTTTCCACTCAAAGTTGAAGTTAACAATTAACACTTTTTAATAAATTAATTGATACTGAAAATGTTAAATGATTTTGCTCTATTTAAAATCTTTGAAATTTATGAAAGTCTTTTTTCAGTTAATTGTTAAAATAACATTTTCTTTTAGGCACTGTTAGTGTTAAAAATTAACAAATTCTCTCACCACTCACAAATCACAACGTATGGAACAACATCACTAAGCATGAGGTTTACACATATGCTTATGGTACCCACTGAGCATCTCGCATTCACTGGCTAATGAAATCAATGATTAAAGTTCGATGCTGTGAAAATGCAAGAGTTGATGCACGCTATAACTAGTACCAACAGAGCACGGAACAGATCACAAATTGATATAAAACATTCATATTTTTTTTACATCTAGTTTTGAGCAAATTTAAAAAATTGTGGGACAAGTTTAATGCTTGTTGAGAAAACGGACCAGTTTTCATCCCTTTAGTTTTTTCCTGGGGCAATGAGGCAAAGAGCAAAAAGAATCCTGTTAAAAACAGGATATCTGTTTAATTTCAAATGTTTAATTAAAATCAAGATTAATGTCAAGTGTTTTGTCCATTATACAATGAAGCATCCTGAAACTGGTTCATAGACTAAATGACAGCTCAGACGGCAAGCCGTGTTACAACTCATTTTGTCTGCTTTTGTGTACTTGCCTAACTTGGAACATTGTGCTGGTGCTTTGTGTTCCTCAAGCACTAAATTATAAACCTATTGTCAATGTATTCATATCCTAAATTAAAACACAAACAAATATCTTTATGAAAACACAAATTCAGATCCACAAAAAAGTTTCAAATTTATGCCTACACTATACATAGGCGTTGAAGCAGGGATCTGTCTATAGATGTTTTTATGACTAACTTGCATGTGAAAGGACAGTACTCCACTTTCCAGGACAGCTCACCTTGTGGTAAAAAAAGGAAAAACAAAAATAGTAAAAGGTTAATTCATTAGTTATTAATACAAGAGTTTATGATATCCAATAGCTTGGACCACAGTTGACTGCTTTGAGATGACATTTTCTAGATGTTCTGCCACCCAAGGGCGTATTTACTATTTACAGGGGGGACAAACGGAACTGGACCCCCCCCCAAACCAAGAGGGTTGAAAAAGTTCACGAATTTTGTTAATCTCTTAATTTTTAGGCCGTTCTACTTTATTTTTGTCAGCTGTGTACACTAATATAGTAGTAGCTCTTTTTAAAGTATACAAACAGGTTTATTACACAGCATTAGGATACATGTTTGAAATATGAAATATAGGAAAATCAATTCAGTCAATAAGTATCTTTTAACAATGTTTCAATTACTCATATTTTTATCGTATTATTACCGTTTACTTTAATAGGACTGATTTCAGGATGTTATCACATGTTTTACAGCCACTTTAAAATAATTATATTGATTAGTCTTAAATTGTGTCTCCTTTTATACAAAGCCGACCCAATCCTGGACCCCCCCCCAACCAAACTCTAGATGCGCCACTGCTGCCACCGACTGGAACCCTTCTTTAGTAGTGAAAGTTTTTAAAATGTTCAACAAGTGATGGCAGACTGAACATACCCCTGACTGAGGTGAAAGCAACTCTGGGGAAGCAGCATATGCCCTATGTAACATATGAAGCACCGCAATAGGTCAATCAGAAGCAGCACTTCGTTAAAGGGGTTAAAAGTGCACCAATCACAACACAGATTTATTTCAATAGGCTTGGTAACATAGCATGCCGAATCCTATTTAAGGACAGATTTTCACCCTTCCGGTTTATTGCAATCAGGGCATACTTCTGGATCTGAGCTGACTCCGTATGAAGGCAAGCGAAGTAATTCCTCAACAACCTACATTTCAGCATCTGTTATATAACAGCATCATTGGTATAACCTTGTCTATCATCCATTTTGTTTACACATTCTTCCTAATTCACCTTATGTCCTCATACTTTCTCTTCTAGCAGTTCACATTCAACTAATATTTTCTAATGATTTTCAAGAACCTAATGTTTTGTAAATTTTTTATCTTATTTATAACAGTTTTTTCTCAGAAGCTACTGTGTAAATATGTTATATAAATAATGATTCGGTTTCAGTTACCCATGAGATGGAGCATGCCTCTTTGAAGAATGGTTAAAACTTTGCTGTAAATAAAAGTAAAAAAATCTGTTAATCCCAAAATGATGTGTTGTTCTTAATAGTATGAAAGCTCATGTCAAAATATTGCAGAACTGGAGCAGAATCTAATTTTTCTATAGGGAGGTATCTACACTTAAGTACCGGTATTATGAGATACATAAGTGTACAGATAAATCTTGATTAGTTTAAAATTTAATGATAAGAAGTGACTGTGTGTTCTAGGTTCAATTGGCTTTTTTCACATGACTTCAGATTAGCCCGAGTTTCTTTTCCATCTTCTTTTCATTTTCTTTTTCATCACCTTCTTCTTTTTCTTCTCCTACGTGTAAGGATACCTTGAGATCCCATTATCTGTAAAATCTCTTATTCATTGAACAGTCATATAAAGTGTATAAAGATTCAATATTTTTAAAATCCTTAATCTTTAGCTACGGATTCCCAGATATATTTATATAATATACAATTTTTATTATAAATAATCAAATACAATATACTGTATATAATCTAGCAGTAGTGTAGTTTATTTATATATAATCTAGTGATTCATATTATTGCTCCCTTCTGGATTGATATATTTTCCTTAAACAAGTAGTATCTGGACTAATTTTATTAATGCTGATATTTGACCTATGACTGATTCCCTGGGCAGAAAATTTATTTTGCTACCCTAAAAACTACAAGTTTGGTTATAAAAAGCTATTTGATGAAAGTTTTACAGGACAGTGCAACAGGCATAAACAGTGCTATGTGAATAACAGTGTCGGTTTCTGTAGTTGTTTTTTTGTTATTTTTCTTTTACAGTTATCCACTTGTTTCAGAACTTGGGCTGTTTCTATGTTTTCAGAAAGTGATTCTTATTCATGTACAATCATACAAATGTTCAGTCAAAATATGCAGTGCCTAAAAAATTGTATTTGTCCATAACATCACAAAGATATCATCAAAAGCTTTCTAACAGCTAAATGCATTTTTGGATTGAACTCCTGTTGCATCTCAGTCAGTTGCTACAAAATTAAAACTTTATCTGCAAATTATTTATCTCTTCAAAATGTTCTTTGTTGCTTATAAACTCGTATCAGAGATAACCCAAATCCTGTTGTAAACATAAGTATTCAATATACTTCCTGACAAATTCTAAAAGCTAATGTCAATGATACAGTACCATAACTAGGTGGAGGACTTAGCAAACATTTCAGCAAATTCCATTAGCACTTATCATGTGCCTATTTCTAAGACAGTTGTGTGTGTTAAAATAAGGCTTACAAATAATTATAGAAATAAAAGGAATTACAATATTTATAAATTAATAAAATAAAGTTAGGGTTTTCTTAGTAATGACAATCACTTAACGTTTGATAAATAATATACGTGTTTGTAGAATTACAGGAAAAAGAACTGCTAAATCCATGTGCAAGAAAACTAATACAGAGCCTATTAATCTACCTTTACTTTTTTTCCCAGACACGCTTTCCCTCACACAGTTTTCTATGTCATGACTCCTCTAGTTTAATATCTCTATGGTTTTAACTGTCATCGTTGCAAAGTAAACTAGCATTTTCTTTAATCTGGAAAAATTAGAAAATTTTATTGATGTATTTTACATACAAAAGTAACATACCTTAGCACAAATTATATGTTGCTTAAAACTTTCTTGGGGCAACATGCTCAAAGTGCAAAAGGGTAATAAAACTAGGGTTTTAAAAACATCATCAAAAAGACTCATTTTTACAAGATCTACTAAGAATACAAATTTAGAAATAACATGATTCCTAATAACATAAAATTTATTAACCTTTAATTTAAGTAACAGTTAGTTGAGATGTAATATTTTGAAATCAAAACTTTTCTCAAAAGTATGTTGGTTTACTCAAAAATTTGAAATGCAAAGAATTTGTAAAATGTACTTATAAAAATGATATTGGAAGGATTACTGAATTTCTCATTTGTCCTAAGGAAAATAGAGAGTCCAACCGTCAAGCTAGTCTCATTCCCACATAGGAACAGCTAGTTATGCCATTGCTCTGGTACATCATCTCAATTCCTCCTTTTGAACAGTAAGATTATTTTGCAAAATATATTCTGTTATTCTATAGGAAAGTTCATATTATTTAAAAAATTAACACTTCACTTTATTAATCATGTTTTTAAGTTTTAGTATTTAACCCCTTAACTATCAGTGCATAGGCTGCATACATCTTACACTTTGATGACCAAGCACCAGGACATGTGTTGAGTATATCATGGCTTACTAGATATTTAAATATGTTTTTACTACAACCCAGTCATCACAAGCCATCTAATATGTAATATCAGGTTGACCATTGTTTTAATTCTCATAGAGCTGTGGAAGTGGGGGAGGGATTGTGGCATGATTGTCACTCTACCCACAGTTACAAAATAGGAATCACTTGATGAAAAACACTAATGTTTATACTCAATCAGAGCTTATTCTCTTATGTATTTTGTAATGGTGTTATGGTTGAGTTAAATCAGGTTGAGTTACAAAAGACTACCTCTAAAACTTATCCATTTCAAAACCTGGTTATCCTTTTGTAAAAATTCAACTTTACTTCATTTTTGTAAGACATATATAAAGAAATCAGTATTTAAGCTCAAAAACTAGATTTTCTGTATCATTTTAACTTAAAAAAAATAAATTTGATGGTAAATTTCAAAATAGTTGAATTTTGACAACTTTTTGCTATTTTGTCTCTTGGTAAATGTATGAACATATTTTTCCACCATAATATGTATTTTAATGATACTATTATGAAACCTACAGTATCCCAACATGAAGTAACAGTGGAAATGGAACCAGAGCTGTCATCGTTGCAGTGGCGTCGCCAGATGTAGTGGCACCCGGGGCGGGCCATCCTCGTTACACCCCCCCCCCACACACTTAACTATAAAAAGCTGAAAATACTGTAATTAGCTAACGTGTTGCAAAGAACGAATTTGAATTAAATTAAATAAAACATTTATAACTTATGGAACTGTTTATTTTTACAAACTAAATACAGGTAATTAGGCCTACTAATTCAAAAGAATTAGCACATCAATATCTTAAAACCTGCTTTTACGTGCTTTATATGAAGCAAATTTTGAAATTACACTATCAAAATCAATACTTTTTGCCACTTCATGTTCAATGGATAACATAGCTAGGTTCGTCAATCTAACCTGACTCATTGTGGATCTGAGGTAACTTTTGATTAATTTTAGTTTCGAAAAACTTCTCTCGCATGAAGCAACTGATACACATATTGTGAGGAAAAACCTTAAAGCTAATATTACATTTGGTATAGAATCTGAAAAGTCATATTCGGTAATAAATTCTAAGAAGTTCAACCTGGTCCACTTCTTCGTTTTTTCATTTGAAATGCCTGCTGCCTGAAGATGCCTTCTCAACCGCAGGATTTCTTTGGGGACGTCTACGTCTTCTTGAGAAAATTCATCATATGTCTTAGTCAAACTTTTGAGAAGAGTCCGAAGGTCTGGTTCGTTTGCATTCATCAAAGTATTAGGCTGCAAAATAGCGAAGTGGGAGAGGACTTGTTCCAGACCCTCACAGCGTGTCACCATCTCCTGGTAAAACGTATCTATGCATTCGAGCATTGCCCGTTGTAGTTCTTGCGCCCAAGTGAGTCCTTCATCCCTGGAATTTTCACCAGGTAGCATCTTTTTCACTCTTTTTCTTTTTTCTGTGGGGATGTCCAATTTTTGACACATATTTTTTGCAAACTGAAGAGCACCTTCAACAATATCTCTACGTTTGTCCTTCAAGAACAGCTTAAGATCATTCATTGTAACTACACATTTTTCGAGGTTGATTCCTTCCAATTGCAAATATTTTTGTGTGTGGTTTACTTCCTCTAACACTTGCCCCCACAATGAAAGGTACCATAAAAATGAGAAGTCGCTGATTGCAGGCAGTAGGATATGTGCAGCTCCTCTAGTTTCGACTGTCTCGTCGGGCTGGCATAGTTCTTCAACAGCTTCGATTAGCTTTTCAAAGTTACCCATGACGGGTTTTATTGCTTCGTGATGGGCACTCCATCTAGTCTCAGACAGACGTTTTACAGAAATGCCAACATGTTGCATTAGTGTAAATTCCACCAATTTTAATATTTAAAAATTTCATCTTATTTTCACTATTTCAAATCATTTGGGCTTCATAATTATTAATTTAATAATTATATTATTTTAACATTTGTTTATTTACTTTTACAGTAGACCAATGAGCTTTCTGCGTTTCGAGCTTGAAAGGCTCGTTTCGTACTTTTGAAACTGCCGAAGGCCGCATTAAAAGTTATTTGGTCGATAACACCTTCGTCACTGTTTATATAAAAGGCCTACATACGGTATTTACAAAACCATTTACAATATTTAAAAATGTTGGATTTTTATCCGAGTTTTTTTGTATTGCTAAGCGTGTTTGCTTGCTTGCATTACATTATTTTGCATATAACCTTCTTGAGTCAAGAAGAGGGCCTCCTCCTCGAAATAATACATCACATAAAAAAATAATAAATACATCACAATATTGTCCTAGCTTGAGTGTGTAAAAGCGTGGCGGTATTTGCAGAATTCCTATTTAAATATTCATTTACGAAAACAAGTTCGTGGGTCAGATAAACAAACCTGCATACGTTCTATAGCCATATCATATAACCGTTGAACAGTATTTCTCGTCAGATTCGTACCGTGTTTGCTCTAATTTTGTTTGGAATTCAACGCAGAATCAAAAAATGTTACGTTAAATGCTATTAAATTATAAAACCATAAGAAAAGTCGGTCCGAGTAACGGAGTGTCCAATAGTGTCCAGTAGGCATTAAACGCCGGTGTCCTGACAGAACGTACCAGCGACAAAACGTACCACTTGACTTTTCACGACATAACGTACCACGTTCGATCTGCGAAGTGTCTCCTTGTAATCCCTAAATAATTTACACCGCGACAAAACGTACCTGTTACCTGTGTTTGTCAAATTCAAACGGCTTCCGCGTAACTGGTAAATACCCCTCGAGTCGTTGACCTGTGTTTGTCAAGTTTGGCATGGGGCACGGACGGCAGCGAAGTAACCTTATTACTACCATAACATTCACACTGTGCGGGTTTTAACGTTTTTTGGAATGGAGCTGACTACGACTAATAAAGGCGGGTTGTGTTTGCACTTCGAGGGGTATAGTTATAGGAAGAAACGGCAGGGGAAGGACGATACGTTAACTTCGATTTGTCAAAGACAACAAAGTAAAAAGTGTTGTGTAATTATGAAATCAAGAGGAGGTGAAGTTGTCAGTGGGCCTTTAGCCAATCATGTGTGTGGACCTCCGAACGATGCTCAGTTAGAAGTTATTAAACGCACGCAAAGCGCCAAGAAGAGGGCGCGGGAAGAAGAAACACCACTAACTAAAATTTACACAGACACTTTGAGCTATCTCCACGATAGAGGTAAGTGTTATTAAAGTTTACAAATTGATAATTTATTGTTTCTATTCTAATTCTAAGGAGTATAACTTTCTATTTCTAAAGGGGTATTCTATTTATAAGGGGTATTCTAATTCTATTTTTTACAGGGTATAACTTTGTTGCTGAAATGCCGCGTGAACAGTCTATCAGAAGAACCTTACAGCGGCAGAGATGTAAGTCGCAAGGCAACACCCAAAAGCCGAGCAACTGCAAAGAAGTGGTTCTCGATGAAGAAACTCTGAAAATGTTCGACGGAACTTCTTTTCTGCTGGCCGATGATGGCGAAGAAGATATAGATTATAGTTTTTAGCGGTGAAAAAGGCAAAGACAGTTTAAAATGCTTCAAAAACGTTTTCTAGGATGGTACATTTATGTGCTCTAGTAAACAGTTTACACAGATATACAGTATTCATGCAGATTTTTGCCCTATTCCCCAACAAGAAGAAGGAAACCTACATTCGATTGTTTCAATTGATCCGTAAAGCTGTTCCAGAGTGGAATCCAGAAACAGTGAACGTGGATTTCGAAATGGCGGCTGTGTCTGCTATTCGAGAAGTACTGCCTTCAGCACATATAAGAGGATGCTTTTTTCATATGAAAAAATGCCTTTGGCGCAAAGTACAAGAACTAGGACTCTCAACTGAGTACCGTGAAAATGAGGATATCCGACTCCATATCCGCATGTGTGCAGCACTGGCTTTCTTAAAACCAGAGGAAGTGCAGGACGGCTGGATCGAGACTCACTCCAAAGCCCCAGAGTCTCCCAAGCTAAGTCTGTTTTTTGATTACTTTGTTGAAAATTGGTTGGAGAACCCGGAGTTTCCAATAAAATTGTGGAGCTGTTACCAAAGGCGTCATCGGACAACAAATTCTGTTAAAGGGTGGAACAACCGTTTGAACACGCTCTTAGAAAGGCCAAACCCTTGAATAAAAGACGTGGCGATGTGTTTAAAAGGAGAAGGAGAGAAGACCAACTGCGCTTTTATGAAGTACGAACTGAACATTGAAGGTTCAAAAAGAAGGAAAAAGTACATCAAGTATGACGGACGACTTGAAAGAATAATGAAGCGGTATGAAGCAAATGGAAACCTAAGATCCTGCTTGAGAGCTCTTTCATATTCGCAGAGCTTCGAATGAAACTTAAAAATACAAAAAACCATAAAAACAAAACAAAAATAATAAAAAAATTAAAAAAAATATAAATTAAAAAAATCCAAAAATGACGAGAGCTTAACCACAGCTGATTTTAAACACGCCAAAATGATTTTGCCAGTCCAAAGCCTGGATAAAGTGTGATGAGAATCAGAACCGTGAGGGACTCGAAGTTTACATTTATATAATTTTTATATAAATAAATTGTTTACACTTGTTACTGACTAACAGCACTTAACTGACTATTAGATACACTATAAGTGAACGAAACAAGTTGCGGAGTACGTTTTGTCGCATCCAAAATATTCTGATGTAATTAGCAGACCCGTCGCAGGTAGCCGGCCTGTTAGACGGTACGTTTTGTCGGGTGGTAAGTTTTGTCACTGGTACGTTCTGTCGTGTATTCTTAAACGCCGAATGAGGGTACCGTCGGGTCGGCTGCATGTGTGTGTTTGTGTTAAGTGAGCCATCGCAGGTAATCCATCCGTCTTCCCTGACTTAACAAAGTATAAGAGACCTGTTTAACCCCGTGCCGCAGAAAAAAAATTTAAATTCGCAGGCCTGTGTATCGGTACTCGCTTTTCAAGTCAAGTACTTACCTTCAGTAAATGAATGGTGCACATACAGAAACTCAAAATAATTAAAGGACCACTCTGCACCATGCCACTATAAACAGCAAAAATTGAATTTCTGTTGAACTGAACTGAAACTGTACAACACGCATCACATTCACAACACTGAGCTGAAACAAAGAATGAGCGGTTCTCCGGCGCGGGAGTCTGGTGCGCCTGCAGAATTGGCCAAATCAGGAAACGCAACTATCAAAACACCCTTCGGCTTACGGACGACCGAGCGGTGCGCGAGCTGAACGAGCCATAAGCGAAGAGAGTGTAGGATGATCGGACGCTAATGCACACGATTATATAAGCGTATTGAGGGTTTGCGAGCGGGTCGAGTTTTTGTAGCAAGTGCCGTCGAAAACGTGGATCGGCATATAAGTCTAACCTACAACAGGGAAACAACGCGACCAAACAAAAATCTAAACTTCAAACGGACAGGACGTTATGCTAGCGAAAGTCAAACCTTCGGAAGTGCAGATAGGCGAGCTAGCGATTCTATCTAAAATGCCAAAAAAGGCATTTTTTTAAAATAAATTATTAATTTAAAAAATGCGCAATTCTTTTAAAAAACAACTTCTACAAAAACAAGGATAGGTTAGGAGTGCTTACAAAAATCTCATAATTGATTTTTTTATATACACTGAGAAAATTTTTCATGCAAAAATTACTCGGTCGTTTTATAATCGAAGTACAAGCAATCAAACTTACGATAATTAAAAGACTGCAATACAAATTTAACTGAACAAAAATTACGTATTTACCGAAACGTTTTAAACTCGTATTACTCTAGTGATACCCACATAATACGCCCCTCTTCCTGGGATTGCACACTTCAATCGAAATGTTGATGTGATTAATTTGTTGATCTAGTAATTCTTTTTTATTTCTAAAATTTTGTTTCGCCCTAATTTTGTCACCCCCCTGAGTGTGGCACCCGGGGCGGACCGCCCCCACCGCCCCCCCCTGGCGACGCCACTGCATCGTTGTCATCTTCAGCAAGGATTAAACCAAAAATGGTTTGTTCTGGTCTCAAGCAGTTAGACTAGAGCTGGTCACTCCAACGCTCCCCTTCGGACACCCCACACTTCTCCCTTCTTTAGGTTTATAATTACACAGTTGTTTTGGGATGTGCCAGTCATTAAGTTGGTTAAGACGTTCCAACCAATTTTAGCTGATGTTGGGTAATTCTATCAAGTATACTCATAATATTCATCTCCTGCTGTACATCAATATTTCTTTTGTGATCTTGAAGATCACATGACTGAGAAATCTCATTTCAGCTGCTTGAATACAACTGGTCTGGTATTTCATTAAAGTCCAATTCTCAGACCCACAGAGAAGCATAGGGAGGGCCATCTCCTTGTAGAGCTTCAGGTGGTTTCTTTCCTTGTTGATTTAAAGTTCTCCTGATGGTCTCGCACATATGGTTGAACTTGTGCAGCTTCTTCACATCATTGTTTGTAATCTAAGATACATTACGTCTACAACCAGAATAGTACAATCTACAACAATTTTTGCTCATATGGGATCAGCTCCATGAAAAGCCATCACCTTGGTCTTTAATGTGGAGATCTATAATCCGAAATCTGCAGATTTGACTCAATGAGTGTACGGTCATCTGCAAACTGCTTTCAGAGTTTGACAGGACAGCCTGGTCATCAGTAAATAACAATGTGTCAAGTGCAGAGTTACCAATATAAAATGTTCTGGAAAGTTCATCTGCCAATTGTGTATGACATAGCAAATTAAAAGGAGGTGGCCTTTTCGTATTCCACAATTGATCAGGCCCCACACTAGGAGTTGTGCTCCATCTTCCTGTCTCAATTTAGATTTTGTTTTCCACATAAAGACTTTGTAAAGCTCTAATGAGGCGTTGTGGATCCCTTTCTTTGCCATTATTGCCCACAGCCTGCCCCTATTCACTCTCTCAAATGGCTTTCCAGGGTCGATGAAAGCTATATATTATTTAAGTTGTAACGACACCAAAATTCTAAAAGAAATAAGCACATCTTATTAAATCAAGCATAAATAATACATATAGTAATATAATAAGAATAATGGGGCGCAATATTAATGACAGTAGGCCTAAGAGAAATTTAATAAACTAATTAGAAAATGAACTTGCTGAAGAAGAGTTGCAGTATAAAAACAAAAAGAATAATAGAAGGATAATTAAAACTACTATATTACAAGAGGTATTGAATAACAAAGGTGAATGACATTAAGGCTAATAAATCATTGAATTCTGAAGTGAAGTTATATAAAAGAGAAAGAAATCTACTTAAGAAATATACCAACAGTAATATTGAATATAATAAATAAATGGAGTTATTGGAAGGCAAGGTAGAAAAAGAAAAAATATTCAGAAGATAAAAGATTCCAATGATGTGTAAAATGATAAGATTTATAATTATTTTATTTATAGAGTGTAGAAAGCTAAGGCACCACTTTAGAATTATTTTATGGGCAGCAGCCAAAGTGACTGTACCAGGTATGTGAATGTTCGGATGAGCAATTGGACGTAAAAGGGCCACTCAACGCCGATATTCATTCATAATACCATATTAATATAGGGGGAATCATTTAACATTAGTATGGAATCAATTTTAATAAAAGAATGGAATATATAAATAAAATTTACAATGAACCAAGAGAAAACTCAAGAATTACAATTCGTTAAAGCCACCAATACAAATAAATAAACTCCAGAGATAAAGAAGAAAATAATGGTATCGATAAGAAAGGTAGGTTTCAATTTGCCTATAATAATGAAGAATTTGTTTAATAAATGTCAATCTTATCACCAAGCAATATTAATACCATAATATCATACACTTCAACTGTTGAAGACATCAGCAAGCAATAACAACAAGTTATCTAAACAAATCGAAATCAAAATAATTTGAAAGAAGAAACAATAATAAATAAAAGTGTGAACCTATTTAAAAACCAAAAGTCCTACAACAGACATTACTATGACAGATTACTATATTATATAGACAGTACCCAGTTAGATTTGGAGTAATCCATAAAGAAATAAATAATGATAATAAATTTAATGAATAATGAATGAATCAAATAGAAAGGCATATAAAGTACAATACAAATTTAGAAGTAAATGTAAAATGTAATTAAGAAGTGATACAAATGTAATATAAGACAAGTGTAATTAATTGGTAAGAGGATGTGAGATACAGTGGTATTCAATTAAGAATGACTGTGAGTGGGTAGTAATTATAAACAATTATTTAATGAAATGAATTACTAATCCATAGTAGCCGATGATACTGACATCAACATTTAGTTTTTTCTTTATTAGTGTTTGTGTTATATAAGTTTAATAGATAATGATCACACAGACAATGGTTTAAAAGTGTGCATTCAGTTAAGCCCTAAAAGGAATTATAGTAATTTGAATATAATTGTTAATTAATAGTTTGTTTATATTTAAAGAAATTAATTAATATAAAACAAGTGTAAGCAGGATCGATTATGAATCTTCCAATACAAAAATATAATCAGTCAACATAGGCCTAGATGATTATGTTCAGTAAATAATAAATTATTCCAAAATATTTGTCAAATTACAAATAACTATAATATTTGGTATTAAAATTGTTCATAGTTTTGTCAGATAAAATAATATGTAAATTGTATTAAGTATTATGATGTAATAACTAAAAAGCAACTTGTATGTAAAAGGTAAAATAATGTATTATATAAAAATAATATCCTATGACAACTAAATCTCAATTTTCACAGATATGACCGAGTATTTATGTGTATCCAGGAAACCAAAAGAGAGAAAAAGAATTTTATTATTATTATAATGATAAATAAACCAAGAAGGAGTTGGGTTGAATTTTGGTAAAAGAAACTAAATATTTATACAGAAAACATATGAATATTATTAAAAAATAATATAATACAAGGTAAAAAACACTATATAAAACTATAACAGAATATAAAATTGGAGCATATAAAGAAACATCATAAATAAATCACCTTTAAAACATTACTGATCCAACAACCAGAAAGAACAACTACACTTGGATTAACTTAATAACAGGACACTGGACTTCAATCATAATATTCCACCAGAAGGCTTCGGACAATGGAATTGACAAGATAAACATTTATTGATCACCAAAAGAAGTGGATTCCTTCATTTGAACAACATAAACAAACAAAAAACATTGGAATTTTTCATCACTGAGACCAGGAGGCTGTGTGAACCCGAACTGAACTGATAAACATTGTGTAACGTATATATATTATTATAATTAATACTAAATTTATATTATTTCATTAGTATCTTGTTTGTAATGTAATGTACTTCTGTACTTGTTTTTCTTTATAATTACTGAACCTTTATATCAGCTAAAAGGACCTAAAAATAATATTAACATGAAAGAGAAGAGAATCGACCCTGAGATTTCTGAATTATATTAATAGTTACAATAAATGGACTATATAAATTTTTGAATAAAATTACAATATTATTATTATTATTACCAGTTACCATTCCGTGTGTTTTATTTATATAGAAATAGAATTAACAAGTGTTACAAATTGATGTACACAAAGAGAGGGATAAATTAAGTTAAAACCCGTCTTGTTATAAAGTGACGCATCCAAAGTGAGGCATAAATAACCTGTAATTCCAGAAGTGTTATAAATTGGCGAACCCAGCAGTGGGGAATAGAAAAGAATGATAAGAGATAATTACGTGTGGTTATAAATGTTACAAATTGATGTACACAAAGAGAGGGATAAATTAAGTTAAAACCCATCTTGTTATGAAGTGACGCATCCAAAGTGAGGCATAAAGAACCTGTAATTCCTGAAGTGTTATAAATTGGCGAACCCAGCAGTGGGGAATAGAAAAGAATGATAAGGGATAATTACGTGTGGTTATAAAAAGGCGTCCAACATGGGGCTGTAATTAGGGAATTAATAGGCAAATGAATAATAAAATAATAACAAAATTCAATTCCTAATTTTAGCTGGCGGCTGATATAGGTTCAATAAAACAACAGAAATGCACAAACGAGCAACATCAAAGAAGAGAGCAGCAGAAGCAGAAAAGGAGATTAGTATGGAAGACACGGAAGCAGCACCAGTTGAGGAAGTGGAAGTAAGGGAGGCCCAAGGAGACAGACCAGAACCGAACAGAGTCACAGAGAGTGTTGACATGAAGAGCATTATGGAATACTTAAAACAGAGTCATGAAGATTCAAATAAGAAAATGG
The DNA here is from genome assembly GCA_034769895.1 of Magicicada septendecula. NCBI lineage: Eukaryota > Metazoa > Arthropoda > Insecta > Hemiptera > Cicadidae > Magicicada > Magicicada septendecula. The sequence goes on from CM068371.1 coordinate 120,748,055, forward strand.
AGGAGAAGTTGGACGAGAATAGTAAGAAAATGGAGGAGACACTAAGTAAGAAAATGGAGGAGAAGTTGGAGGAGAATAGTAATAAAATGGAGGAGACACTAAGTAAGAAAATGGACGAGTTAAAAAATGACAATAAATCCACGAGGGAAGAGTTAAAGCAAATCAATACAGAGAATATAAAACGAATCAATGAAAGGTTTGAAGAAAATTTTGAGAAACAAAATGAAAATAATAGGCAAATGAATGAAAAAATAGACAGTATCAAAATAAGTTTGGGACAACAAATCAACGAAAAAATCGAAGACGTTGATAAGAATATAAGACGATTTCTAGACGAACAAAACCAAGAACTGAGAGAAAATATTTATAGGAGGATGGAGCAGGTTAATGAGATAATTAACCAGAAGATGGATGGAAACACTGAAGAAAGGAGACAAGAGATAGCCAAAACAAATGAAATAATAGAACAAATTAACGAAACCACTGAACAAAATAGAGTGAATTTATGTTCCAAAATAGATCAGGTAAAAGAAGATAGTCGTGTTCAAATAGAGACAATACAAAGGGAACAAGTAAATTTGGAAAAGGTTCAGAAACAATGCGGAGAGAGATGTGACAACATGGACATTTCAATAAATAAGATAAATGACCAAGTCCGACAGAACCAAGAGGAAATAGAATTGGTGCAAACTAGACCAACTAATATAAATAGTACACATACCAACGAGAGTCGCGAAGGAATTAATTTTAAGAATTATCGAAAAAACCCTATGGAATTCGTAGCGAGAATAGATGAACATTTTAATAAATACCGTATAACAAGGTGGAACTCAAATAGAGAAATGTTGGACGAATGTTTTAGAGAAATGAATGATAATTGGTGGGTTGCAACAAGAAACGAAATTACCGACTACCCACAATTTAAGAAATTATTTAAGGAAAAATACTGGTCAGAATCAACTCAACATATAATACTAGACAATATCACTCATGAGTGATATTCCCATATCCCATGGGAGATATGACGTCTATCATGGTACTTCACCGACTACATACTTCTTAGGAAAGGTGTGCTTAGCTAAACATTTGGAGCCTAAAATACCTGAGGAATATCTGGTTACAAAAATGGCATACCATTATGATGAGAGGATTTCTGGAGCCCGATTAGGCAACCAAATTAAAACTATACAGGCCATGGCCAGCTTACTAGAGAATTACGAACATGAAAATTATTACCGAAAAAACAGGCAGAGAACAGATAGATACGAAGGAAGAAATAATAACCATGGAATGAGTAATTACCAGCTTAATAACCACAGAAATAACTATAATTACAATAATGGTAATAATAATAGTAATAATAATAATTTAAATAGTATTAATAATAATAATAATAACTACAATAATAATCACCATCAAGTGAATCATAACCGAATAGTATGTATCCAAATAATAGTAATAATAATAATAGGAATAATCAATATAATAATCATAACGGTAATCGCATATACATACCCCGAATCAACCATATTTGAGCAGAGGAACATAAGTCAAGAAGATACCAGCGTCGTAGAAATAATAGTTTTAGTAACAATGACTATCGTAGGGGCAATAACGAAGATGGTAACCATTATGAAAACCGATATAGGAGTCGAAGACAAGGGGACAACCGCATACCAGGGACATATGAACCATGGAATCATTTTCGCAACGAAGAACGAGGAACAAACCAAGAATTACAGTCAAATATACCGGCATTCTCAAATAATGTTACTGACAACATTCCTTTAAACGACCGGAGGCAGTGATAAACCTTCGCGACCCCTCACTGCTCCAATCAACTGGGTATAAACAACGACTGAATGTAGGGACGGACAAATCAAAATTCACAATTATATACAATAATTATTTAAAAAACATTCGAGAAGAATTGTTAGAAGAGACTGCTAATAACATTATCAGCCACAACCATGATATAATATATGTCAACGCTGAAGTGGAAGGAGTTCCAACCAAAGTTATGATTGATACGGGCGCTAACGTGTCTCTAATTAACGATAATGAATTAAAAAACATACAGAGAAAATATAAACGAATAATATCAACATTACCTGTCACTAACATAACCCTCATAGGTGCTACTGGAAGACAAAATAAGACCGTAAGAAAAGAGGTGTCATTAGATATAACAAGCAATGGTGTAATAATTAATATAACATGTTTAGTAGCAACTGGTTTACCATTCCAGTTATTAATGGGATGTGACGTACTTAGAAAGTACTCAGCAATTATCGATCTGAGTAAGGAGAAAGTATCTTTATACACAGCAGGTATTGTATGGATAGCCGAATTAACAGGTAGCGATAGTGAATATCTCAGTGGTATCCACCAACAACTGAGAAAATTAAATTATGTGAAAGATGATAAAATCAATAAGAAGGTGATTTATAGCATTTCCAATGATGACTTATGGATGAAAAAATTACAAGAGATAAGGGAGTTTCAGAGTGAAGAAACAAGTAGTCATTTAACCAAGGATCAGGTAGAAACTTTAGTTAGAATATATGAGAAATACCGGCATGTGTTTTCGGAAGAACCGGGGAAGGTTAAAAATTATCAATGTGAAATTCAGTTCAAGGAACCGGTAGAATTCTGCAAGAAATCATACCAAATAGCATATTCATTGAAAGAATCCGTTAGAAATGAAATCAAAAGGATGATGGATAATGATATAATTGAACAAAGTCAGTCACCTTTTACAAGCCCAATAATAGCAATTACTAAAAAAAATGGACAAGTTAGACTGTGTTTGGACGCACGCGAAATTAATAAAACCATAATAAATGACCGGACATCACCCGGTGAAATTGAAGAAATTTTGAAAAAATTCCATGGTACCAAATTCATCAGTAGCTGGGACACTGTGAGTGGCTACTGGCAAGTGGAATTATATCCGAAGAGTCGGCAATACATGGCTTTTATTTTTGAGGGCCTTAATTACCAATTTAAAAGGTTGCCATTTGGACTGGTGAATTCGGTAGCAATCTTTGTCAAGTGTATGGACAGGATCCTTGGACAAGAATCGCTTCAGTACACCACTGTGTATGTAGATGATCTCCTTATTACGTCATCAAATTGGGAGGAACACTGTCAACGGGCGGAAAATATGTTAATAAAACTATCTAATAATAACATTACTTTGAAATTAGAAAAATCAAAATGAATTGCAAAGGAAGTACAATTCTTAGGATTTAACTTGAATAACAAAGGAATTTCACCATCGCAAGAAAAAGTCGAAGCCATTCAAAGGTTTCCGACACCAAAAAACAAAAAACAATTACAGTAGTTTTTAGGACTCTGTAATTACTACAGAAAGTTTCAGAGCAATTATTACTCAGAACTGACAGCGAAATTCCAAGAACAGTTATCTTCTAAGAATAAGTGGAAATGGGGTCCAGATCAAGACATTATTTATCAGTCAATAAAAGACAAATTTTTAGAAACTATAATATTACACCATCCAGATTTCAATCAACCATTTTTCTTAAATTGTGACGCTAGTGACATCAGCCTCGGGACAGTATTATATCAAGAAGATAAAGAGGGTAACCATTTGGTTATTAGCTTCGCCAGTAGAGTATTGAACCACTGTGAAAGAAAATATAGCGTTACCGAGAAGGACTGTTAGGCGTAGTATTTGCATGTAACAAGTTCCGTACATATATTTTAGAGTAATTTCTGAGGTAACCCTCAGAACGGATCATAAATCCATTTCATTTTTGAGAAATTGCAAGTTGAGTCATGGTAGACTTATAAGATGGGCAATCGCTTTGCAAGAGTATAATCTCAAATATGAATATATCCCAGGAAACAAAAACGTAATAGCGGACGTGCTATCACGAATCAATTTAAATACCCAGACCTTTGAAGGAGACCACAAAAACATAATTAAGGTGTACAACATTATCAAGAGTAGATCTGATTTAGAAATGTTACTTCAAGATATCAGAATTCATCAACAATCAGATCCAAAATTAAGGCACATCAAGGAAGGATTGGAGAAACCAAATGACAGCGTAAATAAATTTTATTGTGTGTACGACGGAATATTGTTTATAAAAAATACTTTAAACCAAGATGATTGGAAGGTGATCATACCTAAACCTATCGAAAAAGAGTTAATTATGGATTATCACTAGATATGGCCATATGGGGACAAGAAAAGTTGTCAAAACGTTAGAGGAGAACTGCTACATAAAGAATATTAACAGGAAGGTTATAAATTATATAAAGCCATGCCACATTTGCCAATTGGTAAAAGCAAACAATGAAAAAAGGGAAGGTACAATGATACCAATAACGTCAAAACAAAAATTAGAAAAGATATTTCTGGACATTTGTGGACCGTTCCCGCATAGTGGAGGTAGATAGCAATATAATTACATTATTATTATTATGGACCATTTCACCAAATTTATTAAACTATATCCGATTAACTGGGCAACCACTCAAAAAATCCTTGAAATATTGTCTGCAAAATACATTCCAGAAGTAGGAGTACCCAAGACTATTATTACAGATCATGGTACACAATTTCGTGGGAAAAGGTGGAAGAATACTTTATTAGAGCTAGGAATTAAGACATACAAAACTTCGTTATATCACCCAAGTAGCAACCCAGCTGAAAGGGTATTGAGAGAAGTTGGTAGGATACTAAGGACATATTGCCACGACCAACAACGAAAATGGCAAGAATACCTGTCTGCTACCGAAGAATTCATTAACCTAGCTTATCATCCATCCATCAACTGTACTCCATATACCGCTATGTATGAAAAAAGACAACCAATTCCCCCCCCCCCAAGAAATCCAAGAATTAATCAATTTTCCTGAATCACAAAGATATCAATTCGATAAAATAAAGTTTTATAATAAAGTAATAGACAATCTTGAAAAACGTAAAAACCAGTATAAGAAAAATGAAGATAAGATAATACAATATGAAGTAGGGGATAAGGTAGTGCTAAGAAAGAGAGAACTACCTAAAGCATTGGAGGGAATCACTAAGAAACTATTGTTATTGTACGTAGGACCATATATGGTAACCAAAAATAATCATAATAATACATATGAACTAGCTGATCCTATTACGAAAAAGGCTAAGGGTACTCATAACCAAGCATCACTTAAAAAATATTATGAAGATACCATCAAAATTCTAAATTAAGTAAGATCAACTTACATGAATTATTTGAAATGACTATTATATAAACCATCAAAATTCTAAATTAATTAAGATCAACTTACATGAATTATTTGAAATGACTATTATATAAAAAACGAATTTGATAACAAAAAATACCACCAAATTCTAAAAAATGTAAGAACAACTTACAGAATACTTTGGAAAAATGTTATGAAGAATGAAACATAACATAAGCAATTATTTCTTCCATACCAAAGATCATGTTCAGAAATAATTACTTCTGAAGGAGGGCAATTATGTAACGACACCAAAATTCTAAAAGAAATAAGCACATCTTATTAAATCAAGCATAAGTAATACATATAGTAATATAATAAGAATAATGGGGCGCAATATTAATGACAGTAGGCCTAAGAGAAATTTAATAAACTAATTAGAAAATGAACTTGCTGAAGAAGAGTTGCAGTATAAAAACAGATAGAATAATAGAAGGATAATTAAAACTACTATATTACAAGAGGTATTGAATAACAAAGGTGAATGACATTAAGGCTAATAAATCATTGAATTCTGAAGTGAAGTTATATAAAAGAGAAAGAAATCTACTTAAGAAATATACCAACAGTAATATTGAATATAATAAATAAATGGAGTTATTGGAAGGCAAGGTAGAAAAAGAAAAAATATTCAGAAGATAAAAGATTCCAATGATGTGTATAATGATAAGATTTATAATTATTTTATTTATAGAGTGTAGAAAGCTAAGGCGCCACTTTAGAATTATTTTATGGGCAGCAGCCAAAGTGACTGTACCAGGTATGTGAATGTTCGGATGAGCAATTGGACGTAAAAGGGCCACTCAACGCCGATATTTATTCATAATACCATATTAATATAGGGGGAATCATTTAACATTAGTATGGAATCAATTTTAATAAAAGAATGGAATATATAAATAAAATTTACAATGAACCAAGAGAAAACTCAAGAATTACAATTCGTTAAAGCCACCAATACAAATAAATAAACTCCAGAGATAAAGAAGAAAATAATGGTATCGATAAGAAAGGTAGGTTTCAATTTGCCTATAATAATGAAGAATTTGTTTAATAAATGTCAATCTTATCACCAAGCAATATTAATACCATAATATCATACACTTCAACTGTTGAAGACATCAGCAAGCAATAACAACAAGTTATCTAAACAAATCGAAATCAAAATAATTTGAAAGAAGAAACAATAATAAATAAAAGTGTGAACCTATTTAAAAACCAAAAGTCCTACAACAGACATTACTATGACAGATTACTATATTATATAGACAGTACCCAGTTAGATTTGGAGTAATCCATAAACAAATAAATAATGATAATAAATTTAATGAATAATGAATGAATCAAATAGAAAGGCATATAAAGTACAATACAAATTTAGAAGTAAATGTAAAATGTAATTAAGAAGTGATACAAATGTAATATAAGACAAGTGTAATTAATTGGTAAGAGGATGTGAGATACAGTGGTATTCAATTAAGAATGACTGTGAGTGGGTAGTAATTATAAACAATTATTTAATGAAATGAATTACTAATCCATAGTAGCCGATGATACTGACATCAACATTTAGTTTTTTCTTTATTAGTGTTTGTGTTATATAAGTTTAATAGATAATGATCACACAGACAATGGTTTAAAAGTGTGCATTCAGTTAAGCCCTAAAGGGAATTATAGTAATTTGAATATAATTGTTAATTAATAGTTTGTTTATATTTAAAGAAATTAATTAATATAAAACAAGTGTAAGCAGGATCGATTATGAATCTTCCAATACAAAAATATAATCAGTCAACATAGGCCTAGATGATTATGTTCAGTAAATAATAAATTATTCCAAAATATTTGTCAAATTACAAATAACTATAATATTTGGTATTAAAATTGTTCATAGTTTTGTCAGATAAAATAATATGTAAATTGTATTAAGTATTATGATGTAATAACTAAAAAGCAACTTGTATGTAAAAGGTAAAATAATGTATTATATAAAAATAATATCCTATGACAACTAAATCTCAATTTTCACAGATATGACCGAGTATTTATGTGTATCCAGGAAACCAAAAGAGAGAAAAAGAATTTTATTATTATTATAATGGTAAATAAACCAAGGAGTTGGGTTGAATTTTGGTAAAAGAAACTAAATATTTATACAGAAAACATATGAATATTATTAAAAAATAATATAATACAAGGTAAAAAACACTATATAAAACCTATAACAGAATATAAAATTGGAGCATATAAAGAAACATCATAAATAAATAACCTTTAAAGCATTACTGATTCAACAACCAGAAAGAACAACTACACTTGGATTAACTTAATAACAGGACACTGGACTTCAATCATAATATTCCACCAGAAGGCTTCGGACAATGGAATTGACAAGATAAACATTTATTGATCACCAAAAGAAGTGGATTCCTTCATTTGAACAACATAAACAAACAAAAAACATTGGAATTTTTCATCACTGAGACCAGGAGGCTGTGTGAAACCGAACTGAACTGATAAACATTGTGTAACGTATATATATTATTATAATTAATACTAAATTTATATTATTTCATTAGTATCTTGTTTGTAATGTAATGTACTTTCTGTACTTGTTTTTCTTTATAATTACTGAACCTTTATATCAGCCAAAAGGACCTAAAAATAATATTAACATAAAAGAGAAGAGAATCGACCCTGAGATTTCTGAATTATATTAATAGTTACAATAAATGGACTATATAAATTTTTGAATAAAATTACAATATTATTATTATTATTATTACCAGTTACCATTCTGTGTGTTTTATTTATATAGAAATAGAATTAACAAGTGTTACAAATTGATGTACACAAAGAGAGGGATAAATTAAGTTAAAACCCGTCTTGTTATAAAGTGACGCATCCAAAGTGAGGCATAAAGAACCTGTAATTCCTGAAGTGTTATAAATTGGCGAACCCAGCAGTGGGGAATAGAAAAGAATGATAAGAGATAATTACGTGTGGTTATAAAGTTGAAATAAAACCAGGCTGTTAGGCCATGGTCAGTTGCTGACAAATTGTAACACAGTTGGCTTATGTTTTAATCCCAGCCACTAGGAATCTTCTTCAGAACCGCAAAGTGACAGAGAGCATGTATGGCAGATGTTAGCTGAACAATACCCCCAAGTCTACTTGATAGGCAAGGTTATGTAGGTAACTTTGTGTTACCAGATGCCTGCTGTTGCCCCGAAAAAGTACTTACTCACTTGGTGAGTGGGGTGGAGGTTGTAGCCCCAAATAACCTTCTTTCAACTACACCACTGAATATTATCATATAAGTATTCTTTTTGTTTTGCAACCATATATCATAGATGCCAAACTTTCAGGTTTCACTGTCATATATTGATTAAGGTATTACAGATTTTAATAACGTAATAAATGTTAGAGGCATTGTATTTTTTTTCTTCTACTGGTGTTGCTATATTTCTTGTTCTGTGTTTGAAACCCTATCCCTCTCAGATATGTTTCTCACCTAACAATTCATTAGTGCCATTCGAAATCGGCTGTCGTCAACATTGTTCAAGATCTGTTACCTCAAGGTTTTGCATTTCGTTGGGAAATCTCCCCCGGAACAAAAGACTAAGACATTCATTGCCTGACGATTTTATGCTGAAAATAATTTCAGTAGTAAACCAGACTCAGGACAGGGTGAAGAATTATGTACAAGGTGGTATTAGAAAATTACCAGACTAGGCCTAAAAAAATTAATTTGCTAACATTTTTTTTAAATGGCTGCTATCCTCTTCAAAATAGTCTCATTAGGAGCATATAACATCAATTCCAGTGCCTCTTCCACCCTTCAAAAGCATCAACAAAATCCTGTAGGGTATCTAGCACAGCCTGAGTTTTGTTTTTTCTTTAATATGCTCTCCGCTGTCAAATCAGCAGCCTTTCATGTTCAGTTTCATTTTGGGAAACAGAACAAAGTTACAGGAGGCTAGATCCAGAGAATATGGAGAGTGTGGGATGACTGGCATGTTGTTCTTCATAGGAAACTGTGTTGTTTTGAAGGAGTTGTGCACATGTGCATTGTCATGGTGCAACAGCCAGCTTTGTTGTCTTCACAATTCTGGACTTTTTCACCACACATTTTCTCTCAAATGCCTCAAAAGTCAGTACCATAACACTAGCTGGGACAAATTCTCAATGAGCAGTGGCTTTGATGTCGAAGAACACAACGAGCGCGAATTTGTTATGTTTCTGATTTGCCATGCCTTCTTTGCTCTCAGTGACTGCTGGCCCTCCCACTGTGATGACTGTTGCTTTGTCTCTAGATTGTAGCTATGAAACCAACTTTCATCTCTGGTTATGACCCTAGAGATGAAAATAGGACATTAACCATGTCATGAAACTATGCATCAACACTCCACTGTTTTTGATCAAATGACAGGAGCTGAGACGCAAACTTTGCAGCAACCCGTTCCATGCCTAAATTTTCAGCTAATATTTCTTGGTAGGTCTCATAATCAGTTGCAACAATGTCATACAATTCAACGATCATGTGGCAATACTCCTCATGGACGAGTTCATGGATTTTTTCCACATTTTCAGGTGTTTTACTAGTGGTTTGTTCTGAACGATCATCTGCCATTGTACATTGTACCAGACTTGAAACGAATGTGCCATTTGAAAATCTGTGTTTGAGCTAACAAATGTTCTTGAAAAGCCTAATGAAGCATTGCAAAAGTCTCAGTAGGCAATTTACGAAGTTTGGCACAAAATTTTATTCTGGCCTGATGTTGGGATTTATTGCCCACCACAGGGAGGTAGTGACATGAAGTTATAAAACATTGTCTCTAAACTGAAAATGTTGATTCAATACATTGAAACTCAGCAGACTGACAGAGTGGGTTTGGAAGCAATGACCACAAGTGTCCTGTTCAGTACAGTTGGAGTGCATAGTCACTACAAGTCCGGTAACTTTTCAATACTACCTTGCATTTCTACATGTTGCCAAACTGATGTGTTTTAATCACAATGTTTTCATTATCAAGTATGCCTGATTACAAATAAAGAAAGAAGTAAGTAGAACAACAAGTGTACCTAAATTAAACATAAATATGAAACTCAAGTTCAATAAGCAGGTATTTCTGATTTGTTTAATAACTCACCTTCTTTAAAATAACTAGTTGCTGATAATTTTTTATTAAAAAAATAGAATTCTACTTTTATTTTTACTTTTACCAATCTAAAAATCATCCTGTAATTTTCTTGTTTTGACAGCTAAAACTGTGGAAATGTGTTTTAATGTTGAGACTGGCTTGAATTTATTACCTATTTAATCTTAATTTCAAGTAATTAGGTTTTGTATGTATCGATTCTCAAAATTAAATACTAAATATTTCAAAGTTTTTACATGCATAGCATTATCAGTACACAAAAAACTACCCCCTCCCCATTTTAATGCTTTGTAAGATTCATATTTCACGTAAACACCTGTTAGTTTTCAAATCTATCTGTCAGCTAATCTATAGTTTATCAACTGTTCAAAACTTACGTGTCACGCTATTTTGAAAAATGGACAAGTGCCAATGGATCGTCACAGCAAAAAGTGCTAGGAGATGCTACACCTTCAAAACCAGTGATTTTTTTTTATGAGGCCATTTGAGTTTCAATGTAGTCATACGAGCACTGAAGATTATCCCTGTGTGGATGCCCAAAAGGTCAACAACTCTAAACGCAGTTCACACCACGATATTGACTTATTGATTACACATGCACGATCTCAGCAATGTAATCTACTCTCAATCGCCAGTCTTCCAACACAATGTGTGTAACAAGTTTTAAATGATCTGGAGTTGTTTCACGTTTTGGGCATCTTGAGTGCTCGTATGCCCACATTTAAACTCAAGTGTCCACTTACAAACCATTATTTTTCTCAACACATTTATCCAGTTTATTGCAAATTTCTATTGGCACTAGACCTTTCTAACAAACAATTCAATCACAGTTTTTATTTTGTCCAAATTCAAAACACTGTGACACGTAAATTTTTGTATCCATGCTCGCCTATAGACAGGTTGATGACAACCAATATGTGGCGAGAACGGTTAGAATTCAATGCCTTTGTCCACAATGTACTACCATCCAACAGCAGTTATCTTATTGTTGAGGGCAAATCAATGTATGTAGTATGAAACAATTATATCCATTATATAGAGAATGTCAATACCCGTTATTCACAAATACACGAACAGCCAACAGACAATGAATAAATTTGTTATACAGATTAACAGGTGTTTACAAGAAATATAAATCTTACATTACATGAAAAAGTTGTAAGCTCTACTTACAGTTTTGCAAAGTATTAGTTCTACCACTAAGCTGTAACTGTCACTCCACAAACTTTTTAACTGACCCTTGTAATTTTATATGAATGTTTGTAAAACTTTTTGGACCACAAAACATTACCTGTGACATAGCCTGGATTTTTTAATAGCTAATGTCACTCATGGCTGTCTGTGGCTAATGGAGTGTTACTGACAAAGTCTTCTGTAGACCAAAATTTTTCATGGTGATGGCTTACTGTTGAGAAGCTAGGAAGAGAGGTGTTGGTGGTAGTAGGGGATTCACCAGTTTTAGCCTACCGTATGTACGTTATATCACGGTTGATAGTAAGCTCGTACTGACTGTTTGTAGCTTTTACCTATAAGACCACATCAACAGCCTACTCAGTTTGGGTGGGGGGTTGTAACCCCCAAGTAACCTTCTTTCAGCTACACCACTGAATATTATCATAGTATTATTACTTTTGTGTTACAACCATATGTCACAGATGGCAAACTATCAATCAGGTTTCACTACTGAACTGGCCTGATTAAGGTATTACAGATTTTAAACTTAAACGGTTTTTTGACTTTCCAGTACTTTTCATTCTTCTATTCAAAACATTTTATCAGCAAACCAGAATTCAGTGACAGGTATCAGTTTTGGTTATTTCAAAATATAACAAGAGACAAGAATGAGAAACCTGAAAGTAATGAATTTTTGGTTTGTTTGTTTAAACATATCAATTACCTAAAAAACCATGTAAAAATATTGTGACAGAAATAATCTGTTAATTTATATAATCTGTTATTACTAATCATTTAATTTTTCCTATTTTAGCTTGACCAGTGACTAAAACTGGTACTGGTAGTTGAACAAAATCCAAAAATGATCTACTTTTAAATAGTTAATGTGAAGTAGTAGTAGTCTTCAGCTATTAGATTTTCAAGGTTTAGTTATAGGTAATGTGTTGCCACGCTTTCCAATAATCAATTTTATTTTTGATATGTCATATACTATGTCAAACTACCAGCTTTCAGTACACTACGTTACAACTTTTATTTTTCTTTGTGGTAGATAATACAGAGTTCTAATGCTATGGGGACAGAGTTGATTCAACATGTCGTAAATTCTATTTTAAAAGTACCAGTTATATAAAATTAAAATAATAAACATGTTAAACTACAATTTTGTTAAAACACTGAAGACACTTGAATATGGTACTTAATTGTTTTCTTTAAAAAAAAATAAAATAAATTACTTTACTTTCAACAGGAAATAAAAATCTGAAAATGCAAATCACGTAGTTGCTTTATTATCAGCCATTTTACATATTAATATTGTATAATGATAATGAGCTGTACTGTATAATATCACCCCTCAGTTTCATGTAGAAGAAAAGGAAGATGGGATACAGGACATTTAAGTTCTTTAGGACTTGTGGTAGACCAGCCAACATTAAACAATCTGCTGCTTTGCTGTCAGAAGTAGAAATAATTTACTTTGGCCATAAAAGGGCAGGCATTAAATTTTTAATGGTCTGTTTTCAAGTAGTAACAATGGGTTAGGCCTTTATTGAAGTGTGTAAATACAATTCAATCAACACAATGGACATAATAGGAAATATACAGAAAACTGTGTGAGCACAACATCCATTGTGAAATGAAAGATAACAGGTATCAGCATACAGCATATTAGTGAATTGTTTAAGGAAATAGTATTGTGCCAATTTTATATCTGGAAAAGACGAATTCTACATCAGTTCTTCTTAAATAAAAAATTCTATGGAACTGTGTGCACAGTCATGCAGGGTCGGATTAGAAGCGCGTGGTGCCCTATGCTGCTATCAGACTGGTTCCCCCCCCCCCGATTCTAAATTCAACCTTTTATCCATTATTTATACTGATAAATGGCATACACAATTTCAAAAATTAAAAATTATTTTATTAAAGTCCCAAATTACAACAAATATTTATTTAGCCATTGTGATTACAATGAACACAGTAGTACTTAAGCTTAGAAAATAGTAATTGATCTATTTTTTCTTGATTTTTCCTTAATGAAGTCTTCTATAATTTCTTCTAAATCAAGCAATTCAAGTATCTCACTTTCAATATTCAACCTTGCTAACGAAGATAATCTCTCACTCCCATACTTGAACTCAACATATCACTAATCTTTGCTATTGGAATTGTGAAAAGCAGGTGATAAGCAATGTATAAATTCAGAAATACATCAATCATTACAACAACAACAACAACATCAATACAACAATAATCCAGTTTAATACTTTAAGCAGATAAACTGTAGTATCATGGAATCTATCATCTTCATTTGAACAATTTGAAAAAAAAAAAACTTTCTTCCAATTTTACTCATGGCACAAATTGCTCAATTCTATTAGAACATAGTCAAAAAGTGCGCCCACATCTTTTTATGATTTTGGATTGAGGACATTTGTTTTTTTTTCACACTTATCTTCAAAAGTTTTTGTGATTTAGGGCTAGGTGGTGCCCCCTCTAATAGCTGAGGTCCTGGTGCCCGGTGCTCCAGCACACTCTAGCATTATGGATAAATCTGCAACTGCACTCACGCACGCACGCGCGCACGTGCACACACACACACACTTTGGTTATTATTCACAAAGTTAAAGAGTTGGAAATTTGTTTACAGATATATACATTTAGAGGTGAATTAGAGAGTAAAAATATTGGTAATTAGAATGTAAGATGATAGAAGTATATGTACAAGTATTATGAAGTATGTACTTACACTTCCTCTCTTTATTTTTGCAACAAGCAACCCTTGACCTGTTCCATGACTGTTGCCCAGCTATTCTGAACACGGATCTAATTTATGTTTTAATACTTAAGACCACCCAATCAACTGACTTCTAGGTCTTCCTCACATTCCACCTGGTATGATGACTACACATAGTTTTCATTATTTTTTAAATTTTTGTTTACCCCTTCTACATTTTTTTATTTGTTTTTACCACACTACCAAGTTATTTATAGGTAACCACTTGTTTAAGGGGTTTTTCTACAGTTCTGTATTTATCTTGATATATCTTTGTGACATAATCATAACTTTAATAATTTTCTTGGTTTTTATTTCCAGATGTCTTCTGTACGCAGTGCCAGATTTACCACTAGGGCTCAGAGGGGTCTGCAGGCTACAGACATTTTTCTTTAACAGAAGTGTTTTTATAAAAGTACAAAGTACTTTAATTTATTTAAGTATGATTTATTGAAATTAAATAATCAAGTTTTGTTAATAATACAAATGAAAGACAGTTCTTATTTAAATATTACTCGCTAATTTTTAAGATGTTGGCATCCTTGAAAACTAATCTGCGCATGCAAATTTTGAACGTCCACTATGTTGCTCCCGAATTTACACGACCATGGTACTTTTTTGTGTGTATGCTTTCCCCGACACTAATTCCATTAAGCTACATAGTCACTGAATATTAGTTTACCATTCGCTTGTTGTATTTTTAGTCAAAAAATGAAACAAATCTAGACCTATTTTTTTAATTTTTTAAAAATATTAAGAAAAAAATTAATGTGTTATACAGTGTTAAACAATGAAAAAGAAATGCTTTTGTTTAATTTCTGAATAAGCTTAGTTAAGTTACTCTACTTAAAAAATAAATTAATTTGCTCAATTCTTTGCATAGTTCTTAATATTTTGAAAAAGTTTGCTAAATGAAAGCATGTTTTTTTATAGTAGCCTACTGGTTTTAAATTTGATAGTATTAATCTGACATCAAATTACTTCTCCAGTGCATATATTACTTCAAAGTCACAGCCGGGAGGGGGCTGCTCAGAAAACTTGTCCTCGGGCCTCAAAAATCTTAAATCCAGCACTGTCTGTATGGTACTGTATTTTAAATTATTGTGTCCTTTTCATAGAACTGTCTGTGTACACAGTCAATATCAAAGTATTGTCTCCATACATCAATACCAGTTACTGTCTGGTAAAGTGCTAACAGAACCACTTACTGGTCTTCGACAGGTGCAGTTACAAGGGCCCCATGCTTTAGAAAGAAATTACAAGGGAGGAGTCTTCTTATTTTGAATTATTCTAATTTTGTTTTGTTTAATTGCTTCCTTTTCGTTATTTATTTAATATCAGCTATCTATTAATATAACTATTGGCAGCAAAATACAATGATATAAATAGTGAAAACTACATCTTTCATCCAGACTTCTTAAAAATTACAAGCAATAGGCAACAAATTCAAGAGATGCGGTTAATCCAGGCAGTAGTACTAGGTGCAAAACAAATGATTTTAATGTGTTTGGCATGTCTTGAGAGAGGAAGATAAAGTGTTGAAATTGACTGCATTAGAGACTCACTGGTAGTTTCGTTATCAACACCACTAAGGCTTGAATTCTGATTAAGAAACAAATATAAAAAGACACTATGAGAGCATTTCTGTGAGACACAGATAAGTCAGTACAGAAACATTTACGTATACTTTGAATCTGAAGACAGCATGAAATAGTTCTTATGTAGTTAAAACACTTTTTAAGAACAAAATGATTTGCTTGTACAATATACTGAATTCTTTCCAAGACTAGGTTAGATAAAATACCAAGGTGTATGTAATCTACTGGTACTGCATATACTGAGTGCTGTATCTGGAATAGTATAGCAACCAAGAGGGGAGATTAAATCTAGCCCTCTTTATTTTTATACATTGTGCGCTCTGAGAAAATTGGTGACTCAACTAGTGTGTAATATTTTGATTAAATGTTGTTTGTCTAACAGCTGTTTTATAAACTCATTTGCAAATAACTACAACATCCAGGCCTACAACTAATCTACTGTCCCAATGCGAGCAGTCATTCAAAAAGCAGTCCTTATGGTGGACTCCCAGGTTGCCATTTAAGTGATATCTTTAAACAAACAATCACATTCAGCAAAAATACAGAGGATTAAACAAATTTGATAACTTAAATGAAGTTAACATTGTGGCACGCCTCTTTCGGTACGCACTTTTGCGCATACAATGCTGGGCCCAGATACTAGGCGTGTAACATACATACCACAATACAACAATATTATGCTACATCAATGTAACACAGAATACCACAATAATTATCAAATTAACTAGTACCTATGACTCCTTGTAAATATAGTGTTCATCAAAGCATATATGGCAACTAAGTTACGTGTAATGAAAGGGGGTGCATTATAAAAAAATAAACCATCAGTTGGTGAGCAGCGTTGAACGAGTTTATTCATTAAATAAAACAGAGTTGGCCTCTTTATGTTTTATGATTATGAATCAGCCAGGGTATTAAAATTTCAATTATTAGATCCTTGGATCTTAAATAAATTAACTGTCAAAATATTAGAAGCTGAATAAATGAAATTGCAATTTATAAAGGAATCGAACTCTGAGCCAAATTAATCAGAATAATTCAGTCATATGAATCAATACAAGTGTACAACATTAACTATGCACAGCGAGCATGCTGTGGATTGTTACTGAGTTTTTACTCTTACTTATAGCTTAAAGTCTCTGTAAGGCAAATGTTCATATTTCCTTCTTTATTGACTGTGTAGGACTAGCACTGGGTGTTAATAATAATTAAACATTGTTACTTGAAAGGCTAGCAGTGTATGATGGCGTCAAGTCCGATAGTGTTCACGCCATGTGCTCGTGAGTTGCAGGCTCAAGCCTCCACGTAGCTTGTAGGACGTATCTGTACTAGCAAGGTAAAATTGTGTGAAACCCTGGATTCCTGAGATTCTTAACTCGTTCGTGGGGTTGCTGTTTTCGTTCATGGAATTTCTGTCTTTAAACGTGGAATTACTGTTCCCAACATGGAATTATCGTCCCCAAGAGTAGAACCAAATTCGTACTGTAAATTCCACAACTTTTAGTATATGTTATATTACTACTCTTATCCCCGTAGTATCTTAATGGTATAATATATTACGTTCCTTGATTTTTATTACGCATGGATATGATTTAATAACATAATGGTTTAATCTCTGTAACATAAATTCAAATTATTGGAAAATTCCATTCGATACATACGGTTGTCACAATCGATATTTATCTCAGGATTTAATAACTAAATAATTTTAATATATTTCGTGGGAATTCTTGTGGCTGCTACGAAAAGTTCCTTTACATGTTAATTAATAATAGAGAGTACCTTTACAAACAATATATTACTTATAATCTAAAAAATTACAAAAATTATATATTAAGTTACATACAAGTTTTGACGATATTCAGTACGCTTCGTAAAAGCATGTAGGTTAGAGTAACGTCAACATCATGACTATTTGTCCGTCTCAGTAAATAATGTAGTTTATTAATGTGTAAATTGTTATATTGTCTAGTGGTTGTTCCTTGTTGGATAAAAATATTGTCAAATTATACTTTACACATCTAGACGATATTCTGAAGGTTTTCTGGTTTATTCTGAAATTTTTTCTTGATTGTGTGTATTACTTGTTCATGAAAATTGTAGTGGAAGGATTATTATCTTCGATGATGGTCTTTCAGATCTTCTTTCACAAACGGGTTATCTATTGTTATATTTTTTTAATTACATCTAGACACGCACTATTCAACTGTTTTCCATCACAATTAACAATTAAGTGTTATTTCTTCTTTTTTAGTCACAGAACTCATACAAATTTCTTAAATTTTGATTGGTCATTTATGTACAGGTTAAATGTTATAGGATCAACACCCATTACCTACTTTATATTTTATAAATTACCCTTAATAGATAATTTTATTATTATACTCTAATGATACATGCAATGTTTATACAATTATTAATTAGATAATTATAAACAATTTGATACTAAACATGCCTCAGCTTATAACTGTAAAACCTTATTAATTTGAATTTCTATGATATGTGGTGGAACAATTTGTTATGGTTGATTGTAATTTCTACTTTGACTACCTGAGATAAATATATTTACATAAATTAACTGGTGACATAAAATCTTATAACATATAACAAAACTCTTAATAATAATAATTGTTTTTGACAATTTTAGTTTATTTATACTGCTAAACTATTGTCTGTATGATAAACTAAAATTCTGTCTAATAATAACAATAAAACATATAATAGATATTTACCATATATCCGTCGTGCGACTTCGTTTTTCTTGTCTTATGACGCGTTTCGGCAACGAATTGCCATCTTCAGAAATCTTAATCACTCATTAGAGATAGTTAAAAAATTAAAAACACTAAAATCATTACAGTAAAAGTGCACTTTTACGACATTGGAAACTCACAGACACGAACATGAAAGTTTATGTTTCTCGCGTGGACAATATCGATCGACTGCTTTCGCGTGGACAATATCGATCGACTGATTCATTGTTTATATAGCCACTGATAAACCTGTTTTGCTTATTATAGCCCGTATGTACTGTGACATTCCATTTACCTGCGCCCGTGTGCAAGTATTGCCGTGTCGTACAATATGTTATGTGAAAATGTAAGTTTATCATTCAAGACAGAATCAAGACGAAACAAATAGCAGAAAAAATGTGGTTAACACAAGAAATTAGACAATTATACAAAAAGAAAAACAGGTTAAATACGGATCTTTATAAAGCGCATTTAGAAATGTTAAAGGAAATTCACCCTGCAGTTATAGATGTTATCATGACCAAAATTAACGCTTTAATATCCAATTATTTTTATCATAAAGTATTAACCCATAATAAGAAAATACTAAATTTATATCGTACTCAGCATAAAAAAGAAAATAGACCAATAGAATGTAAACATGTGTTCTATGAACGTGTAACAAATACAACCTACATAGATTTCACTAACCAAGAAATAAACACTCTTAATAAAGGTCTGAAATATAATGTACCAAGATTTAATACGACAAACGAAATTGTCCATGAGGTCGTTAACGCTGAAGCTGCAATTAAAAGATTAAATGGTTCCGTTGCACAGAATGAAGCAAGGGTTTTTATCAACAACAAACTCAATAACGTAATTAATAGTAATAAATGTAAAAGTCAAAACAATTTTTTAAAAAGTAAATATAAGCAGGATATCATGAATCTTAAAACCATAAAAAGTAAACTTGAGAAAAATGATGCAATTATAAGTAAGGCAGATAAGGGTGACACATTGGTGGTCATACAGAAAAGAGATTATACTCAAAAGATATTTGATTTCATAAATAATAATAATATTAAGAAAATAGACCGGGATCCCACAAAGGCTTATGTAAAAACTTTGAATAACACCATTAATCAATGTAATTGTTTGTTAGATGAGAAAACACGCAGATATTTAAAACCAATTAATGCCACGGCACCAAAATTCACAGGACTACCTAAAATCCACAAGGAAAGTACACCAATCAGACCAGTAATAAACTACACCACAGCTCCCGGATACAAAGCTGCTAAATTGTTAATGACTTTAATTAAGAATAATATCAGGACAGCAAATAATTACAGTATAAAGAACAGTTATGAGTTTGTTGAAAAACTTAAAAAGATAGAAATACTACCACAATATAAATTGGTATCGTTAGACGTAACTAATTTGTACACTAATATCCCCGTGAGGGAAACTATAGAAATTGTAAATAACAATTTAAAGGAAGTTGCTCAACTTAGCGTGCAAAAAATCAACGAACTTATAAAACTACTTACAGTCGTCTTAGAACAAAATTACTTTACATTTGACAACAGGTTTTTTACACAAGATGACGGTCTGGCTATGGGTTCGCCACTGTCAGGACTATTAGCTGATATATATTTAAATTATTATGAGAATATAAACATAATATCGAATAAATTATACAAGAATAAAATCATTTTTTATTGTAGATACGTCGATGATACGTTTATGATATTTAATGGAACAAAAATACAAATACAAAACTTAAATAGTCACATAAACAGCATACACCATAAGATTAAATTCACATCTGAAATAGAAGAAGAAAATCAATTAAATTTCTTAGATTTAACCATTTTAAAAACGAAGGAAAACTTCAATTTAAAATCTATAGAAAGGCCACAACAACGGACATCACAATTCATGCCGATTCATATCATCCCACCTCGCATAAAATGGCAGCTTACAATAGTTTTGTGCATAGATTGCTAACTATACCGTTAAGTGAAAAAGACTACAATGAAGAGGTTAATACCATCAAGCACATAGCAGCGGCTAAAGGATATAAAAGTTCATTAGTGGATAAATTAATAAGTAAACACAAAGAGAAGAAATTAAAAAAGTCGAACAATGATAACACAATTCCGGTTAATAAATACATATCTGCAGATTACACAAATATTTTACCAAATATTCTAGTTAACGAACTCAAGAAACACCATGTAATTGTAACTTTCCGTACAAATAACAACATTCAGAGACTTCTTAGCCGGAAAAACAGTATACTATGTATAGTTACGTTATTTTTGAATTTATAAATACGATATATTATATCTCACAAATGTGGTTATGTATACAAAACTAGGACGCCATCTTTTACTACCTAAGTCATGGGCCAGAAGTTCGTTACGCGAAGTCATAGGAAACGGAAATTGCTTGAAATAACAAAACAGCTGTTCTAATTGTTACCAATGAAATACCCCTTTTTATTCTTTACTTTGTTACATAACATTTTTTAAAACCAACTGTAACCCTTCCAAAAACATAATGTGTAATAATAACTTTGATTAAGTTTAATGATTATATGTTTAAATGATTATACAATAATAACA
Organism: Magicicada septendecula; assembly: GCA_034769895.1. Lineage (NCBI taxonomy): Eukaryota > Metazoa > Arthropoda > Insecta > Hemiptera > Cicadidae > Magicicada > Magicicada septendecula. The sequence continues at coordinate 120,769,388 of CM068371.1, forward strand.
TGTATATATTTATATAGTGGTGCTCAACCCAGCACTTAGAATAATTACGCACGCACACAACCACTCACCCTTTCATTATCATGGTACAAACTTATTTAAATTTTGGAGCTCCTTAAATTTTGATTGAAATTTTGAATAATTTGTTAAATGATTGATTTCTACAATAACATATATTGGGAAATAAAGGATTCAAAATATATAAGGAACGCTCTCACCAATTTCCGTGTTGGCTTCCTCGCACTGCCAGTCTCGTTCATATATCGGCACAATCGGTGTATTTTACTGCGCTTGACGGGACACCTTTGGTCAACCCACGTAACCCACCGTCGTGGGACCGATTCTATACGTCGATCTTGTTTACGAACGACTTAATCGGTCGAGGACGCCTACACCAAACCGAACTATTACTTTCCTTAATACATTTTGATAGTAGATATTATACTGTTTATTAACCACCTACAGTGGTCTAAAAAGTTAAAATTCACTCGTAAGTGAATGGGCGGCCGGCCGGCTCAAATCAGAGCTGCAGATGAAATGACGGCAATTTCTGGTTGAAATCTGCGGAAGTGGGGTGTATTGACGTCACATTCCTTTGTCTAAGTTGTTGACATCGCCGTTTGTAGTTGTCAACACATTCTCCGCCTCTGACGTAACGAAGGCTTGGCTCTGCTTATCTCAATAACTGCACACTGTTTTTGTGATGTGACACCGTTTTTTGTCATGAATTAGTTCAAATCCTGGCAAATACTGTAATATAGTCCACTCACCGTAAATTCTATATCGGGTGTTTGAGGTTGGGTTGGGTATGTCAAAAAATAGAAAAATACAATATTTATGATCTCTTTACCATATTTTAGGTAATTATGTAATGTACCATGATTGTACCATCACAAAACCCCCTCAATGAAAGATGGTGTGACGAAGCACACAAACTTTCATTGACCCTTTCATACTTCCTAAAGGGATCAGTCAGGACAAGTCGCCACAACCCCCTTACAATTTTATATAAAAAATAACAATAACTCACCCTTGGTCTGGTGATGAGGACCGTACCTTCATGACCTTACTGGACTTCTCCTGCGAGATCCCAACACCATAAGGCCACTTAGGCTCTTAACGCCCCTGCTCTGACGCGTTGGCCAGCTCAGGACCGCTGTCACACCCCAAACACTGAAACAATTTATAAAAAATATTAATATAGTGGCTTATTGAATCACTCCATCCTCAACTGATCTGGTTCCCCTTAGCTAAGTGCTGGTTTGTGCCAATAAGCACTGGGTTGGCTTAATATATTTTAGTATGCTTAATAAAATTATAAGATTATATATTATAATCTTCAAGAATTAAAAAGAATATTATACCAAAATTGAATAAGATATAATTGAAAATATAATAAGAAAATTACACATTATAATCTCCCAAATCTGGAGAAAAACAAATTATAAAAGAATTAATAACTCTATATATTTATTTATTGAATACTCTTAGTGCATGATAAAACAAAAATAAAATTATTATTATTATTATTATTAACAGTTAATTATTTGGCTGATAAATATTATTAACAGCGCCATTTAAAAAATTTTTTTTTTTTTCTCTTCCTACACATATTATAACATCATGTTAAAAAGTTTTCAAATAAATACATAATACATTAATAATTAACACTGATATATTAATAATACAGTTAATACATTTTAACTACTCAATCATATTCAATCATATCTTAATAAATAATTAAGATATATCAAAATTGAAATATCATTTAAAAATGTTAATTCTTTAGTTACATTAATAAATTTGTAGACACTTTCCAAGTCCAAAACATCACTTTTCTAACACTCCAGGAAAACAATGGATCTTCTGATATGCTTAGTTACATAAAAAAAAATATAACTCCTTACTGAGTTAACCTCTTAAGTTACACAATTTTCAAATTTTATTCTATGATAAAACAAAATTTCATGGGATTAATGCCAAAAGATATATATTTTTTTTTTTTTAATATCCCAAGAATTGGGGTCCCCCTCCCCGTTCAATAATAAGATTAAATTTTCAAATTTCTACCAATTTTGTGTGGAGGAAGACCATCGTTGCTTTCACTTCCTTATGTCAGTTCCGCCAACCATGGTCCACCTCCCAAACTCCAAAATCCACAATCAGAGGTGGTGAGTCTGTGATCGCCCGAAAATGGGGGAGAGTCCCTTCTGTAAATCAATAGCTAAGTTAATACTCATACACTCAAAATATAAAAACACCAACATAAAAATAACTAAGACGACCAGTACAATTTTAAATTTGTAGCATTGTGTGTTCCTACTATCTCTCCAGTTACGTTGTTCTGTAATACCGCACTTAACTTAGCGGTTAGGTAGGCGTAGTTCCTTTGAAATTTCCTATAAAAGTTGCACAGCCCAAGAAAACTCTGAAGTTGTTTGATGTTTCGCGGTTCAGGGAAACGCATAATAGATTCGACCTTGTCCGGGTTTGCGGAAATTCCTTCCGATGTAATAATGAATCCTAAAAAATTAATTTTCGTTTGTAGAAATTTGGACTTATCCCAATTTACGGTTAATCCTCCCGCTTCTAATTTTCCTAAAACATATTTTAAATGTTCTAAATGGTCTTCAAATGTACGTGAAGCTATTAAAATATCATCTACATAAACTGTGAGAAAATCTAAATCTTTTGGTCTCAAAATTCTATCCAAACATTTAATGAAACTAGCTACGCTGGTATTTAGCCCAAATGGTAGTCGCTTAAACTGATAATTTTTTCCGTTAAACAAAAATGCTGTGTATTGCCTACTTACCTCTGCTAATGGTACCTGCCAATATCCAGCAGTCAGATCTAATGATGTCATAAACCGTACGCCACTAAACTTTTGAAAGATCTTATTTATAGATTCTGGTGATTCTCGGTCTGGTATAATAATTTGATTAATTTTCCTTGCGTCTAGGCATAATCTTACTCCTCCTTCCTTCTTGATTACCACCACTAACGGATTTGAGTAGTGAGACACTGACCTCTCTATGATACCATTATCTAACATCTTATCCAACTCCTCTTGCACCGCTCGTCTTTTAGAGTAAGGCACTGGATAACTCCGCTGCATGAATGGTGTGTGTTCCTTTATCTGTAACATACATTCATAATTTTTTGCCCTTCCTGGAATATCGGCAAACACTCCCTTAAACTGCTCTATTACCTGCCATAACGCTATACGTTGGCCACTCCTTATCACCTCACCCCCACTACAGAATTCATCCGCCCTTATCTCCCATACTTCATTATTAATATTACTCAGTTCATTATCAACATCTTCTAAATACTCACCCTCTATACAAAAATTTACTTTAGTATCTAAGTGATTCTCAACTACTTGTTTCTGTAACAATTTCACACCAGTGGTTCTAACTTTATTTATCACGTTTTCAAAATTAATTTTCACAGACCGATCACCCCCATCTAACTCCACCACTTTTTCTTTAAAATTTATTACAGCTTTATTTCTTTGTAAAAAATCATTTCCCAAAATGATGTCTAAACTTAACCCCTTGACTACCAAAAATGTATTATCAAAATTAATACCTCCAATTGAGAAACTTAAATGTATCTGTTTTGTCACCCTTTTACTACGTACCCCCGTGACTCCTATTACTGTAACCCCTGCTACGGGTAAAACTGGAATATTCTTATTCAATTCTTTCAATTCACTTAAAATGTTCTCGGCTATTACTGAAATTTCACTCCCTGTATCAACAAGTGTTTTAAAGTTTCTATTATCTATTGTTACCTGTATTTCCGTGAGTCCAGCTCTCACCTCCAATGTCGTGTTACACTCCTCCTCCAATAAATCGGCAACGATGTCTGCTTTTATTACGTTGGATTGTAAGTTCTCGATGGGTCGGACCTCATGAGTTTCCCTGAACAGTGGTCGGGTCCTACTTACCACTGTTGACTTCAGTTTTCCGGCTGTGTCCTATTATGACTTGTTGATGGCACAGGGTGTCCGCGTGTTGGTCCCTGATGGTGGTACGGTGCTCCTCTGTTACTCGGGGCTCCTCTGTTCGCAGGTATGAATTGCTTTACTTGGTTATTTCTTGGTGCTTTACAGAAATAACAATGCTGCATGTGACCCCGATTCTCCTTCCTGCAACTAGAACAACTCCAACCGCCTGGTGTCTGTAAATCATTTCTAACATTATATTTATTGCCAGTATGATTAAAATAAGGCCTTGGCCGATTAAACTCATTGTTATTATTGTTATGGTTATACGTATTTGGTTGTATAGGGCGTCTACCCATTTCACGATCATTTATACTTTGTAGTATATCTAATACCCTTTCCAGTTCATCAAGATTTTCTATTTCTTTAGTCATCAGAGTGACCTGCACTTCTCTAGGTAAGTGCTTACTAACATACCTAACAAATGACTTAAATGGTATAGGAGGCTCTAAATATTTAGCTTCGTTGTACAATTTTGTTACATAAATAGTAATGTTATTATTACTAACGTTACGTCCCATGAAATTACCCGTTCCCATAATACGGCTTCTTAAAGTCTCCTGCTCTTCTTCTGTCCAATATTTACCCTTAAAAGCTTTTTCAAAAGTATTATAGCAATCCCATTCTAACCTATGAGCTTCAGCCCATATGACTGAGTTACCCTTGAAACATTTAATAATTTTATTTAATTTCACTTCCCAGCTACTACTACTAAAATGATTATAATCCCTAGTCTGATTAAGAAATCGCATGGGATGTATTACTCTGTTTTCATGGCTAAAATTCTCTAGTTCTATTTCATTATAGAAATCTCTAGTTACTACTACTCTATCAGTTATGCTTGAAACATTTTTATTTATTTCTCCCCGTAATTCGTTTTTTACACTGGTCAAATTATTTGCAATCATATCATATTTATCATGCACATCCATACTATTTTGTACTGTTAAGTCATCAATTTCTTTAATCTTACTTTGTAACAAATTAAATCTACTCTTGGTATTTTTCTCATGTTCAGTCATAGTACTATCTATAGCTTCTAAATTTTTAGTAATATCTATCACATTTATTTCAATATTTTCTAAATGATTTTGCAACACATTGGTTTTAACTTCTACTTGACTTTCTACAAAATGTAAACATTTCTGTTGTATTTCTGTACTGCTTGTCTCTAATTGACTTTTAATCGTGTTATTTACTGTGCCATAAACTAGATCGATTTTCGTGTCTAAATCATTTATGGTACTATTGAACTTGTCATCAACAATGGCTAGTGTGGTTTTCTGTATGTTATCACAACGTGTTTCTACTGTGTTAATTCTCTCCTCAAATTGACAATTTTGTCTTTTTATTTCATTCTTTAATTCATTGAATTTAATATTAGAATCGATTTTCTGTTCATCTAGTTTTTTATCAAAACTGTCAAATTTATTTAATAAAAGTTGCATCATTGCATTAGTTTCATCCTGCTTACTATCTAAACTAGTTGAAATGGATGTATTGACTTTCGTTATTTCTACAGATACAGGCGTATGCGCCTCGTCAATCTGACTAGTTTGAGGTGTTTGTACATCCATCTCGCCAGTCAAATTTACATTAGTTGTACCTATTTCTAACGTAATATTGTCATTAGTACTCATTTTGGCAATTGTGTAATGCACGCATGCATACAATTGTCTAACCTAATTGTGGGGTTATGTTTATTAGTTATAAAATTTTGTCTGTTACCTCAAGCAATTTTTTCCCGTGTTCTTTCTGGGCGTATCCCATGTAATAATATACATACATAATATTACATAAGGTCCCTGTTCTTACGGGCGACATCTGTATAGTTACGTTATTTTTGAATTTATAAATACGATATATTATATCTCACAAATGTGGTTATGTATACAAAACTAGGACGCCATCTTTTACTACCTAAGTCATGGGCCAGAAGTTCGTTACGCGAAGTCATAGGAAATGGAAATTGCTTGAAATAACAAAACAGCTGTTCTAATTGTTACCAATGAAATACCCCTTTTTATTCTTTACTTTGTTACATAACATTTTTTAAAACCAACTGTAACCCTTCCAAAAACATAATGTGTAATAATAACTTTGATTAAGTTTAATGATTATATGTTTAAATGATTATACAATAATAACATGTATATATTTATATAGTGGTGCTCAACCCAGCACTTAGAATAATTACGCACGCACACAACCACTCACCCTTTCATTATCATGGTACAAACTTATTTAAATTTTGGAGCTCCTTAAATTTTGATTGAAATTTTGAATAATTTGTTAAATGATTGATTTCTACAATAACACATATTGGGAAATAAAGGATTCAAAATATATAAGGAACGCTCTCACCAATTTCCGTGTTGGCTTCCTCGCACTGCCAGTCTCGTTCGTATATCGGCACAATCGGTGTATTTTACTGTGCTTGACGGGACACCTTTGGTCAACCCACGTAACCCACCGTCGTGGGACCGATTCTATACGTCGATCTTGTTTACGAACGACTTAATCGGTCGAGGACGCCTACACCAAACCGAACTATTACTTTCCTTAATACATTTTGATAGTAGATATTATACTGTTTATTAACCACCTACAGTGGTCTAAAAAGTTAAAATTCACTCGTAAGTGAATGGGCGGCCGGCCGGCTCAAATCAGAGCTGCAGATGAAATGACGGCAATTTCTGGTTGAAATCTGCGGAAGTGGGGTGTATTGACGTCACATTCCTTTGTCTAAGTTGTTGACATCGCCGTTTGTAGTTGTCAACACATTCTCCGCCTCTGATGTAACGAAGGCTTGGCTCTGCTTATCTCAATAACTGCACACTGTTTTTGTGATGTGACACCGTTTTTTGTCATGAATTAGTTCAAATCCTGGCAAATACTGTAATATAGTCCACTCACCGTAAATTCTATATCGGGTGTTTGAGGTTGGGTTGGGTATGTCAAAAAATAGAAAAATACAATATTTATGATCTCTTTACCATATTTTAGGTAATTATGTAATGTACCATGATTGTACCATCACAACTAGAAAGAAAAAGAACCGGCGTATACAAGATGAATTGCAGCTCATGCGATATGTTCTACATAGGCCAAACATGCAGACCGTTTGAAGAAAGATATAACGAACATCTTCCCAGAAGGGAATTACATAAAACAACATCTAATTTTGCCAGACACCTGATACTATGTAATCATAACTACAGTGATTTTGTGACAAATTTCCAGCCCTTGCATTGCTGCAGGAAAGGAAAATACATGGACGCGCTTGAGGAATATGAAATATATAAAGCCGTCAAAATCAACAGTGATTATGTCTTGAATGATAAACTTACATTTTCACATAACATATTGTACGACACGGCAATACTTGCACACGGGCGCCGGTAAATGGAATGTCACAGTACATACGGGCTATAATAAGCAAAACAGGTTTATCAGTGGCTATATAAACAGTGAATCAGTCGATCGATATTGTCCACGCGAGAAACATAAACTTTCATGTTCGCGTCTGTGAGTTTCCAATGTCGTAAAAGTGCACTTTTACTGTAATGATTTTAGTGTTTTTAATTTTTTAACGATCTCTAATGAGTGATTAAGATTTCTGAAGATGGCAATTCGTTGCCGAAACGCATCATAAGACAAGAAAAACGAAGTCGCACGACGGATATATGGTAAATATCTATTATATTAATATAAGCGACTTGGAGACAACTAACCTAAAATGTATTTATTAACAATAAAACACTTTTCATACAAAAATAATTAACACTGTTTAACAGTAGTCTGTGTCACTATTTATATTATGTCACTCATATAACTGTAAGGTTTGTGTCCCTTTTTCTATCCTTAAAATATGTCGATACAATTTTGTTAATACAATTTTAATTTATGATTAGGTACTCTATATTGGGTTTGGTTGTTACTCAGGGTAAGTTGATTAGGCCTGCTAGGTTTATTTATTTAATTTTTGTCTGTTTACTGCCCTATTCTACTGGGTTATTTCTGGGTTTCTTGATAATATTATATAAGTCAAACCAACTAGGTTTCCTTTAATTTGCTTTCAATTATTATTTCTTGTTTCCTCTCTGGATCGGATTTCACTATTATTTACTATTCTTTTGTAACATTTGTTTCGTTACAAATTGCCTCCCTTCAGAAGTAATTATTTCTGAACACTTCATTAGGTGTGAGGACATAATTACTTATGTTATTTTACCTTTTCTTCCTCATGATATTTTTTCATGGATTGTTGATTATAATTGCCCTTGATCTTCTTTGAAATGGGGTCGGTTAATTCGTACGTGTTGTTGTTGTTGTTTTTTGTTATGGTGTAGGGTCCAACGTATAGTAATAATAATTTCTTTGATATCCCTTCTAGAGTGCTAGGCAATTCCCTGTTCTTTAACAAAACTTTCTCTCCTACTTCATATTTAATTATTTTACCCTTTATTTTCTGGTATTTATTTCTGCGTTTTTCCAGATTTTCCATCACCTGATTATAGAATTTTAATTTATTAAATTGGTACGGTGAAGACTTAGGAAATTTAATCAATTCTTGGATCTCTCTGGGTGGTTGTTTTTCATACATGGCAGTGTATGGAGTGCAATTTATAGATGGATGGTAAGCCAAGTTTAAAAAATCTTCTGTGGCTGATAAGTAATCAGGCCACTTCCTTTGTTGTTGATGACAATAGGTTCTTAAGATTCTACCAACCTCTCTCAGTATTCTTTCTGATGGATTGCTACTGGGGTGGTATACGAAGGTCTTATAGCTTTTGATGTTCAGTTCTAACAATGTGTTCTTCCATTTTCTGCCTCAAAACTGTGTACCATGGTCTGTAACTATTGAAACAGGTATTCCTATTTTTGGAATGTATTGAGTAGTTATTACTTCAAGAATTTTCTGCGTAGTTGCTCGACTGATTGGATACAATTTGGTGAATTTGGTGAAGTGGTCCATAATGATTATAAGGTATTTATACCGGCTTCTACCTTCACTCCTAGGAAATGGTCCACATATGTCAATGAATAATTTTTCCAATTTTTGTTCTGACGATATAGGTATCATTCCACCTTCCCTTCGTTCATTATTAATTTTGACCAATTGACAGATATGACAGGGTTTTATATAATTTTGTACCTTCCTGTGTATGTTCTTAATGTAACAATTCTCCTCCAATGCTTTCACTACCTTTACTGCACCCATATGTCCGTATCTTATGTGATATTCCAACACTAGTTCTTTTTCCATGATTCTGGGAATGATTACTTTCCAGTCTTCTTGGTTCAATGTATTTTTTATAAATAAAATTCCTTCTTGTTCACAATAGAATTGGTTTATTGAAGAGTTTTGGTTCGCCATACGTTCCTTGATTTTTATTAATTTTGGGTCTAATAACTGATTACCTCTGATATTTTGTAATAATGCCTCCAAATCAGATCTACTTTTGAGAATGTTGTACACCTTGATAATCCTTTCTTTCTCACCCTCAAATGTCTGGGTGTCCAGGTTTATTCGAGATAACACGTCTGCTATCACGTTTTGACTCCCTGGAATATATTCCCATTTGATATTATACTCCTGCAAGGCGAGTATCCACCTTGTAAACCTTCCATGACTCAGCTTACAACTTCTTAAAAATGAGATGGACTTATGATCTGTTCTGACAGTTACAGGATATCCCAAAATGTATGTTCGGAATTTACTACAAGCAAAGACTATGCTTAATAGTTCCTTTTCCGTAACATTATACCTTCTCTCACAGTGGTTTAACACACGACTGGCAAAACTGATGACTAAATGGTTTCCTTCTGTGCCTTATTGGTACAATACCGTCCCAAGACTGACATCACTTGCGTCACAGTTCAAAAAGAATGGGTGATCAAAATTTGGATGATGAAGGATTACTGTCTCTAAGAATTTATCCTTTATCTGTTGAAGTATAGCATCCTGTTCATGTCCCCATGTCCATTTGTTTATGGAAGACAGCTGTTCCTGAAATTTAGATGTCAATGCGGAATAATTGCGTTGGAACTTCCGGTAGTAATTACACAGTCCTAAGAAGGATTGGAGTTGCCTCTTATTCTTTGGTTGTGGGAACTTCTTGATTGCAGTAACCTTTTCTTGTGATGGGGAAATACCTTGTTCAGTCAAATTGAAACCTAAAAATTGAACCTCCTTCGCTATTAATTGGGATTTTTCGAGTTTTAGTGTTATGTTGTTCTCTGCTAACTTACTCAATACATATTCCACCCTATGACAATGTTCCTCCCAGTTGGATGAGGTAATCAACAGGTCGTCTACATAAACTGTGGTGAATTGTAGCGCTTCCTGACCCAATACCTGGTCCATACATCGTACAAAAATTGCTACCGAATTGACTAATCCAAATGGCAATCTTTTAAACTGGTAGTTTCTACCCTCGAAAATAAAAGCCATATATTTTCAACTCATCGGGTGCAACTCCACCTGCCAGTAACCACAATCTGTGTCCCAGGTACTGATAAATTTTGTACCATGAAATTTCTTTAGAATTTCTTCTATTTCTCCAGGTGACGTGCGATCATTTACTATATGTTTATTTATTTCTCGGGCATCCAAGCAAAGTCGAACCTGCCCGTTCTTCTTCTGAATTGCTACTATTGGGCTAGTATATGGTGATTCGCTATGCTCAATTATATCATTTAACAACATTTTATTAATTTCAGCTCTAACCGCCTCCTTCAATGAATATGGTATACGATAGGATTTTCTGTGGAATTCTGCTGGTTCTTGAAATTGTATTCTACACTGATAGTTTTTTACTTTTCCTGGTTTTTCTGAAAATACATGTTTATACTTCTTATATATTATAATGAGATCTTCTACTTGTTTTACTGTCAAATTATTTGTGCCTTGGTGTCTAAACTCTCTTATCTCCTGTAATTTACTGTTCCACAGGTCTTCATTTGTCATATTATAGATTATTTTTCTGCATTGGGTGTCATTCTTTAAAAAATTTAATTCCCTAACTTGGTGATGGGTACGGTTCAGAGGGGCACCATCGCTTCCTATTAACTCTGCCGTCCACATAACACCTTCTGAGTTCAAGGACACCTTCTCCTTGCTCAAATCAATAATGGCTGAGTATTTCCTCAGCATATCGCATCCGATTAATAATTGGAATGGTAGGCCGATTGCGATCAAACATATAATATTAATTGTAACACCTTTGCTTTCTATTCCAATGACACTTGTTTTCTCACTGTTTTATTTTGACGCCCAGTGGCACCTATTAAAATAACATTATTGACAGGTAAGGTAGGTATTATGTTTTTACTTTGTTTCTGTATTCTCTCCAGTTCAGAGTCGTTAATAAGTGATAGATTTGCACCAGTATCTATCATTATTCGTGTAGGAATTCCTTCAATTTGAGCGGTTATGTATAAAATTTCATTATGCTGGTTGATTCTACTTGTCACCGTTTCCTCCAACAGTTCTTCTCGAAGATTTTTCAAATAATAATTGTAAATAATAGTAAGATTTTGACTATCCGTCCTTAAACTTTGGTTGTTGTTATACTTCAAAATTCTTTGATTTTCCATAATTAGTTTTTCATAATTAGTTGGTAGTAATTTGTTATTACTATGTTTTTGAATTTGGTGGTTTTTGTATCCAGTAGTTAGTAGCAGTAAGGGGTCGCGAGGGTTTAGGACTGCCTCACTCCGTTTAAATTAAGGCTATCATGATTATTTTCCGGGCATGACTGTTGATTTGCCTGGAATGGTGTGCTGGTTCCTGGTTGTTCAACCTCTCGGTTGTCTAATTGTTCACTTCCCCTTGATTCTCGGAAGTCCTCCTGGCTTCTACTTCTTACTCGGTTATAATGGTGACTCATCCCTCTGGGATTTCCTCTTTGATCATATCTGTTATTAAAACTGTTCCTCCGAGGTTGATGGTATCTCCAGTAATCCCCTTCTTCGGCACTGATATAATTTATTCGGGGTCAGTACGGACGATTATTATTATAATTACCCTGATTATTATTGTTATTAACTCCTGAGTTACTCCTAAAATTATTATAATTTTGGTTTGTTTGGTAGTTATTATAATTATTATTATTTCTATTACCTGGATGGTAATTTTGATTGGGCCTGTTGTTATTATTATTGTTAAATTCTTGGATTTCGTTGTCCATGACGTGTCCGTTACTTAACTAAATATCACTATAATATTGACGACTCGGAACACAAAGTTTTTTATAAGTAAAAACGTAAAGTTTTACCTTACAGCCTAAACCGGCTTTCACCTATAGAAGGCTTCATCAGAGGCTGTCGTTAGTAGCGCTGCTCGTCTTGTTGTTGGCGACGAGAAAGTGTTTCGAAAGATTGAAGCTGTGTGTGTGTGGTGAGATGTGTTCGAATAATGCGTGCGATTTGAATTGTGTCTGTTCGCTTAGGATGTCGTTTTTATTTGTTTTTGTGTGTTTGTATATTTCTAATTGTTCTAGAGTGTCTAGTTTTCGGCCTTTTGTGTGTACGTGTAGTATGTTCATGTTATTGTCGATGTTTTTATATGTGTGGTTTGCTTCAATGAGGTGGTTTGCGAAGGTAGATTCTGTAGTGGTGTGGAGTGCTTTTGTGTGTTCAATGTATCTCTGTTTGAAGCTACGTCCTGTCTGGCCTATGTAGAATTTACTGCAATTTGAACAATTTAGTTTATATACACCGGGTAGATCGAATTTGTTTTGTGCTTTGGGCATGCGTTTTGATAGTGTGTGTTCTGTTTTGTTAGTAGTTTTGTAAGCGATTCTGTATCCTGCTTTTTTGAATTTGTGGGCAATTTTTATAAAAACATCGACAATAACATGAACATACTACACGTACACACAAAAGGCCGAAAACTAGACACTCTAGAACAATTAGAAATATACAAACACACAAAAACAAATAAAAACGACATCCTAAACGAACAGACACAATTCAAATCGCACGCATTATTCGAACACATCTCACCACACACACACAGCTTCAATCTTTCGAAACACTTTCTCGTCGCCAACAACAAGACGAGCAGCGCTACTAACGACAGCCTCTGATGAAGCCTTCTATAGGTGAAAGCCGGTTTAGGCTGTAAGGTAAAACTTTACGTTTTTACTTATAAAAAACTTTGTGTTCCGAGTCGTCAATATTATAGTGATATTTATTATTGTTAATTGGGTTTCGATTGAAGTTTGCTTGTTGGTTATTATTTGGATTAAAATTTTGGTTGGAACTACGATTGTTGACATAACTATTCCGGTTATTCATGTTATTATATTGATTATGATTCATACCATGGATATTATTTTTTGAACCGCACTGATCAGTTCGTTGTCTGCTTCTTTTGTAGTAACCCTCGTGTTCATAATTTTCTAATAAGTCAGCCATTGCGTGGACCGTTTTAATCTGGCTTCCCAGGCGTGCTCTGGCAATTCCTGTGTCATAACGGTATGCCATTTTAGTTACTAGGGATTCTTCTGGTATTCTTGGCACTAGGTGTCTCGCCAAACACACCTTTCCCCAGAAGTAAGTAGTTGGAGATGTACCTCTATTTCCATCATATCTTCCCTGACAAATGTTGTCCCTTATAATATTTTGTATCGGTTCGGACCAGTATTTTTCTTTAAACAGTTTTTTAAATTGAGCGTAGTCCACTATCTCATTCCTGGTTGCTGTCCACCAGTTGTCCGTAATCTCCCTAAAATGCTCATCCAACATCTCTCTAATCGAGCTCCAGATAGTTATTCGGTGTTTATTAAAATGTTCCTCGATTCTGGCCAGGAATTCCATGGGGTTTCTACGATAATTTTTGAAATTAATCCCTTCTCTGGTTTCATTTGTGGAAACATGAGTAATATTATTTTGTCTGGTCCTAATTAACTCGATTTCTTCTTGATTTTGGCGTACTTGACCAGTTAAATTATTCACCGTAGTGTTAATATTGTCACACCTTTCTCCGGTTTGTTTCTGTAAATTTACTAAATTTTCTTGTTCCTTTTGTATTCCTTCTATTTGAATACGACTATTTTCTTGGACCTGGTCTATTCTGGTATTTATCACTGCTTTATTTTGTATAATGGTTTCGTTAGCTTTTCTTAATCTCTCATTAATGTCAGCTGTTTCTTGCTTCCTTTCCTCATCGATTTTGTCCATCTTCTGGTTAATTGTATCATTGACCTGTTCAATTCTACCGTTAATTCTTCTTAAATTCTCTTCATTGATTTGTCTGAATTCTTCCTTCATTTGGTTATTATTGTCACTTATAGTTTGCCTTAAGGTTTCGTTAGTACTTTCTTTAATACTGTCAATTTTTTCATTGGTTTGTCTATTGCTTTCCTTAATGCTGTCTATTTTGTCATTCATTATTTTATTATTCTCTTCGAATTTGTCATTAATTTGCCTCAAGTTCTCATTCATTTGTCTGTACTGTCTGTATGGTACTGTATTTTAAATTATTGTGTCCTTTTCATAGAACTGTCTGTGTACACAGTCAATATCAAAGTATTGTCTCCATACATCAATACCAGTTACTGTCTGGTAAAGTGCTAACAGAACCACTTACTGGTCTTCGACAGGTGCAGTTACAAGGGCCCCATGCTTTAGAAAGAAATTACAAGGGAGGAGTCTTCTTATTTTGAATTATTCTAATTTTGTTTTGTTTAATTGCTTCCTTTTCGTTATTTATTTAATATCAGCTATCTATTAACATAACTATTGGCAGCAAAATACAATGATATAAATAGTGAAAACTACATCTTTCATCCAGACTTCTTAAAAATTACAAGCAATAGGCAACAAATTCAAGAGATGCGGTTAATCCAGGCAGTAGTACTAGGTGCAAAACAAATGATTTTAATGTGTTTGGCATGTCTTGAGAGAGGAAGATAAAGTGTTGAAATTGACTGCATTAGAGACTCACTGGTAGTTTCGTTATCAACACCACTAAGGCTTGAATTCTGATTAAGAAACAAATATAAAAAGACACTATGAGAGCATTTCTGTGAGACACAGATAAGTCAGTACAGAAACATTTACGTATACTTTGAATCTGAAGACAGCATGAAATAGTTCTTATGTAGTTAAAACACTTTTTAAGAACAAAATGATTTGCTTGTACAATATACTGAATTCTTTCCAAGACTAGGTTAGATAAAATACCAAGGTGTATGCAATCTACTGGTACTGCATATACTGAGTGCTGTATCTGGAATAGTATAGCAACCAAGAGGGGAGATTAAATCTAGCCCTCTTTATTTTTATACATTGTGCGCTCTGAGAAAATTGGTGACTCAACTAGTGTGTAATATTTTGATTAAATGTTGTTTGTCTAACAGCTGTTTTATAAACTCATTTGCAAATAACTACAACATCCAGGCCTACAACTAATCTACTGTCCCAATGCGAGCAGTAATTCAAAAAGCAGTCCTTATGGTGGACTCCCAGGTTGCCATTTAAGTGATATCTTTAAACAAACAATCACATTCAGCAAAAATACAGAGGATTAAACAAATTTGATAACTTAAATGAAGTTAACATTGTGGCACGCTGTAACAGTACATACTGGCCCAATACCATAATTGTGGGTTATGTAGGTGTTTTCAATGTTTTATTATGTATTTTTAAGCATACAGAATGGTTAGGTACGTTGTCCCTTTGGAAAAAGGAACAACAATTTCGGCCAGAGTAAGACACCAAAGTCGCCGATGGACGTGCTAAACTCAAAATCTACCATGGCGGTGTTTGTGACGAAAAGACTACAATACGAATTCCGATTGGACAATAACACTGATCCGTCATAACAAAAGCAATGACGCACTGACGACAACGCAGGTAACCAGTCTTAGTCCTGTGTGAAAAAAGAGTGGTGACGTAAAAATGTACGCACACAAACGCAATTTTACACTTGCCTCCGTCTCAATCCAACGTAGTTCTTCAAGGGTGCAGCAGCGATGTATCGCTGTCTGTTCATATTTACTATAAAAATTTAAAATCAATCAAAGCTAACTTTCAAATGTGATGGTGGAGCGTTAGTTGCTCAAATGTATTAACAGTTCAATCTAAAAAACATGTAGAATCAGTGATAACTATGTAATTAAAACAAAATAGACTTGAGACGAACACCAGCCATGCAGGGAACATCCAACCAACAGCAGCGAGGGATCTACGCCTATCTCCGTTAAGAGAAGTCAACCTTTTGTCATTTTCTATTTTAATCTAATGAGCTCATTAAGTGAAAACAACTAATAAAATCATGTACCCATAATTAGATGAGTGTATGTGAGAGTGTGAGAGTGAGCGCATGGCCATGAGTATATATGTATATGCCAAGGGCATTGGTTTGTGAATATAGCAAAATATGAATTAATAAGTAATTAGAACTGCAGTACAAATATAACATTTTAACGATTTTGATTAGAGACCACCAGAAATATTAATACTGACAGGGCTGACTAAATAGCCACCATTTTCTTTTGTTGCAACTTTGTGCGACGCCATTTTAAGCACATGGTTTCTATAATGTATTTATGTTGAAGATTAAAATTTGATAGTACTTTCACTCGAAACAGTGTTATCATTTGTGTCACCTTCTTTGACTCAAGAATCTCGCTGTAACGAATCCCTGGCACCCTTAGGTATAAAAGCATATTGCATAAGAAGAGTATGAGCCCGGCAATAATTAAAGTTGGTAAGTACACACGTGCCATATTATGGTACTATTTATTTGTATAAATAAAAATAGATTATAATGCAAAGTGAGTAATATCACAAATGCCGACCTCACAGTGAATGTATTAATAATATCACAAATGGCGCCCGAACAGGGACTTTATATAAAATTATTTTATATAAATAAGCCAGAGTCAGAGACATAGAGGGTGACGAGATGATATCCAGAACATAACAAGAGAGGTTATGGAGGTTATGTTAACAACCAGAGTAAATAGTAATTGTGTAATTTTGTTACAAGTAGAGTGAAATAGTAATTCCAACATTTAAAATAAAAATGGCAGATAATAATAGTAGCATAGAAATAGAAAAGTCAGAGACAGAATCTATTTTACTGGAAAGACACATTAGCTCAACACCTAAAGTAGCCGAAAATAAAATATCATTAGAAGACCTGTTCGCATTGATTAAAACACAAAATAGTGTGTTAAAAGAGATTGACGAGAAGTTTGATAGCCTCGAAAATGAATTGAAAAAACAAAATAATGTGCAAGATGTAAAATTGAACCAATTAGAAGAGAGATTAAAAAAATTTAAAAACGAAATACAGAGACAAAATTGTAGTATTGACAAAGTAGACAAGTTAGAGATAGACAAAAACAAGGTAAGTGGTGAGAATTATGATAATACAATTACAAATATGGTGTTAGAAAATAATTGTGTGAGTATTGAGAGTGGTGATAAAAGTATAATGGGAGTAGAATTTGATAATGAAGTGATAAAAAGTGTTGATGAATTAGAGAGAAAGTATAGAGAGAATTTACAGATAAAGGGGTTGCAGGGGGTAAATTTTTCCCTTAATGTTGTAGTAGGGGGTGAAGTAAAGACTTCACGTGTGTTTAGGAAGGACGAGAGTGCCTTCAATGCGTATTTGGAAGACAGAAGGTCTACAAATAAAGTGGTCCCTGGTTTTTTTTGTACACTTCACAGGTGGTGCAGTTATAAAGCAGTAGAGTCCCCTGCATATATGGAGAGAGAGTGTGTAGCTTGGTATGATGGTGAGAAAGGTTTTGAGAGAGAGAGAAAGAGAGAAATTGAGATATATAAAGTAAAGAAAAATTATAAAGAGTTGATAGAGAGAGTAGGATGGAAGAAAACAAACTATATGAAATACTTACCTTATAATGAAGTTGATATAGTAGTAGGAGATGATAATGAAAATAATGACTTAGTAACTTATCTGATTGTGACGAATTATACTGGAGGTGACAGGACAATGACCAATCATGACAGATTAAATGAGTTTGTGGAAAATAATGAAAATTTGAATGGTATATGCATTTATGATGTTAATATAAGAGATTCAATAATAAGCAATGTATATAGATATAAGATAAGACTATTGTTCGACGATATGGGGTAATTGTTTATTGTGTTATGAACATTTAATTGTGTGGACAGTGTTTTTAAAAATGGACTGACTAGGACTGATTATGGCAAATGATTTAGTGATTATGTGAATTGTATATTTTTGTGTATTGATGTCTATGTATTTGTGTATTTTTGCTGTTGTGTACTTTATGTATTTTTTTTATGTAAGCATGTATTGTAGGATTTTAAATAACTGAAG
The DNA here is from genome assembly GCA_034769895.1 of Magicicada septendecula. Classification (NCBI taxonomy): domain Eukaryota; kingdom Metazoa; phylum Arthropoda; class Insecta; order Hemiptera; family Cicadidae; genus Magicicada; species Magicicada septendecula. The sequence continues at coordinate 120,787,732 of CM068371.1, forward strand.
AAAGTTTAAATGATATTATGAGATTCAGGTTATAAGGGTTAGTAAATGATTAAGCAGGTAATAGATTTGGATATGAAAGGTGTTGTTAGTTGGTAAGTGATGAATCTGTAATGGTGTATTAAGTTGAAATGTTGTAAAGAGTTTGGGTAGTAAGGATAAAATAGAGGCATGGGAATTAGTTAGGTAGAGTTATTGGGAGTTAGGAAAAATAAAGTGTTGAGATGCTGATAAAATATAAAGAGGTGTTAGATATTTTAGGGATACAGTGGTTAGTAATTATATGTAGAGTTGAGTAATGTGAATGGTAATTTTATAGTTGTTGATGGTGATATTTTGTAATAAGGGTATGGGTGTAGGAGTCCAACGAGAGATGTTGAGACAGGAAGGGAACGTTGTGTGCCGGAAAGGGTTATCTGAAAGGGTCAGAAACCGATAAGGGAATGAGTTGGTTAGAGGGAATACACACATACTAGTACAAAAAGGCGCGGTGCCAGAGGTTTTAAATGGGATTTGTGAAAAGGGGTTTATTATAGAGATATTGGTGTCAAAATATATTAATGGTTAGAAGCGGCTAGTGTAGAAAAAAGAGGGGAGTAAGGTTAGGTTGACAGATGCCAAAATAAGACAGAGAAAATAATGAATAATAGAGAGTCACCCAAACGAGTAAGGATAGAAGGGTTAGAAAAGGAGAATTCATGGCAGGAAGGTGAGGTAACAAAGGAAGGTAATTGTAACAGAAAGGTAAGGATAAATTTGAAATTGTTGTATAGAATCTAATGAAGGTCAAATAATTAAAAGTTAATAGAAAATTGTTGAAGTAGTAATGTGATAAAGTTTGGTACAAATCATGTAAATTTAAATTGTTTAATGTAAGGTAAATGTAACAATGTTAATATGTAATGTACAATGTTTTATGATGTTTTATTATGTTGGGGGGCAATAGAGTGTGTGGTTAGGAGGTCAATACAGGGGTAATGACGATAACAAGTTTTAAGATATAGTAGATTTTAAAGTTGGAAGTTAAAAGTTAAAAATGAAGTTAAATAAAATATTCTAGTAAGCTGCCATTTACAAAATAGATAAATGATTATAAGTTGAGCAACAAAGTTTAAAGAAAAAGTGTCTGTCATGATAGTTGTAAGCTGAATTTATAGAAATAATTAGGTGAAGGTATTTTGGGGTAGGATAAAGAATTGTTGATATATTGTGTTATATTTAGTTACCTATATATGTTGTTTATTTTTTTACAAGGAAGTATTCGAATTTGGTGGTGGTAAAAAATCAATGTATTTTAAGTCTTGTTATGGTTAAGTGACACTTTTGAATTAGAAACAAACCAATGCCCCAAACACAAACCAATGCATCTAAAGGGGAGCATATCAGTTGTAGATGCGTAAGTGTATCAGACCACTATTTTAAATTTTTGTATGCAATGTTTCAGAGTTTTGTGGTGTTGTGACCGCAGTCCTGGGCTGGCTGGAGCGTCAGAACAGGAGTGTAGAGTGCCTCATGGCCTTATGGTGTAGGGATCTCTCAGGAGAAGTCCAGTAAGGTCAGAGGGTGCGACCAACATCATGGGACCAAGGGTAAGTGATGATAAAATTTTTTTGTAACGTTATAGGGGGTTGTGGTGACGTATCTAGACTGATCCTTTTAGGAACGTGTGAATGAGTCAAGGAAATTTTTTGGGTTTCGACACAAAAATTTTCCTTGAGGGGGTTTGTAACAGTACATACTGGCCCAATACCATAATTGTGGGTTATGTAGGTGTTTTCAATGTTTTATTATGTATTTTTAAGCATACAGAATGGTTAGGTACGTTGTCCCTTTGGAAAAAGGAACAACAATTTCGGCCAGAGTAAGACACCAAAGTCGCCGATGGACGTGCTAAACTCAAAATCTACCATGGCGGTGTTTGTGACGAAAAGACTACAATACGAATTCCGATTGGACAATAACACTGATCCGTCATAACAAAAGCAATGACGCACTGACGACAACGCAGGTAACCAGTCTTAGTCCTGTGTGAAAAAAGAGTGGTGACGTAAAAATGTACGCACACAAACGCAATTTTACACTTGCCTCCGTCTCAATCCAACGTAGTTCTTCAAGGGTGCAGCAGCGATGTATCGCTGTCTGTTCATATTTACTATAAAAATTTAAAATCAATCAAAGCTAACTTTCAAATGTGATGGTGGAGCGTTAGTTGCTCAAATGTATTAACAGTTCAATCTAAAAAACATGTAGAATCAGTGATAACTATGTAATTAAAACAAAATAGACTTGAGACGAACACCAGCCATGCAGGGAACATCCAACCAACAGCAGCGAGGGATCTACGCCTATCTCCGTTAAGAGAAGTCAACCTTTTGTCATTTTCTATTTTAATCTAATGAGCTCATTAAGTGAAAACAACTAATAAAATCATGTACCCATAATTAGATGAGTGTATGTGAGAGTGTGAGAGTGAGCGCATGGCCATGAGTATATATGTATATGCCAAGGGCATTGGTTTGTGAATATAGCAAAATATGAATTAATAAGTAATTAGAACTGCAGTACAAATATAACATTTTAACGATTTTGATTAGAGACCACCAGAAATATTAATACTGACAGGGCTGACTAAATAGCCACCATTTTCTTTTGTTGCAACTTTGTGCGACGCCATTTTAAGCACATGGTTTCTATAATGTATTTATGTTGAAGATTAAAATTTGATAGTACTTTCACTCGAAACAGTGTTATCATTTGTGTCACCTTCTTTGACTCAAGAATCTCGCTGTAACGAATCCCTGGCACCCTTAGGTATAAAAGCATATTGCATAAGAAGAGTATGAGCCCGGCAATAATTAAAGTTGGTAAGTACACACGTGCCATATTATGGTACTATTTATTTGTATAAATAAAAATAGATTATAATGCAAAGTGAGTAATATCACAAATGCCGACCTCACAGTGAATGTATTAATAATATCACAACGCCTCTTTCGGTACGCACTTTTGCGCATACAATGCTGGGCCCAGATACTAGGCGTGTAACATACATACCACAATACAACAATATTATGCTACATCAATGTAACACAGAATACCACAATAATTATCAAATTAACTAGTACCTATGACTCCTTGTAAATATAGTGTTCATCAAAGCATATATGGCAACTAAGTTACGTGTAATAAAAGGGGGTGCATTATAAAAAAATAAACCATCAGTTGGTGAGCAGCGTTGAACGAGTTTATTCATTAAATAAAACAGAGTTAGCCTCTTTATGTTTTACGATTATGAATCAGCCAGGGTATTAAAATTTCAATTATTAGATCCTTGGATCTTAAATAAATTAACTGTCAAAATATTAGAAGCTGAATAAATGAAATTGCAATTTATAAAGGAATCGAACTCTGAGCCAAATTAATCAGAATAATTCAGTCATATGAATCAATACAAGTGTACAACATTAACTATGCACAGCGAGCATGCTGTGGATTGTTACTGAGTTTTTACTCTTACTTATAGCTTAAAGTCTCTGTAAGGCAAATGTTCATATTTCCTTCTTTATTGACTGTGTAGGACTAGCACTGGGTGTTAATAATAATTAAACATTGTTACTTGAAAGGCTAGCAGTGTATGATGGCGTCAAGTCCGATGGTGTTCACGCCATGTGCTCGTGAGTTGCAGGTTCAAGCCTCCACGTAGCTTGTAGGACGTATCTGTACTAGCAAGGTAAAATTGTGTGAAACCCTGGATTCCTGAGATTCTTAACTCGTTCGTGGGGTTGCTGTTTTCGTTCATGGAATTTCTGTCTTTAAACGTGGAATTACTGTTCCCAACATGGAATTATCGTCCCCAAGAGTAGAACCAAATTCGTACTGTAAATTCCACAACTTTTAGTATATGTTATATTACTACTCTTATCCCCGTAGTATCTTAATGGTATAATATATTACGTTCCTTGATTTTTATTATGCATGGATATGATTTAATAACATAATGGTTTAATCTCTGTAACATAAATTCAAATTATTGGAAAATTCCATTCGATACATACGGTTGTCACAATCGATATTTATCTCGGGATTTAATAACTAAATAATTTTAATATATTTTGTGGGAATTCTTGTGGCTGCTACGGAAAGTTCCTTTACATGTTAATTAATAATAGAGAGTACCTTTACAAACAATATATTACTTATAATCTAAAAAATTACAAAAATTATATATTAAGTTACATACAAGTTTGACGATATTCAATACGCTTCGTAAAAGCATGTAGGTTAGAGTAACGTCAACATCATGACTATTTGTCCGTCTCAGAAAATAATGTAGTTTATTAATGTGTAAATTGTTATATTGTCTAGTGGTTGTTCCTTGTTGGATAAAAATATTGTCAAATTATACTTTACACATCTAGACGATATTCTGAAGGTTTTCTGGTTTATTCTGAAATTTTTTCTTGATTGTGTGTATTACTTGTTCATGAAAATTGTAGTGGAAGGATTATTATCTTCAATGATGGTCTTTCAGATCTTCTTTCACAAACGGGTTATCTATTTTTATATTTTTTTAATTACATCTAGACACGCACTATTCAACTGTTTTCCATCACAATTAACAATTAAGTGTTATTTCTTCTTTTTTAGTCACAGAACTCATACAAATTTCTTAAATTTTGATTGGTCATTTATGTACAGGTTAAATGTTATACGATCAACACCTATTACCTACTTTATATTTTATAAATTACCCTTAATAGATAATTTTATTATTATACTCTAATGATACATGCAATGTTTATACAATTATTAATTAGATAATTATAAACAGTTTGATACTAAACATGCCTCAGTTTATAACTGTAAAACCTTATTAATTTGAATTTCTATGATATGTGGTGGAACAATTTGTTATGGTTGATTGTAATTTCTACTTTGACTACCTGAGATAAATATATTTACATAAATTAACTGGTGACATAAAATCTTATAACATATAACAAAACTCTTAATAATAATAATTGTTTTTGACAATTTTAGTTTATTTATACTGCTAAACTATTGTCTGTATGATAAACTAAAATTCTGTCTAATAATAACAATAAAACACTTTTCATACAAAAATAATTAACACTGTTTAACAGTAGTCTGTGTCACTATTTATATTATGTCACCCATATAACTGTAAGGTTTGTGTCCCTTTTTCTATCCTTAAAATATGTCGATACAATTTTGTTAATACAATTTTAATTTATGATTAGGTACTCTATATTGGGTTTGGTTGTTATTCAGGGTAAGTTGATTAGGCCTGCTAGGTTTATTTATTTAATTTTTGTCTGTTTACTGCCCTATTCTACTGGGTTATTTCTGGGTTTCTTGATAATATTATATAAGTCAAACCAACTAGGTTTCCTTTAATTTGCTTTCAATTATTATTTCTTGTTTCCTCTCTGGATCGGATTTCACTATTATTTACTATTCTTTTGTAACATTTGTTTCGTTACAATGTCTAGCATTATTGCGTTCACACATTCAATTTTATAACATTTGACATTCATTTATAACATCACTATTACAATCGCAAAGTCAATCTTTAAATTCTATAACAATATTAAACTGACACTAAATTACATATCTTTCTTTTCTGACAAAGAATATTGTAATAGGACGAATGTCCGTCTAATCTTACACGTGTATAAGTATAATGGGTGTAACGTGTCTTCTCTATCCGTCGTCACTTTAGAACGTAACTTACACAGATTTCGTCCGTTGCGAACGTACGAATAACCAGGTATCGATGTCCTTACCTGTTGTTCACTAGGGGTGTGTAAATCCCGGGTGGCGCCAAATTGTTTTCTTAAAACATTAAAAAAAATTTTATGTTTGTATGACAAGCGCAGCTCAGGCGGTGTGGATAACACAATTTGTTCCCGCCTCGCCTTGGCCGTCTGAATCGGGCCAGTAGTTCGTTGCGTTGGCTGTGCGATCGCTTGTCGTCAATACTAACTGTTTGCTAAAATGTACACAAATTATCATACACCATCCTAATGAAATTATAACACAGGGGTTACACTCAGTACTTATTTATTTATTTTTGGTTGATGATTAATTATTCAGTTAATACAATTATGTTTTCCTTTGTAATACATTTGCACCGGTAAATAGTATGAGACACATCTCTACGGTTTGACAAATCGATCTTTGAACGTAACAACAGACATTCAGTAATGGCGTCTGTTGGAATTGTACACAAATTATTATCGCTCAATGTCTGGGATTCTTGTGATTACGTTAAAAGGATTATTAAAGATTACAACAATAAAAATGCACACCCTTACATCAGTTAAACTTAAATAATATACGGTGTAGTTATAACTTGTTTATTGGAGTGTAGTAAAAGTGTTTCAAAATATCGTAAACTAATAACAGGTTAACTTTACCAGTTGACAAATTTTCAGTGTCTTAGTTTTTTAATTTAATCTTTGAAAGTAATTATGTGCAGTTTAGTGAGAATTCAGCTTTCAGTGAGAAATAATTAAGGTACGTGAGTTTATTCGGAAATTTGGGTAATTTAATTGATACTTAACACTTCAGTAGACTGGATGAACTCAGTTGATCTGGTAATAATGAATTAGGCTGCAATCATATTTAATTTTCAATTGTTCGGGGCGTCGGGCATCTTTTTCAAGTTAATCGGCAATTTATTCGTTTCTTTTTTCTTTAATTCGTCTTCGGTATCAGTTAAATGGTTTCAGCCATCGTCTGCTTCCGTCTTGTTCATTTGCTGGTAAATTCGTTTACTATTTTGATGTTTTAATTAATAATATTGATCGTTCAAGATCTGGCGTCTATTCAACAAGAGCGTCACATTACGAGTAAAAAAATCTAACGGTAAATTAGTAACCAAACGTCTGTCGTCATAGTAACCAATTAATCCTGATTGGTTAATTCTGATTTATGACCATTGTTAACAAATTTGAATTTTTATTCAAAATAGCTGTATATTTTCTTATTGATTATATTCTTCTATCTTCTTCCCTACATATTAAATATTATCACTACTGTTATTGTTTCCTTTCAAAGATTAATTTGATATCCCTTAAGGTAGGGTTTTATAAAATATTAATGTTTGTACATTTATGTTAATATTTGGTATTTACATTTCTCCTTTAATTTAAGTTCTTATTCTAATATTTTTCCTTTAGACTGATTTACAAATTATTCTTGGCTATTTACTCTCCTTGAATTTATTAATTTCCTGGTTGTTTTTATACAATTTGCAGTTATTTGTTATTGACAGTTATACATGTCCCAGGCCTAAGTAGCCATTGATTATTCTTACCTATTATATTCTAATTATATTTCATTTTACTACAAAGTGTTTTGTTCTGTTGTTATAATTGATTCATTTAGTGGTTATTGTGTCTTGAATTTGTTTGTGTTCTGATTATGTGTCAAGATTATTTTCTATGTCTTGGCTTGTCAATTATTTCCTAACTGATTTTCTAGTGTTTGATATTACTGAATTGATTTATCTGCTTATTTATACATCTTGCCATTGTCAACAATATGGCTATTATTTTCTATTCCTTAATGCATAAAATATAATAACTAGGCCTATGGACTATAAGCTTCCTTCAGCCATATCCTATTCATAAAATTAAAATGAACAATTCTTTACCAGTTATTAGGTACTGTTGCTTTTAACATACATTTCATTCCTTTACTATTATTTTGAGTGAGAAACATCATCACTTCTTTCAAACTTACTTAATTTATTTTCCCTTATAACATAAGGTGTTTATTAATTACACTCTTAATTTCTTATTTCTTTACTAATCCCTTTCTCCATTCCAGGTTAACACAAACTGTTTATCTTACATGGGCTTTCTCCCCTGAATAACATCGTATCCTTTATTTATATCTAACCTAAATACTATTTCTAATTACCTTTAACTATATAATTTTTATAAGCTCACTCTTAAATCATTTATTGTTTCATCATTGATTTATTAAGTGTTTTCTTATCTATTACTATCTTTTTAATCATACTATCATTTGCAATATCCTTTTTCACCCCTCACTTTCACTTTTAATTAATTGGTGTTTATCACTGATTTACACCTTATTTTGGGGTATTTACCCTTTCACTATCCGCACTTTTTAAGCTTTTTATTTTAAGCGTTTATTGGTGGGTAATCCCTATTATTATTTTTCTTTGTCACTTATTTACTTTCGGTTTATTTCTCACTATCTCTCTCTTTCTTTACAAATTTTATTTATTATTATATATATAAACTTTCACAATTGAACTTACTTTCATTTATCTTTCCCAAACGTTTCGAGGTGATGTTCCTCTTCCTCAGTGGGAGTAAATACTGAATGTCATTTTAACAGTATAACGGTTATGGACTGGTGTGTGTGGTGGGGGTTGATGGTGGGAGGGAATTGGCTCTGAGGTTCAAATTGTGTGTTTGGATCAATGTATCGAATAGTGTATGTGATCTATAATGTAATTGTTCATAGATCACATACACTATTCGATACATTGATCCAAACACACAATTTGAACCTCAGCACCAATTCCCTCCCACCATCAACCCCCACCACACACACCAGTCCATAACCGTTATACTGTTAAAATGACAATCAGTATTTAATCCCACTGAGGAAGAGGAACATCACCTCAAAACGTTTGGGAAAGATAAATGAAAGTAAGTTCAATTGTGAAAGTTTATATATATAATAATATTTATAAAGTGAACGAAGAGGATGAATCAACAAGATAATTATAAATTTTATTTATATCTAATAAGTTCATGTCTTTCTAGATTTCTTACTTACATATACTACTAATTCTTGGGTTAGTGTATTTTTATTTATCGGTGTTTTATTAATTATGAATTACATTTGTCACTTAGTCATTACTAATATTTATTTTTTATATGGGTTATTTACTGGTTTCGTTTCCTTTATTATATTTGCTTGTATCATCTCTCCCTTCCCTATTCTACATAATTTGTCTGTGATTTATCACCTTGGTTCACTTTATTTTCTTTATAGTTGGTTTGTTCCATTTTTAATTTCATTTTTCTTCTCCTTCACTTCCATCTTGTTTCATTTTATTTTGGTTATTATCTGGCCAATCTCTGGGGTTGGGTCAAAGTCATTTGTTTGTCAGTCTAGTCTGTATTTTTATTTAATAATCACCTTTGGTTTACTATTCTTCCTCCTTCTTTCTTAATTACATTTACTATTTTTATTCTCTTCATTATTTATTTATTAACATATATTACTTTTTTGTATTTCTTACATACTTATAGATATCAAATATGATCTGAATTTGGCGATGTTATATAATGCCCTTCCACCAAAATTGATCATTTTATAAAACGTGATTCTAAGTTTGATGAATTATCAATTGTATTGTATCATTTTTTTTCTCAATTTCTCCTGCTTCTTGTTCATTTTTTATGTTCAATTCTGTATCTTCTACTTCCTTTCTTCTGAGTCTTTTCTTCATTATTTTCTTTTAATACGATCTGGCTTATTGATTTTTATTATAAATTATTCCCTATAAATCTTATTTTCCCTAACTATCCCTACTTGGTAGCTGAAATCGATTCGGATGGGCTCTATTGGCTTACCTAACTCCGTCGTTCAAAACTACACTTTTTCTGAGATCAGGGGAACATCATCCCTGCTCAGTTAAATGATTGCTGGACTTATTCAACAGTCAATCTCAATTAATGAATCTTCAATACAGTCATCTTGTGACTAATAATAATAATAATCATAATAATAAAATTCGTTGGGAATCTTTTACTTTTTTATTTCATTATTGCTCAGTTCGATTCATATGTATTTTTCATCTTTCTTTATTGACATTATTTGATAATACTTGAAGCGTTGCCTTTTATTAATACAATGAACATTTTTTATTCATTTTCAATTACTCTTTGTTTCATCTCATTTTATATTATAACTCTTAGAATATTTATTTTATTTATCTCATTTTTGATCATTGGTTTGTTTATTTTACTTCCCATATTTTTCTAAATTGTTGTGGAAGTTGATTTTTTTTTTTTTTAATGTCATAGTAAGTTAGTGTTTCTTACTAGTTAGGAATTTTTGTAGCTTATTCCTTTATAGTATGTTTTTTTATATTTCTTTGCCTTATATGTTGGCTAAAGATTATTATGGTACGGTGATCTTACATCATTCTTTTTTATTTATTATTTATCATTGATTTGTTTATTTTTTTACCTCATATATGCTCTAGATAATTTTGTAAGTTGGTCTTGCATATTTTTTGAATTTTGAAATTCATTTGAGACCTTTTTTCTTTGTGATATTTGCAAACTTATTCGTTTGTTTTGTTATCTCTTTTTATTTAAAGTATTTCGGTTGGTTTTTTACTTTAAGTTTTTTCAGTCATTGCTGATCGTCATAATATTTCTTAATTGATGCCTGATTGTATACACCCTTTATTTTCTTAGTAACGGGGTGAGTGATCTCATAAGTGTTATTACCCTTGTCTCTTGTAATAGTGTATGGTCCCATGTATAATAATAGTAACTTTTTTGTAATGCCTTCTATGGAGCTGGGTAATTCTCTGTTTTTTATTAGTACCCTTTCTCCTACATTGTATTTATTAGTCTTTTTCTGGTTCTTAGAGTATTTATTCTTTTGTTGCTCTACCTTTTCGGCTATTCTGTTGTAAAATCTTCTTTTCTCGAATTGATATTCGGTGTTGGTGGGAAATTGAATCATATCAGTTATCTCTCTAGGCGGTGGCCGCTCGAACATCATTGTGTATGGTGTGGCTTCAGTGAAGTTGTGGTAAGCTAGGTTTATAAACTCTTCAGTGGATTTTAGGTAGTTGTGCCATTCTTTTTGTTTATCGTGGCAGTAGGTCCTCAGTATTCGACCCACTTCTCTAAGTACTCTCTCAGCTGGGTTACTGCTGGGATGATAAACGGATGTTTTGTAAGTTTTAATATCATGTTCCCAGAGTTTGCTTTTCCATTGACTTCCCTTAAATTGGGTCCCGTGGTCGGTTATTATTGCCATAGGTTTCCCTACTTCTGGTATAAACTTGGTTAAGACAATCTCAATAATTTTCTTTGTTGTCGCACGGTTAATGGAGTATAACTTTGTATATTTGGTGAAGTGATCGAACATGATGACTATGAATCTGAATCTGTGTCTTCCTCCACTGCGAGGAAACGGACCACATATATCAAGGAATACCCTTTCTAATTTCTGACTTGATATTATAGGTATCATCATACCCTCTTTTTTCGAATTGTTGCACTTTACCATTTGGCAAATATTACATTTTTGGATAGTTTTGTTTACCTTTCGATAAATATTTTTTATATAAACTTGTTCCTCTAAAGCTTTTATCACCTTTACGGCCCCCATATGGCCATATCTAATGTGGTAGTCTAGTATCAATTGTTCTTCCACTGTAGATGGGATTACTAGTTTCCATTCTCCGAGATCAGGATTGTTTTTAATAAATAACAGGTTATTATGTACTTTATAATATTGTGTAATGGTTTCTTCTTCTTTTAACATTCTCTCCCGGATACTCATTATTTTTGGGTCCACATTTTGACATCTTCTTATTTCCTGGGTTATTTTTTCTAGATTCATTCTGTCTTTGATAATGTTATACACTTTAACTAATTGTTCTTTCTCTCCCTCAAAAGTTTGTTGCTGGATGTTGATGCGGGATAATATGTCAGCAGCTGTGTTTTTCTTCCCTGGTATGTATTCCCAGTTAATATGATATTCCTGTTATAACAATATCCATCGGGTTAATCTTCCGTGGCTGAGTTTACACTGCTTGAGGAATGATGTGGATCTATGGTCACTTCTCACGGTTATGTTGTATCCTAGAATGTAAGTCCTGAATTTGTTGCAGGCGAACACAACACTAAGTAGTTCTTTCTCCGTGACGTGATAGTTTCTTTCACATCCATTTAAAATCCTACTCACAAAACTTATGACCATATGTTGCCCCTTCTCATCTTCCTGGTATAATACAGCACCTACACTGATGTCACTTGCATCACAATTCATGAAGAATGGCTTTTTGAAGTCTGGATGGTGTAACATCACAGTGTTTAAAAACTTTTCTTTTATTTGGTTAAATACTTCATCTTGTTCGGACCCCCAAGTCCATTTATCCTTAACTGATAATTGTTTTTTGAATTGTGCTGTTAACTTGGAATAATTATCTTGGAATTTACGATAATAATTGCAGAGTCCAAGGAAAGACTGAAGCTGTTTTTTATTTTTTGGTGTGGGAAATCGTATCGCTTCAACTTTTTCTGATGAAGGAGAGATGCCTTCCTCTGTTAGATTAAATCCTAAAAATTGTACCTTGCGGGCTATAAATTTTGACTTGTCCAGCTTAAGGGTTATGTGATTATCTGATAACTTTTTTAACATGGTTTCCACTCTAGCACAGTGTTCTTGCCAATTTGATGATGTTATCAGCAAGTCATCTACGTACACGGTGGTAAAATTCAGCACATCTTGTCCCAGTATTTGGTCCATATTTTAACAAATACTGCGACCGAATTTATCAGTCCAAATGGCAGTCTTTTGAACTGATAGTTCCTTCCATCGAACAGAAAAGCTAAGTATTTTCTACTGTTCAGATGTAGCTCCACCTGCCAATATCCACATACTGTGTCCCACGCGCTGATGTATTTTGTACCATGGAACTTCTTAAGAATTTCTTCGATTTCACCTGGGGATGTTCTATCGTTCACTATCATTTTATTGATCTCTCTTGCATCGAGGCAGATTCTCACTTTTCCGTCCTTTTTCGGTATTGCCACTATTGGACTGGTATAAGGTGATTGACTTAATTCGATTATATCGTCTTCCATCATTTGATTGATTTCTGCCCTCACTGCATTCCTTTGTAAGATTTTTTCTTGAAGTCAACGGGTTCTTTAAATCGAATCCGGAATTGATAGTCCTTTACCTTGCCTGGGGCGTCGGAAAAAATGTGTTTATATCTGTTGTATATGCTTATGAGTTCCTCTGCTTGTTGTACATGAATCTGTGGGTCTTGTTCTTCTTGTTGGAAGTTTCTGATCTCCTCCAGCTTGCTCAACCATAGTTCTTCATCCTTCCATTCTTTCAATATTCTTCCAGGTGATTGTTGGCAATAATTGTTTTGGATCATTGTGCAGCTGGTTGTTATTAAAGGTAGGTTACTAACGTTCACTAGATCGGCTGACCACATCCCTTGTTCTGTTGTTAGTGATACTTCTCCTTGCTGCAGATTAATTACGGCAGAGTATTGTCTGAGTACATCACACCCAACAAGTATTGAGAAAGGCAGGCCGCTGGCAACAGGAAATGGCATAGTTACTGTTATACCTTTGCTATTAAGTTCCAAGGATACTTGTTTCCTGACGGTCTTATTTTGTCGGCCGGTAGCACCAATGATAGTTACATTGTTTATGGGCAGGGTTAATATGGGTATACTACTTCCCTGCTGTAGCCTATTTAATTCTACTTGGTCAATCAAAGAGATATTGGATCCTGTATCGATCATTATGGTTGATAGGATTCCATTTATTTGGGCACTTACATACACACTATTTCATTGTTTCTGATAGGCATCAGGTTATCATTTTCTTCGATTGAATCATCCCTTATATTTTTTAAATAGTTAGTACGTATTATTGTGATCTTCTTGTCTGTTGTCATCTTAAATTCCCCAAGAGATTGGTCCAGTGATGGGCTGTTTACAGTTCTCACCGACCTTATTCGTTTAAATGAGGGCTGGCCTCATTGTTTCTGACTTCATTTGTGTTTATTTGTTGGCTCATTGATGGTTCCTGTCGGTCGTTTGTGTTATCACCATCATTCCCGACGTTTTCCTCGAAGGTGTGGACTCTTGTGTTTGGTACCTGGTTATAGTACGTTCGTCGGTTATTTGCCTGAGAATAGTTTCTTCCTGGACTCTGCTGTGCTTGACATCTCACATAATTCACTTGCAGTCAGTATCCTCGGTTGTTGTTGTTGTTACCGTTTCCTGGACGATAATATTGTTAGGACCGTTCCATTGGTAGTTACCTCTGTAATCGTTTCTGAAATTACCATTGTTGTTATTGTTTGGGTGATAGTTCCTGGGCGCATTATTCCCATGTTGATTTCCTTGATAGTTATTGGTGTTGTTCGGTGGTGGCTTATTATCACCCTGTTGGTTTGGTGGGAATGGCCCTTCGTTTAGTTTACTATTTCGGAAACTCATGAATCTGTTCTTACGGTACTGCCATTCGTGTTCATGGCTCTCTAATAAACTAGCCATGTCCTGAATTGTCTTGACTTGACTGTACATACGGGCTTTCTGGATCGCATCATCATAATGGTAAGATAATTGTATGACTAAACACTCTTCCGGAATGCGTGGTTCCAAATTCCTGGCCATGCAGATTTTTCCCAGAAAGTATGATGTTAGGGATTGTCCGTTTTGGTTTTCATACCTTCCGTTACTTAAGTTGTTACGGACCATGTTCTGGGTTGACTCTGACCAGTATTTTGCTTTAAATTGGGTTTTGAATTCTTGGATGCTCTGGATGTCTGGTCTTGTGGCGGTCCACCAGTTGTCATATGTTTCTTTGAACATTTCATCTAGCATTCCCCTCACAGCTGTCCATCGGGTTTTGCGATTCTTTATTATTAATTCTTACACCCTTTTCAGAAACTCTATCGGATTGCGCTTATAGTTGCGGAAGTTAATTGTATCTCGATTGTCATTGTTGAGTACATGATTATGATTACATGGCCGGTCACGCCAGGCGTCCACTTCTTCCTGTAATAATTCTTCTCGTCTGTGCATCTCTTCAATTCTTTGTTTGTTTTTGTCCACCTTTCTCTCAATTTTATTCAGATTGCTGTATACTCCTTCCATTCTTTCTCCCAGGTCTGTTCGTACAGCTGCTATCTCCTTCTGGTTCTCTTCCCGGACTTGATGTATGTCCTGGTCCACCTGTTCACATCTTTTGGCTGTTTCTTCGTGACATTCCTCAATTCTCCTTTTATTTTCTCCTTTGAGGTTGTTTATTTTATTGATTACTTCCTCACGGACTTCTGAAACAGTTTCGTTGGTCTTCTCCAGTCTCTCCAACGTCTCCTCTAATTTCTCATTCGTTTCGGTGATCTGTTGTATGGTTTCTTCTCGGTACTCCCTTAATTGTTGTATCACCTGCTGCTTCATCTCTTCCTTAGTTTTTTCATTGATTTCCTTCAGCTGTCGTTGGAGGGTTTCGTTATTTTTATTAATTGTCTGCCTTAATTCTTCTTTAGTACTTTCGTTGGTACTAATTATTTTTTCATTGATTTGTTTCAAACTCTCCTCACTCTTGTCAAATTTCTCCTCCTGTTTCTTAAAATTTTCATTGGTTTCTTTCTTCATGCTGTCAAATTTTTTGTTCATACCTTTATTTTGTTCGGCTATGAAATGCATTAACTTCTATAATTCCGTTGACCTCAGACCTCCTCTAGCTTGTTCTCCGTCACCCGCCTGTTGTTCCATTTCTTTGTCTTGGGCTGGTTCTGTTGTGGTTATTGTTGTCTCCACCTCTTCAATCGATGTTCCTTCCTCTTCTTCCCCTCTATTTTCTTCCATTTCTTTGTCCTTCGCCAACTTTTTCGATAATCCTCTTGTATGCATCTTGATCTCCTTTCGTAATTGCCGCTAGAATTTCGTATTTCCCTTTCTTCTAGTCCCACCAGTTGGTCGCCAATTTGTAATAGGACGTCGTGTGTCTCCCGTGTTGTTTTGCCACACGTTGGATTCGTCAATTTGTAACTAGACGAATGTTCGTCTAATCCTACACGTGTATAAGTATAATGGGTGTAACATGTCTTCTCTATCCGTCGTCACTTTAGAACGTAACTTACGCAGATTTTGTCCGTTGCGAACGTACGAATAACCAGGTATCGATGTCCTTACCTGTTGTTCACTAGGGGTGTGAAAATCCCGGGTGGCGCCAAATTGTTTTCTTAAAACAATTAAAAAAAATTTTATGTTTGTATGACAAGCGCAGCTCAGGCGGTGTGGATAATTCAATTTGTTCCCGCCTTGCCTTGGCCGTCTGAATTGGGCCAGTAGTTCGTTGCGTTGGCTGTGCGATCGCTTGTTATCAATACTAACTGTTTGCTAAAATGTACACAAATTATCATACACCATCCTAATGAAATTATAACACAGGGGTTACACTCAGTACTTACACCTTTGGTGCATTTTAATCAATTTAAAAATTGAATATCATGCATTTGTGCATATAAGATAATTATTACTATAGTAAGGTATATTGCACGAACGTAAAAAAAAATGTGTAGTGTTGTGTACATGTAATGTTGTAAGAAATACACATGATATGCTCTGCATAATTGAATGTCTAGTTGTAATCGCTGGTGGGTATGTATTATATGTGAGTTAATAAGAATTACAGACATTAAGTGGCAGATGTTGTAAATGACTCTCGTTGAGGCCTTTAAACGTGCGGTTATTTATAACTTCTTACATCATGATGCTGTCTGACCATCTATTATCGTTGCGTGTGAACATGGTGAGAGCGAGAGGATTTAATAGTCGTACATAAATTTGTTTACTAACAGAACACAAGTTGGTGATTATGTAATTCAAACTGACTTTCCGACCATCTGTTATTGGAGCGGAGGCTTTATTATTCGTACATCCATTTGTTTAAAAACAGAACCCGACCCGTTGATTATGTAATGAATAATAATTGACTTCGACTATCTGAGCATATGTACACATGCTGCTGATGATGTAATCAATCCATCTGTCTGGCCATCTGTTACCATAGCGTGAGAGCGGAGGCTTTATTAGTAGTACATAATTTGAAGAACGCGAGTCGTTGGTGATGTAATATTATTAATTGGGCTCCAGCTGTCTGTGCATATGTTATTGTTGTGTGTGTGTGTGTGTGAACGAAGTGATGGTCGTACATAAATTAGTGTGTGAAACAGAAAGCCAAGCTAAGTGGTTGTCCTTGACTGCATGTGTAGCAGCTCTAGGTTTTTTTTGTCGCCGAGTATGCATTAGTTGATACCAACTGCTTTCGCGTTCATCCTTGAGATATTGTATATATAAAGCTGTACGAATTGCTCTCAACATCACATCGTTCGGCGAGACTCACATTCAGTAAGACTCAACTAGAACTCGTACAGGGTGAGTTTCATTTTTAAATAATTTTTTAATGTCTAAAGAATAATATAATCAAGCAATTATTGTTTAATAAAATTGATTTTTAAATTAGTTGTATGTAATAACACATGAATGCACATTGTGCAACACTCGTTCTAGCTTGTATATTGAGTGATGATTAGTGTTAATATTTGAAGGACTTTTGAAATAAATATACAATAAAAATGTTATAGCAATACTGTTTAATTAAAAATAATTAAAATACATGTAATCAAAATATATTATAATTTAAAATACATATTATGTAAACGTGAACAGTGGTGACAAGTACAAAATACATAATATGTAAACATATGCAATATGACATTTGTGTACAATATTCATCTAAATAAACTAATTACAAATTAAAATATATAAACGTACACAGTAGTGACAATAATTAATATGTAAACATGTGTGACAATTGTGTATGAATTACAACTAAGTAAAACGAATAATTAAAAGTTACAATAAACAAGTGCAATATGTTATGTCAAATATGTACAAAAAAAATGAAAAATGTAAACACACACACACAGTAGTGACAATTACAAAAATACAATTGTATACAATTATATTATGTGTAAGCACATTAGATTTTAATTTATAAATTCATTATGCATAATAATTTTATAATTGTGTTGAATTAAATCAAATTGAAATAAGTATAAGCACATTATATTTTAAAATACTATTTGTATACGTGTGCAATGACAATTATGAACAAATATATTTGTTAATTTTGAAGATGTCTATCCGGGCTTACTCTAAAATGTACACCACGTAAGCCTTGTTTTATTATCTAGACATACAGTAAGTACATTGATAATTGAATATAATTAAATTAAATGAAATATATGTGTAAGCACAATATATTATAAGTTAAAATATATTATGTATAATTAAAAGAAATTAATTGAAATACAACTAAGTACATGTTAATATATAATCGTATCTGCAGCTAATGACAATTATGTGTATTCACAATGAAAATTATACATGGTAAATGAATATGTCCATTCGGTCTTACTCTACAATTTCTACTATGTATGCTCTATCCTTTTCTCCACGATAAATTAGTTGCAGTGAACACAGTACTAAATTTTTTAGTTCGTCATCTTCGAAAACGCCTGCGTATCTTTTAGGTAGATATACACGATATTTTAGTTTAGGGTCTCTATAATCTTGGAGAGTGACGAGTACGGCTTTCCCGTACTTTGCGTCTATATTCTGCATTTCTTCTATTGGATGTTTTACGCCGATTATCAATTCTTTTATTTTTTTGTACTCAATTGCGCTAATAGTTGCTAATTTTGCGGTGAATGATGCCATTTTAAAATAAAGAATTTTATATTTTTCTCGCGCGACTCTCAAGGACTGAACGAATAACGCTCGTGCACAGCGGAATAAATAGGGAGGTAGTTGTGGAGGTGGAAACCGGAGAGGGGGAACCACACAACGTACAGTAAGCGTTTATTTTTAACCGTGTGAACAGGATACGTCTTGATTTCTCACGGTTCGATGGGTAGGTGGGGAGGAGGAGACGAGTCTGTTATTTTTTTTATGAATAGACAGGATGATATAATTAACAGCACTCATGCGTGTTAGAACATGTCAGCGACGCTAATTTTTTTATATGATTAGACAGGGTGATGTAATCGTCAGAAAGATGAGAGTTGTTATTTTTTTTTTTACGTAAGCGCTAAACAATATTGTTTTCAATTAGTAATTTATCAGAAACATATTGATTACTCTAAAATCTGATACAACCAACTCACGTAAAGCGTGTACACTAGTATTTGTACATATTTCTGGAAATAAGTGGTGCACGAGACAGGCTGTTCCATGTATTGATTGTAATTGATCGAGTTTGGGACAACCGAAATCTTCTAAATTTATAATATTAAAATGCACGATACGCTTCTGTAGAAATCTTTTTTTTTCAATCCTTTTACGAACACGAATTTAAAAGGAAATGTATGCTTTTCTAATATTGTTACAAGATGTTCATACGATGTGTCCCCGTCCGTCCATGTTAGTCCGTGATAATGGTCTGTTAACCATCTGTTTGTCCTCACATGTTTGTGATTCGAAACAATCGTGTCTGCTGGAGGTGTAAATATCCAATGTCTGCTGGCAAATGCGATGACATCCATAACGGCTAGTTCCTTAACGAGTTCGTTTCCATCGTTGTCGATGAAACAGTGAAAGTCAAGTATGACTGCTAGCTTATCCTCGCACATCCTTTTTTCGTTATAAACAACGTGTTTGGTGTTACTAGGAACGCTGCAGATCCGTCCGTCTTACGGAACAGACACGTTGTATGTTGTGAAACGCTCGTAAAGAATTTTTTCGGAACGTTTATTTTGTACCTTATATTTCCGTCACGGATCAGTGCAACAAATTTACATGTCAAAATGTCGTATACAAAAATTTCTATAGGGTATAGTATTGTGTGCTTTAAGTCACTACAGCGTATGTACTCGTATGGAGATAACAGCTCCATGCGTCCGTCTTCAACGCGTGCTGTTCAAACACTGAGGTATGCGATATTAGCGGAGGTTGGATTAAACACTTTTGTCACGGCAGCATATATTTGCAAACCTTGTGTTCACTAGTCAATAAAATTAAAGCGTGAAAACGAACTAGAAATATGCTCTCATGTAAGCGGTGCATGCGGTTCTACATGAGGGACAAGTATGTAGGGTTATGGCACAATTCACACATGTGATAAAATGTCGACAGGGAATAAGTACAACTTCCACGTTTTGTGCGTAACAGACTTTGCACATTGTATCACGATTTGAGCTTCCTTCTACGTTTTTTATATTCTCCTTGATCGTGTCGGTGCGTTGTTCGTTCTCTGTTGTCGCTACTGCTGTTGGTGCTTGCGCTTCGGTAACGATACCCAGTGCCTTGATGATAAAATTTTTATCTTTCATTAACATTACGTAAGAGCACGCAGGGAAATGACGTGCGTGTTCCATCCAAGCATATTCTCCACGTTCCCATTTGTTTAATCCGCCTCCGCAGCAAAAACAAATCACTCTATCGTTGCATCCAGTGTAAAAGAAACCCGCTTCTGATAGTTCTTTAGGTGTTATCGTTAACGATACAGGCCATTCTTTGAAACTCTTTAAACGGTTTTCCAAGCTTCTGTAACGCGGGTACGGAGATGTGATTTTTTGAATTAAGATGACCTGCACTTCTTTATCGTCTGGTGATAAGTGTGACGATTTCATTAATAAAAAAATATGTTAATTAATTAAGTTGATAATATATAAGCGGAGAAATTTTAAATTCTTAATAAAATCTCACATTGTAAACTAAATCTTATGGCAATCATTTAATAATAATAATATTTAATATAAGTCTAATAATAAAATTAAAAGGGAATGGAATTGTACAAAAAGGGTAAAGCTTATTAATTTATCCTGCATAAACAAGAACTGACCAGAATTAACTTGTTTTCTGACCCCTAAATAAACTAAGTATTATTGTAAATTTGTTATTATTTAAATAATTAAATAAGACCATTGTTACGTACTTTGATAACTTCTGTAATTAAGAATATCACGATTTAATTATTTAATCAACCGTAGTCCTTTAATTAAAATTAGAAACACGGAACTACTTTTATGTTGCCTAGTAATTGTCTTGAGATTACTACGCTCCCCTTAACTATTTTCTGCAACTTGTAATGGAGCGCTCACGCCGTAAGCAGCGTAAAGCGTTGTTTCGCTACGTGTATATATAAAAATGTGAAAGGCTTGATACAATGACTATTTAAATAAGTAAATTTGTGTGGTGATGACATCTCTCTATATTATAAAATAACGGACTATGTAAATAATACAGTATTACAACCAAGAAGGTGATAGTAAACTAATCTATCATCATGTGAAGTGTGTAACAGTGAAACAAACTTTCTATCTATGTATTCTAACTACAAGAATTACTAAGAATAACTACAGTCGCCGGAGATGAATGTACCACACCAGGAATGATTTCACATACTTCTAGAACTTCACCATCACAGTATGATAAGGTAACGACTGAACTTCAAGAAACATCAGGAGGACCGAAGGACGAATTCTGCAGCAACTTCAGGAAACACACAGGTGACATGGAGGCTTGTCTTCCATGGTTAAGAGTTACAAAATTATAAACCCCAAAAGACAATTTAAATTATCATATTAAAGACTTTAAAACTTATGTTTAAATGTAATAAAATTAAAGACTTTAGAAACCTGACATTTTAGGTAACATGTAGTATAAAATCTAATAACGCTAGTTATAGCAAAAAGGTAAAGTTTAAATTAAAAGTTTTGTTGTTTTAGAAGATTAATAAAAAACCATTCTTCAAATGGTTAGAGTTTCAATATTGTACATGGCAAGGTGACCATTATTCATTTAATATATTTAATCCCGGATCCGTGGAATTAATCAATAAGATGTACATCATATTTTGAGGCCCCTTTGTAAAGTAGTAATTTATATATTTAATCATATAGTAAACTATATTGTTTGAGAACTTTCAATAGAGAACTTAATCACCAAATGTAATAAAGAGATGTCATCTAAGTACCGAGTAAACTGAGTGCATAAATCAACAGTCTCCCCTTCCTAATATCCTGCTATATAAATTGTTTATTTGTTGTGATTATTTTCAGTGCTTCACAACGAAGGCAGCCGGTATAATTGGCACATCCAATTATTACTGGTTCCCTAAGTTATAACTCAAGAGAAGAGGTTATAATTTGCGCCACTCTGCTATTCTGCTGCTATTCTGCTGTTCTGCTGTAATTTGCTTATTTTGCGTATTTGCTTATTTTGCGTAAGAAAAAAGAAAGAAGTAATTGCGTCCCGATATCCCACGCACAAAAGCTGTTGATCTATTCACTCATGTATTTCAATATGTGTCAGAGTTTGAAATAAGATAAAAATAATAATTAATATTATAGTAATATAGTATAAATAACTTTATTAGTAAATATAATAAGTGTAACTTAATATTAACATAAAATACCATGTAAACAAACCATGTCGGTACTTGTTAAAAGTCCCCTTCATAAATGTGCCACATTCTCGACAATCTCGGACGTGTAAGTTTCCTGTTGCCGTTTGTTTAAAATTGTCATTGTTTAGTTGAGTTGACAATAAGTCACCCTCCTTGTGTGGTCTATTGTTATAAGAAGCGTGTCTGTTCATGTGTTAGTAACCGAAGGGGGAATCTTTTGTCGTACGCATATTCATGCCTGTGTGAAATTTCTCTCTCTCGCTCTATGTAAAACGATAAAGGTTGTCATAACATTTTAAGTGTCTATTTGTAAAAAAGAAAAAGGAGTAAGAATACGATTGATTTATATTTTTATATTTTTGTGTAAAAGAAAAAGGAAGCGTTGTATAGCATTTAATGCAAATAATAGAATAATTAGTTATATCCGTCCACGTTACGAAAATGGCTGAATTTAATCCTGATCTATTATTAAAAGATGAGCTACGAAGCACTTTTACGAGGTCTAAAACACGTGAATGTAACCGTGTCGGAATTACGAAAATCATTACGCCAAACCGGATCAGATACACCCTCGCAGTTAGATAGATTGCGTGAACTCGATTATGACGGCGAACGAGAAACCTGTTATGCGAAATATAGGGAATTGATAGTATTATCTCAGAACCTTGAGGACAAGAAATCACCTACGGAATTTTTGCGCGTTACGCAACGTATAGAACATTTAACCCGCCGGTTAAATAATTTATTAAGCTGGCCCGACGTCACCATAATCCCCCCCGATGTGCAGAAATTTGCGGAGGAGGCATTAAGCCAATTACCCATAATTATCAACGACTTACGACGAAAATCAGACTCATCGAGAATGGAGGAAATTGAGCACTACTTACAAAAATTATATATCTCCCCAGTTCAATCCCCTACTTTAGAACACCCTCTCTCCACCTCGAACCCCGAATCACCCACCGTATCGAAGATACCACAGAGTCATGAACAATTACCTAGTAGAGAATTAAAAACCCAAACTAAGTTAGAACCCCCACCGCCAAATGTTCAGCATACTCGCACTAGTAAATATGCGATTACAAATCCTAATGCAAACACCAATCCTTCGAAAAGTATACCTAACGTATGTTTTAATGTAGACCTCTACGGAAAGATTTCCCACCCAGTAGAGAAAATAATTAATGATATTCCTTACACCGATGGCTTAAGCATCACGACTCTATTGACTTTTATCAGATATCTACTGCAAATAAAAGATCTACAACAATTGAGCGATTGGCAAATACTGCAGGTCATCTTACCCAAATGTAAACCACCTTTACGAGATCGTGTCCTCGAATCATTAAACTCGAATCTTCCGGTAGAAGAACTTCATACAAATATAATCAAATATTTTATTCCCACTGGAATATATGAGGAGATAAAAAGAAATACCGTACTTCGAGTACAAAGAGCTCAAGAAAGACTGGCCCACTATATCGCAGACATCAGAGAATCTTCACGTCTACTGCAAGTCGACTGGACTGAAAAACAATTGGTCGATACTATATTGGTAGGCTTATCTCCTGAAGAACGCTCCCGTTTAGCTCTAATAAGTAGACCCCTTACTTTCGCTGACCTTGAACAATGTAGTGTGCACTCTTCAAATGTGTGGTATGCAGATCAGCATCGACATGCACCGGTATCCACAACACCACATAGAAAGGAAACGCAAGCCCTACCCTCAGATACAAGAAGTCTACGAGAACGACGCCCATTTCGGCGACCAACCTATGTTCATGGCCACGGTAAGTCCAAAGAGGCACCACCTAGACACGAAACCAGTGAGACCCCGCGTAAAGAATATATATGCTATAACTGCGGAAAACCTGGACACCTCAGTAGAAACTGTAAACGGAAACAGTATCATCAGAAAACCCATTATCCAAAAAACATGTAAGGCAGGGAGATCCGAAACCCTGTGTCTTCCGCAGCATCGTGAAAACAGGTAAACCCCTGAGAGACCACAAGTTAAAACAAAATACTAATAATAATAACAAAAGAAAATTAGACCCCTATGTTAGGAAATTTATCGATAAATGTAACTCTATTAGTAAATGTGATTACAATAGGTGTGAATTACCGTATATACAAGTTGACATTGGTGTTACATCCACCCTCGGATTAATTGATTCCGGATCCACGCGAAGTTTAATTAGTCAAGAGCTAGCAAATCAATTATTTAAACACAATTTAGTTAAACGCAGTCAATCAGTAAATATTAGATGCGCTACAGCTAATAAACAAAACTTAATGATAAAGCTTATCATCACTTTTAAAGTAAAAATTAAAAATCTAACGTGGTATTTTCCAATGTTGGTATGCGACAAATTAGGACCCGAATTAATATTGGGAGCTGATTTTATCAGTAAAACAGGAATAATTTTAGACATTCACGAGAAGATATTCTACTTTGGATTCGATCGTTCACGGAAATATAACTTGCATGATAATGCAAATAACAGAGAAAGTACTAGCACCACTTCTACACATATAAAGCATCACGAATCTGAATTAAGTCATCTGAAAAGTAAAGATAGACGGAACATACAGACTTTAATCAAACAATTCTCCAACGTCCTCACCCCAAAGTTAGGACTGACGGATCTGATAGAGTACAAAATAAATTTGAGTGACAACAAAGTAATACGTTTAGCCCCATACAAATTATCACCACCGAAAATGGAAGTGATGAGGAACCAAATTAATAAATTGTTAGAACAAGGAGTCATCGAACCCTCTACGTCATCTTATTCATCACCTGCGTTTTTTAGTACCCAAAAGTAACGACAAACATAGATTAGTGGTGGACTACAGACAACTAAATAAACGGATAGAATTTGAATCTATACCACTTCCCGACATCCACAGTGCATTTCATTATTTTACTAAAGCAAAAATCTTTACCATTATGGATTTAAATCAGGCATTTCACCAGATAACCCTTTCGGAAGAATCAAAACGTCTTACCCCCTTTGCCGTCCCTTTCAACCTGTACCAATTTACAAGGGTACCTTTTGGTATATCCCAAGGTAGTTCTGTATGTAGCAGATTATTAGAAAAGTTATTTCATGACATAAAATTTAAATATGTGTATCACTACTTAGATGACATTGTTATCTACAGTGAGTCAATTGAGCAACATCTTAATCATCTACGTGAAGTACTAACCCGATTGGAGAAAGCTGGATTAACCGTAAATCCCAGTAAAGTAAATTTTGCTGTGACACAATTCTCATTTTTAGGTCACATCGTAAAAGCCAACGGAAAGGTAAGCATAGACCCAGAGCGAACCCGTGCCATCAGAGAATTTTTACCGCCGCGGGATGCGAAAGGAATAGCCCGATTTTTAGGAATGATAAATTATTTCCATAAGTACATCCCACATCTAGCCGAAATTGCAGCACCGCTAAATACCTTAAGAAAGAAGGGAATTAAATTTGAATGGAATGAGCAACACCAAACCGCATTCGAGAAATTAAAAGAAAGCATAATATCACCCCCCGTACTACAATTAGCCGACTTTACAAAACCATTTGTAGTGCAGACAGACAGTTCTAGTGTCGCCCTAGGTGCAGTAATATATCAGGAAGTAGATAACTCAAGGTTACCTATTAGTTACGCTTCTCGCACCTTGACTGAGCAAGAAAAGAAATACTCCGCATACGAATTAGAATGTTTAGCTATAGTTTTCGCTTTTGAGAAGTTCAAACCATTTTTAGAACATAAGGAGTTTTTATTAGAAACTGATAATCAAGCGTTATCCTGGCTACTAAATCACCCAAAACAGTTAGGTCGTATCGGAAGATGGGTATTAAGATTAAATTGTTTTAAATTCAAAGTACAACATATTAGAGGCACCCAAAACGTAGTTGCCGATACACTGTCACGTATGTTCCAGCCTAGTAGTAATAATTACGAAAACAAGAGTAGAGAAACGCCGATTATTAATACCTTAATTACCGAATTTCCTCTTGCATTTACGGATTTAGCCCAGTATCAACAACAAGACCCACGTTTGAGCCCAATTATTGAACAACTTGAAAAAGGAAATAAGTCAGAGAAATACATATTAAGTAGGAGAGTATTATGTTGTAGAATAGCGAACGGAAAATATCTACGAATAATTGCCCCTGATATTATTAAACCTATGCTGATGGAATATTATCACTCTTCCACCATTGGAGCACATATGAGAATAAATAAAACCATACACAGAATTCGTAAAGAATATCACTGGGAAAATATGAACAGTGAGATCGCCAATTTTGTGAAAAGGTGTAAGTTGTGTGCACTCAGCAAACCAGCGAGAAACAGCCAAATTAGTCAGTTAATCTCAGAGATTCCTGCTACCCCGTTCTCCAAAATTTATTTAGACTTTTCAGGACCCTATCCGCGTTCCAAATCAGGAAATACAATGTTACTAATTTGTGTAGACTCTTTTAGCAAATTCGTCTGGATGTACCCCATGCGGCGAGCCTTAGCTACAACCACAGTAAGTATTTTACAGCATAGATTATTTAAAGAATTCGGTATTCCTGTCCATCTAGTGTCGGATAACGGACCACAGTTTAAGTCCAAGGAATTCAGGAACATGTGTTTCAAACTAGGTATAGAACATATTACCACTACAGAGTATCGTCCGCAAGGTAATATAGCTGAGAGGTATTTGCGAAACCTAAAATCTGCTTTAATTGCCTACCATGCTAACGACCATACTTCTTGGGACCAGAACTTATCCTGGATACAGTTCGCCTTTAATTCTGCATATCATGAAGGACACAAGTCTACCCCATTCGAATTATTGTTCAAGTATAAACCCAACCACCCATTATCTACTAAGTGGAAAATACATGAATTGTTACCCCTTGAAATTAGGGATAAAAATATTAGGAAAATATGGAATGAAGCGCGCGCTAATTTACGAACAAACTTAGCGAAATCAAGGAAATATCACGAGCGAAATAAAAATAATGAAGTAAAGTACCAAATCGGTAACTTAGTTATGTGTAAAACACATCCTACGAGTAGTGCAATCGATAAGACCACTTCCAAGCTATCATACCGATGGTGCGGTCCTTATCAAATTCACAAATATTTAACTCCAGTAACCGTAGCACTGTATGAACCCTCTACTCAAAAATATGTACGAAGGACACATATTTCTCAGATAAAACATTATCACGAAGAAGGTAATGGTAGAGTGCAAGTTAAATAAATGTAAAGAAAAAAGAGAGGTATATGTTTTGTACTCAACTGCAAAGGAGTACTAGAGTAACATTTAGCTAGCTAATGGTATAGATAGGTACGAGGCCTGATCACCCTTGAATCCTATTCTTCGAAAGTATAGCAAAGTAAGAAGTCAGCTGACAGCAAATATGATGAATAATTAAGTAACAAATTACTTAATGAGTAATTCTATAACTAGAATAACTCCCAACTAAAGAAAAACCCGGTAGTAGTCATAAGTAGTAGTGTTAAGAAAATTTAGAATGTTAACAATATGTTTTTTATAATGTGTGAATTTTATGTAGTATTAGAATTAGTCTGTAAAGTATGATATGTAGATAGTAAGAAGAAGCAATTCGAGACTGACTTGTGCAACTCATAATTACATACAGAGAAAAACGGGTGAGAGAAATTACACACGGAAATCCCCAAACATACTCCCGGTACATTCCTAAAAAAAAATAAACCGGAGTCTGAGGCTAAAGCGGCGGAGTATGTGACGATTTCATTAATAAAAAAATATGTTAATTAATTAAGTTGATAATATATAAGCGGAGAAATTTTAAATTCTTAATAAAATCTCACATTGTAAACTAAATCTTATGGCAATCATTTAATAATAATAATATTTAATATAAGTCTAATAATAAAATTAAAAGGGAATGGAATTGTACAAAAAGGGTAAAGCTTATTAATTTATCCTGCATAAACAAGAACTGACCAGAATTAACTTGTTTTCTGACCCCTAAATAAACTAAGTATTATTGTAAATTTGTTATTATTTAAATAATTAAATAAGACCATTGTTACGTACTTTGATAACTTCTGTAATTAAGAATATCACGATTTAATTATTTAATCAACCGTAGTCCTTTAATTAAAATTAGAAACACGGAACTACTTTTATGTTGCCTAGTAATTGTCTTGAGATTACTACGCTCCCCTTAACTATTTTCTGCAACTTGTAATGGAGCGCTCACGCCGTAAGCAGCGTAAAGCGTTGTTTCGCTACGTGTATATATAAAAATGTGAAAGGCTTGATACAATGACTATTTAAATAAGTAAATTTGTGTGGTGATGACATCTCTCTATATTATAAAATAACGGACTATGTAAATAATACAGTATTACAACCAAGAAGGTGATAGTAAACTAATCTATCATCATGTGAAGTGTGTAACAGTGAAACAAACTTTCTATCTATGTATTCTAACTACAAGAATTACTAAGAATAACTACAGTCGCCGGAGATGAATGTACCACACCAGGAATGATTTCACATACTTCTAGAACTTCACCATCACAGTATGATAAGGTAACGACTGAACTTCAAGAAACATCAGGAGGACCGAAGGACGAATTCTGCAGCAACTTCAGGAAACACACAGGTGACATGGAGGCTTGTCTTCCATGGTTAAGAGTTACAAAATTATAAACCCCAAAAGACAATTTAAATTATCATATTAAAGACTTTAAAACTTATGTTTAAATGTAATAAAATTAAAGACTTTAGAAACCTGACATTTTAGGTAACATGTAGTATAAAATCTAATAACGCTAGTTATAGCAAAAAGGTAAAGTTTAAATTAAAAGTTTTGTTGTTTTAGAAGATTAATAAAAAACCATTCTTCAAATGGTTAGAGTTTCAATATTGTACATGGCAAGGTGACCATTATTCATTTAATATATTTAATCCCGGATCCGTGGAATTAATCAATAAGATGTACATCATATTTTGAGGCCCCTTTGTAAAGTAGTAATTTATATATTTAATCATATAGTAAACTATATTGTTTGAGAACTTTCAATAGAGAACTTAATCACCAAATGTAATAAAGAGATGTCATCTAAGTACCGAGTAAACTGAGTGCATAAATCAACAGTCTCCCCTTCCTAATATCCTGCTATATAAATTGTTTATTTGTTGTGATTATTTTCAGTGCTTCACAACGAAGGCAGCCGGTATAATTGGCACATCCAATTATTACTGGTTCCCTAAGTTATAACTCAAGAGAAGAGGTTATATAAGGACTTGATTGTTGTTGCTATCGCATCACCGCATTGTTTGAAATAGCGGTTGTTGTTGGGATTGATATCATCATCATCATCGATATCGTGTGAAAACATCTTGTGCGTCCTCTCGCGAGTCGTGTCGATGAAACACTGAGCGAAAAATAGGGAGGAGAGGATAATCGTTTCCCCCTCCACAAAAATAAAATACATGAAAAAGATTACTTTTTTTAATAAAAAATTACATACATGTAATTCGCACATTACATTCTATTTACAGCAAATTAAAAATACATGAAAATTGATCACTTTTTTAAAATAAAAATCGCATACATGTAATGCACACATTACATTCTAAAAAGCAACATTATATTTACAGCAAAAAAAAAAACAATAATATATAGTAAACGTTTAATTGTGTCTGCGCACTTTGTTGGATAACGGAGTGTACACGTTGAGCGAATCATGCAGTATCAAGCAGTAGGCCGCGGTCTGAGCGGGGAAATTGCTCGATGACTCGAATTCCAAGCTGACGTCGACTGGTGAAGACTTGAGCGACTCATCCTGTCTGCTACAATCGAAGACGAATAACGGTGCTTTTGCTATGTACTCAGTAGGTGTTAGAAGTACGTTGGGTTGACTTCTGTGGTATTACGACTTTTGAAATCGTGTACACATGTCGTACTGCAATGCGTAACGTCCGTTATCGATATCCAGGTTCAGGTTATCGTACGGGTAGTATTTGTCATTCAGAAAGAGTCTCGCATTTGTCACATTGCAGTGATCGAATTCATCTGCGTGTTTTTTCAGATTGTTCTTTCTGCTGGTCTGGAAGGTGAGTATCAGTCAGTGGAAGTGCGTAACAGTATCAGTTCCTGTTTCATGTTTAAAATAACATGCGTGAAATCCTCAGCGAATCCCATCAGCATCCTCAA
The DNA here is from genome assembly GCA_034769895.1 of Magicicada septendecula. Lineage (NCBI taxonomy): Eukaryota > Metazoa > Arthropoda > Insecta > Hemiptera > Cicadidae > Magicicada > Magicicada septendecula. The sequence continues at coordinate 120,818,216 of CM068371.1, forward strand.
CGGTATGCAAAAGTTGAATTCATAATTTTTACCGGACGGTGTTAGCTCGTTAGCTGTAGGAGCAACCCAGCCGGCATTTTGCATCGAAACAATGTCCTGCTTGCTGGCAGATAGCACGGTTTTAATAGTGGAAGTGATGCCGACACTCTTGGTACGATCTACTTCCACGCCGGCCAGTTCGTAACGGATTTCTTCGAAGAGAAACGCGATCGCATTGTTGACCATTTTCACGTTCACATTACCGGTGTCAGTGGTCTTTTTGCTCAACTTGCCTTCAACGTACAGGAAACTTTCCATCGGTAAAGTGAAGACTTCCTGTTGCAGGATAGGTATGCGTATCTCATCATTATTTCCATATCGTGACGCCGATGCGTACGGTGCATGAGGATGATATTCGTAATGTGTGATGTTGTCTTCAAAGAACGGTCGACGTTCAACCGATAAGACTATACCGCTGTCCGTCATGTTACTTGTTTCTCTTGAGTTTGAATCCTAGTGAAATCAAGGTAGCGTCGGTTAGTTGCTGTTAATCGTGTCAACGACGAACGTCTACTGATACCTTTTCCAAAAGTGTTGTTCTCTTTTATCTTGCAGTGCGAGCCGTCGCTACCACCGCTCTTCATCATGGAGGTTTCGGTGAAATAAATTCCCATGATTACTACACACGTTTCAAATGTATACGTGCGGTGATGACTTCCCCTTGAAAATTCACGATATCACCGTCCTGATCGTGTACGGACACTGTAACGTTACGCAAGTGTAGTACGTTAAGCGGAAAATAAATGACGTTTCTAGGCGTTTCGACTATCTTGAATCCTGGCTCAACCGATGGATAGAACGAGTGCAATATATGCTCGTTTCGTCCCGCCTTGTATGAACCTTGTACAGCGTTACACCTTATCTCCAAAACGTTCACTTTGTTAATGTTTACAGGCGTGCCTGACGTGTGTAATTTATACGCTTCTAACTTGCGGCTCTTAGAAAAACCCAACATGGTACCGATCGTGTGTTCCGTACATCCGAAATCGATATCGTATGAACAATAAATTTCACATTTCAATGTGTTGTTGTTGGGTCGTAGAGAAAATTTCGGGTCAGCTATTTCTTTTTTCAGGTACGTTTCAATATCACTGATTTCATACACACCGGTCGGTATATTGACAGGCTCTAACGTTTTACGTGCTCCCTTTAGTACGGGAAAGACGTTGATTTTTCCACTCTCCACGTTCGGTATAGAGTTGTACGTGGTAAAGTCCAGCAGTCCTGCGTACCATTCACCGTCCGTCAGTTCAAGCGGTGGAAAAAAGTCACAAACCAGTGCGCTCGGATCCGTTCCCGTGACATTGACCGTAAGCGAAGACATCTTGTCGTTTACTGATCGTTCGATGTCAAAAACTCTAAACATAAATGTCCACAGATGACTGTGTCCGACGGCTGTTTTCGCATGTAATTGTAACGAACGTCGGTCACGTTCGATCCAAAGTACCGTATTAGCTCGACAGGAGGACGCAGATTGCCGAATCCATCAAAGTACCAGACTCTGTCGCCTCGCTTCTTGTAGCATACCCAGTGCGTGCCCGGTCCGCTAGCGTCGTCCAGATTCACGATCGCGCTTTCGTTCTCCCACGGTGATGTACTAGGAAGTGCGTCGCGCTTGTACACACCTGTGAAATACGGTATACGCAATCGTTTCATGTACTCATAAAGATCACGATCGGACAACGGACGCACGGGTATTTTGATTAGTTTTTTCGGTACGGTCGAAAGTAGAGTCCTGAAGCCTTTTTACCACCGCCCCTTCTTCGTCGTCTTCCTGTCCCCGTCGTCGTCGTCGTCCTCCTCCTCCTCTTCCTGATTATCGTGCGTCGAACCGGCTTGCGTCGTCTGGTGCGACGTCGACGTTTACGCACACCACCACCACTACAGCATAGCCCACTGCCTAACGCAGATTTCGCCTTCATCGCTGCTGCTACGGCTGCCGCGTACGCTCTTTCACTGATGCCTGTATTCAAAGCTTTCACTCGTTCCCACGCTTTACCGGCTAGCACACGATCCGCTACACCTCGTCGTTCGTTGTCCTTGTACTTGCTGTAAGCGATATCGTGTTCGCGACAGGCTTCGTCCAATTCGTTGATTCCTCGATCACCACGAGCCAATCTCTCCTCTAGTTTCGTTCCGGGTCCACAGAACCTGTAGCCAGGCAGATGTAGTTCTACCGGTAATACGCCCACCGCTCGATTGATCAGTGTAGGTACTGACTTCGCGACGAATGGTACCGCGCTTTTATCTATTTTTCCGATAAGACCCCCCCCCTTTTTTTTATCGACACGGCTACGTAGTTCATACATGACTACTGTTTCGGTTGCTCTCGATAAAGAGATCTCCAATCTTGCTCGTCGTTGGATTTGTCCAGATCACTAATCAACACGTTCGTCTCCGCCTTATTCGTAAGTAGTAAGTCTGCCTCTTCGGCACCAAGTGAAGTACGCGCTGCGCGTGTATGCAATTTATAGATATACGATACCACTTTCTCCCAACGGTGTTGGAACACTTTTGCGAGTTTGTACGTTTCGCTCTTCGCGTACCGCTTCACGTCCTCCAATTGACGTGCGTTCACTGCGTCCGTAACCCGTGCGCCACCGTCGCCGACGTTTAGAATGGTTTTTCCTTGTGCGTTAAAATAACCATCGTTTACCGCGGTGATCATGTGTCGGTTCAAAAATTCCAGATTCACCGCGTCCTTGTTGTTCATGGGTGGAGCTAACTGCGTTATCAGCACGTTGCCGACCATTAGGTTAGAGTTCGTATCCTTCGGTATGATTTTCGAGTCCACGTATATTTTGGTCGCAGCGTCTCTCGCACGAATCGGTTCCCTCAGAGACTGTATGCGATGGTCCCGTGCGTCGACGAAAGCCCCGTTCTTCTTGTTCGGTGCCAACTGTGTGAAACGTAAGCACGAGTAGTCTACGTACTGCTTATTGACGACGTCCCCGAGATCGACAGGAGCGGCGACGTTGACGAGCTTACGACCTTTAACGTCTATTCCTTGTGTCGTCGGCGGATCGTCAGCTAACAGACAATGGTCACGCACAAAGCGCAGTGGAACGGCATTGTTATCATCGCGCGGTTCGCCCAAGTTATGTATTTTTTTCCTGCTACGTCGAAGTGTCCGTCCTCGGTCATTGTAATACCAATATCCTCTCGCAGACTGCGTCGTGTCTCCCTTCGCGCTCTGACAGCGCTCTGGTGTCTGCCAAACTTGTGAACACTCATCTCGTGAATGATGCGTCTCGTCCGTTGTGCACGGCATTTATACGTATTCACGTAATAAATCGATTAGTTTTGATACGATCGTATTGTCTATGCATTTTATTCCGACAACGGAGAGTCCGCCGTTATGTTTTCCTTTTACGATTGTATTTAGAAATTCATCGTACACGTATACGCGTGTGTCTTTGAAGAAATAAATCTTTGCGTCGATGTATCGGAACGCACTATCAACGGCTTCTGGTAAGCCGACAAAACGATCTTTAACGTATCCACGTTTCTTGATCGTGAACGTGCACTCGTCTATCTCGCCGTAATACATATCGTTGTACGACAAAAGGGTTCGACCCGTGTACGTGTGTATTGCAGCGTTTATTTTCGTCATCGTGCGAACACCGAGCGTTGTGATTGAACGCGGATACCCGTTCACTGGCTGCAGACTGTGTATATCAAACATGTATACATAGTTGTCTATGAAAAGCGCCACTTCTTCGGTCTGTGGTCTCTGGTACATCGCCGAAACGTTGGTGAACGTCAGCGGTAAGAAAGTCAACCAATCCGTCAACAGAAGCGGACTCCCACCCAATCGCTTCGACTCGAGATCCAATGTCCACAAAAAGTTATCGTGCACAATATACAGATGTCTGTTGATTATTAAAAATTGATTAACGTTCTTTAGTCGACATAAATCCGTTGTCGTCCGCACGGTCTCGTTCGTTGTCGGTGTCGTCGTCGTCGTCGTAGCGGGCGGAGGCGGCTTCCCGTACAAGCGTTGAATGCCTCTTATATCATCGTCTCTCAGATCGAACGGACCGTCCGTGCGTGGTACGTAGAACGGTGACGTGGTTCATAGCGATGACCATGTCTGCATTTATGTCATCGGGTCGATATTCGAATTCCAGATTCGAATGTTTCCGTCATACAGCGAACGCTTGTCGCGACGCTTCTATAGCGCTGGCGCTACCGTGAAAGAACCGCCACGACAGACGTCTCTTGGTCCACGGTGTTCGTAAGGTGTACGACACGAAATCTTCGTTACCGCATCTCCGCGCACGCATCAGATTCATCGTTTCGTTGTTCAATTCTCCATTTACGGTTAAATTATAATTCACTTGAAACGTGCGAAGATAGGCGTCCACATCGATGGTGGTGTTGTCTGTGAGTCGTAAACTATCGTCGAGCACGTAGCCGTATCGCACCAAATAATCTATAGCGAAATCTACATCGTTAGCGTTAACGGACGGTGCGACGACGACACTTGTGCACACAATAATAAACACTAGCGCGATATCCATGTTGTCACAACCAAACGTGGAATGTCCCCGGTGCGTGTACGACAGTATTATTTATACTTTATTGGCTTTCAGAGTCGAATAGGGAGCACATCGACTACTTTCGACCCTTGTGAATCCTAACGGTGCTGTGAATCGTTTCTTCTTTTTTACAACGTACAGACCGTCGCGCGGAGTGTAGTAGTACACTGAACCTTGTTCTGTGTGTAACTCTTGACGTCTTTCTATGATCAGCTCTTCGTTGTTGTATTCTTTCCGCGCCAAGGTCAGCACGTACATCGTCTCTGATTCAACGTCGACTATGAAGGCAAACGCATCCGTTCTGTATTTATTTTTAACGGACGCTTTGATCACAAAATAATGCAAGGGATACAGTTTAGCAGTGACCATTTCGTTAACGTTAATGTGCTTACGCGGCATTAACGAGTCCTTTAAGATCGATTCCATCACGACGATGCTGCTGCTGCTAATGTCAGATGATGATATATACCGCTCTTGTTATACGATTATGTCGGCTTCACGTAGTTCTTCCACTATGGAGACGATTTCGTTCGTGTGCCCACTGTTTCCAACACGCTGTGATGCCATTAACAGTCGCAATCTGTCCACCAGTTCGTTCGGATCGTCCCAGTGCACGTAATCGATTTTGTCTTTTTTTCTCGTTAGCGTCATATACGATGTATCGATATTATTATGCCCCTGTCCTGTACGTTTCGGTGGAAACAGTTGCGATATTATTCGTTTATACTTTACACCTCTGTTCGCGTTCACCTGTGCGTTCGCTAAGTAATACTGGTTATGCGTGTTGGTGTTACGCAGTATATCTTTGTACGCTTTCAGATCTGATTCGTTGTAAATATTTTCTTTAGGATGCTTCATGAATACAAGTTCGTAGAGTCCTGGTGTACCTTTGTATCGTTTACCGTTGATAAGAATCGTATCGTCCGTTTCGATTTCGCACGGTGAATCACCAATCATCCATTTTCCGTTTTCATGTCTTACACCGTACGTATAGTCCATCAGACGATCGCGTTCGGACGAAACGTTCATAAGCATGTACTTGTTCGCTAACGATTCACTGTCGTATTTGTCCTGAAAATATCTACGCGCTTCACGTCTTCCTTCGGGTGTGTCTAACATTTTTTCAATGTTGAGACTAGGATCGTCCTCATCGTCATCACCTGATGTTTTGGCTATCACAGGCGTTTTCAGGAAAGACGGTTTCGTTCGGGAACGAAGTGGTGTTCCTACATCGATCTTACTAATTGCATCCATCGGATCCTCTTCCTCCTCTTCCTCTTCTTCTTCACGTTTCATCTTTTTCACTCTTATCGGCTTTTCATTTGTTGTTTTACTTTTTTTTCAAGCAACGCTTGCGTAATATTTTGTAACGGTTCCAGAATCGGTTTGTAACTTTTGGATAACGTTGCTTCTTCTTCACGAATACCATGTTTTAACGCACGGTATTTCTTCCGTATGTCGTCACTGATCGTGTCGATATCACGTGCTAGTCGTTTTTTCTTGTCGTCCATCTCGATAAACGGCAGTACGACAACTAAAGTCGTTGACAGCAGGACATGTGTATTTAGCTGAACGTTTGACAACTTTTTTTTTGTTTAATCGTTAGGTGCAACTACTATGAAACGGTCAAAACCGACTCTGTATCTGCCGGTGTCGATACAAGAATCCTTGTCCACAACGAGAAAGCCGTAACGATCTTTCGACGCTTCAGCGCACATGTTCTTAAATGTGTCATATTTCATGTCCGTGTTGACGTGATCGTTGTACACATGCTTCAAGTTGCGATCGTCCTGTTTGAACAATACTATTAAATTGGCATTGTCACTAACCAACTGTTTTGGCACTTGACTGTACGTCTGACAGAGGTAAAACGCGTCCACACCGCTGTGTCGTCCCATAGAGAAATACTTGCATATATTGTGTTGTCTTTCGCAAGACACGTCGTCGAACACCATAATAGAATCAGAATCGACCTCGTCGGGAGGCGGTACCTCTTCGTTATCGTTGTAGGCGTGATAACCCATTTCTTCGTTGGAAAGTTGTGTCATCAGGGTCTCCAGCATCTGATATTTGGGTTGAAATGGTGATTTAGAAAACACGTATAAGTTCGCGAATCTCAATCCGTTTACATCGAACAACAGGTTGAACATAACGTTAGTCTTCCCACACGCAGAAGGCCCGCAGATGATCGAACGAACGGTATCGGGCAGAAGACGTCCGTGTTTACGTTTTTTTCTGCCACAACCACCTCCACCACCATCGTCGCACAATTTCGAATAATCCACGTCCTTTATTTTTAATCTGTGCGCTTGTTGCAATATTTTCATGTTGTCGTTCCGTGCACAGTCTATTTAATAGTCGCACTATATCGCAGCAGTCGTTAGATATGTAAATGCATACACAAGTGTCCGGGCCCGTTTCACAGTTCGGATCCGACCAAACACATTCTTTGTAGTGATCGAATCCGGTGCCACTTGGTACTATTTCGTTAAGACGGAATCTCTTCACACGATTGATAACCCGTTGCCAGTACTCGTGCACTGTCAAGATCCTGCGCATGCGTTCAACGTCGTTTGCAGTCGTGTTCACGATGTACTCATCGTAACTGGGATGCGACACAATGTCTTTTACACTGTACACAGTGTGCATGTTGTCATCATAACGCATCGATGGATACTGGTTCTATTTCCATGAGTCAAATCGTTGTTATAGCAAGTTCTTCTTGTGTATCCACGAATCGTGTTTACCATCGAATCCTAACCACCTGACTTTCACACGATCGCCTTTACGTTGTACAATCTTTTCTACCAAGTACACGTCACCAACGTTCGATTTACTGATTTCGTGTTCATAAAAACCGCCTTTCAACACTTCTCCTGTATGATCCTTTAGCGAATAGGTGACGGGTACGCTGCCGGTACGCACTGAATGAACGAGAAATATCTCGTTTGTCCAATTTGGTGTGTATCCTTTGGCGAATGTCATTTTGTGTTTGCTTATACGCACACGATCGCCTACTTTGAACTTCGGTCGTTTATAAACGATGCTCCTCGCCGTGTTCTCACGAATCCGTTGTAGCACCGTACGTTCGTTGGATTCGTTCACCTGACGCGGTTTCATTCCAATCGTTCTGTGGACGCTGTTGTTGTACATGTTGACTAGTTCCGGTAACATATCCAACCAACGGTAATGACCTTGTTCACTGAACGCACGATACATGTGCGTTTTCAACGTACGGTTAAAACGTTCCACAATGGAGGGGTTTTTTCACTATACGTGGAATAGAGTGTGATACCGTATCTGCTCAGCAATTTTTGTACGCTACTGTTATAGTACTCTTTCCCGTTGTCTATCTGCAGATATTTCATTTTATTAGCACGAAGAATAGGTTCGAGAGCTCGTGCGACCTCTACACCCGTCTTCGTTTTCAACGGAACAGCGTACGCGTACTTGCTAAACGCGTTAATGATCGTCATAAGGTACTTGAATCCCTTGTTCACCTTCGCGTGCGGTATCATCTCTACCAGGTCCGCTTGGTACAAGTCGTGAAGTCCCTTTAACTCGACCGCACGTCTCGGAAAATTCCTTCTTACCGGTCTGTGCAACTCCCTCGCGATAGTCTTGCGAACGCTCTGCTGTATATTCTTCACCTGTCGTTTCATTCTCATGTCGTGCAAACCGTGATTCACAATACGCTGGAACGTGGTAAAGCGTTGACTCAGTGCTGAACGTAACTCTCCTCGGTACCGTTCTGGTACGTCTGCTTTCGATCGCGTGACTGTAGTGAGATCTCCACTCCACATCCAATTCATCTCGACCGAACGGAAAAACAAAGCGTTCTTCTTGTGATTGCGTAAGTACGTTAAAACATGCGCTAAACTGATTTTCATACATCCATTACGCACGAGGCTCATACCGATGTAATATCTCATGAGCGCGTGTTGTTTCGTGTCCAACGCTCTTACGATCTTGACGGAATTCATGTCTTTGAACATGACGCTGCGTATAAGATTGGCGCGGTACTCGTGCATTTCCGCGACTATGACGTTATCGTTCACAGGTTGATGCTCGCACATGTGTTTAGCTTTGAGTTCTGTGATCGGACGATGACTTCTCGACTTCATATGCAGGTGTATAAGATACGAGTTCAACAACCAAAACTCGTCCGCTATAGCGCCCGTGCACTGTTGCCACTGTTCGTATAAACGTCGGTCTTTCACTGTGTACCCTTTTTCATGTGAATACTGCAGACCGAAGTATTCACAATACTTGCGGAGTGTAGGCAATGCTTCCTTCAGAAAGGCTACCGAAAACAATCCCTGCGCCTTGTTGTTCACCAATGCGAACTGTTTCCCTCTCGCTAGTGTCGGTAACGAAGACGGTGGGCAGTGCACGTCAAAACTTACGTTGTAGCTAGGATCCACTGCGCACTTTGGCGCTATCATAACCGCGCTTCTGTATATTTCCATGGTGTACGTATCGGAATAGTGCGCTCCGTAATGACAATGCAACACGAAGCGTGAGGGATCGAACTTCCGTAGGCGAGCATGTCTGTGTACACAGTAGCATAGTTCATTCGTCCGTGTGAATCGTGTAAGCCGTGAACACGTTGAACGGTGTGATACAGTTCAGGAATCGGTCGGAAACGTGAAATAAAATTCCACGCGTGACGCACGGTACACTTGAACATATTCTTTTCGTAAACCACGAGTTCAATCGGTACGTTGTTTCGATCACACTCTTCGATAAAATGAAGCCATCGTGATTTGTTGTGTATACGATCGGAGATTATCATCAACAGCACGATCGGTGGCAGATAACCGCTACGTTTCTTTATGTGACGCCAACAACGTCCGTGATATCTGTCAACACCAAACTTATAACGTGTACAGTAGTTACCACAAAATCGTTTTTTCTTCACAAAATACATGGAACACAAGTTGGAGCGTATCGCGCTTCGTAATGGTTTTGTTAGTGTGAAATGTTTCCCATCGTCGTATCGATAGACATCCATTGTGTCATCGATCTGTAATGCAAGTGATACAGCTTCGAAATTGTCATGATATTTAAAGTGTATAGGTATAATGTTTATGAAATTTTTTGTTTTATTTTATTTATTTTTTATCATGGGCATCATCAGTCAGACATTGAACTGTTTACATACATTTAGTAGTAGTACTAGTAATAGTAATACATATAGTACTACTAGTACTAGTATAGTACTAACACAGAGTACTACTAGTACTGCCCAAACGGGTATGTTTGTGCATGAGTTTATGTCGGCTCTGAAAAGAGCCTTTTTTGCGTGCGTCGACTTCTACCAATGGTCACGAACGAAATCGCATGTGGGCATTGACGCCTTATGGACTTGGACGGGATCATCACCCACCATCCAATCCATAATTCGTACTTTATACTTGCAGCATCTTACAACATCATCATCGCCTTCGTAAATAAACCCGGCTTTGGCTAGCTCAAAAAATCTCACGTTCGCATTCGGAAATTTACGAACGTAAAATTTAATGTTACCTCGACGATGGATGTTATAAAAGCTTTTTAATCGGCTTGCAAAAGAATATGTGTGCACGTCCATATCTGAAGCAAGAATGTTAGTTTGTCGCGCTGCATTTCACTTCCTCAGTGATAGCTGCGCGCGCAACCGTAGTGGGGATTGCTGTCGTCAATTGGTCGGTATGAAATAAAGCACAGTAGTGGGAGCAGATAGCTGCGCATGCAGTCGTCATAGGTAGTATAAGTGGAGCGATGATCGCTGCCCGCGTTCACCTTCGAGTCTCGTGCAGGCTAACTTTCACGCACTGCATATAAAATGTTGTTTATTTTCTAACTTTGTATCAGTCTTCTAATGTTCTTCAAGCGAGCAAGTAATTGATTTTGCTTTTATTGTCATTCTAACAATGCAGACGTTTGCTGTTGATCGTAAACATTTGTTGCGTGGCTTGTTGGTGTCGTACATTTACACACCTGTTGCAGAGGAAGAAGAATGTGTCAACGATGTCATTACCTTTTTCGATGAAATTCACGATATGTTACGTATGATCATTCTAAACGAACTGACACGTTTGCTTACTATAAAGTGGCATATAGCGCTAAAAGCGAGATTTGTCAAGTACATCGTAAACGCTGACACGAACGAGGACGAAGAAGTGACGAGTGAAGGCTATTTCACGGACGATGTCATACGACATTGATCGCTGATCAGAACGTATTGCCTGAACGTTTAGAAGCTTCGTACGAAAAAATCATCGAATCGATTCATAAATTCACGCGTGAGCTTAGCGGTTGGGCGTTGGATCATATAATCTCGTTAGAACTCGTTCTCTCGCGATACCAACCGCTGGCCGCCACCAGTTTCATCCATACACCTCCTGAATTGTCTTGTACTAAATCCATCATCAACGTGAACAATACAGGCGATCAAATGTGTTTTATATGGTCAGTGTTGGCCGCACTGTTTCCATAACACAGAGACAACGACCGTGTATCCAAATACAAATCACATATTCACAGTATCACCACTTCTGGTATAACTTATCCCACCCGTCTATGCGATATTGTGAAGTTCGAACGAGACAATTCTGACATTTCTATAAATATTTTTGGTTACGAAGAAAATTAAATTTACCCGCTAAGAATAAATCCTTTCAGTGGCAGACAACATCACTTTAATCTATTACTTCTCACCACCGCTGACCGAAAACGTTACTGTTTAATAAAAAATATTAGCCGCTTACTGTCTTTACTAACCAAACACAACGGACGTTCTTTCTATTGCAACTGCTGTCTGCACAGATTCTGCGAAGAACGACTCCTTAGCGAACACGTCCCTCGTCGTTCACCGTACGGTGAACAAAGAATTCGTTTACCGACGAAAGAGAAGGAGAAGGTTATGTACTTCAAAAATTACACTTACTGTCATAAAGTCCCTTTCGCTATATATACAGACTTTGAATCGTTCATTGTGCCTTGTCATCGTTGCGACGCTCCTCCACACACATCGTCCACCACAACGGAGTCGTTACATCTTCCTTCAGGTTTCTCCTACCTCATAGTCGACCACGAGCGTAACATTTTCAAACCGCAGGTCGTTTATCGCGGTGAGAACGTGATAGAAACCTTTCTCGATAGACTAATCGATGAAGAGAGTGAACTGTACAGGATCTGCGTACCAATGTCCCCATGACTATGAGTGATCGTGACGTATTATCTTCACAAATGCTGTCGTATGCCATCTCTGTGAAAAACCACTGACTGATGACGACAAGGTGCGCAACCATTGTCATCTGACTGGACGATACCTTGGCGCAGCTCACAACGTATGTAACCTCAACTGCAAGACCGCCCAACATATTCCTGTCTTTTTCCATAACTTACAAGGTTACGACGCACATCACTTGATACAAGGGTTGGGTAAATACAACGATGAAAATCTCACTTGTATCGCTACCACTAGTGAACGCTTCGTATCAGTCACGTTGGGTGCCCTACGTTTCGTAGACACGTTACAATTTTCGAACACGTCCTTGGACACACTTGTTGGAAACTTGCGCGCGAGCGGTGCGGATTTCGCTTTAACAAAGCAATGTTTCGAAGAACACTTCGAGCTACTCTTACGTAAGGGGGTGTACCCTTACGATTACATGACGGGTAGCGAGAAGTTCGACGAAACATGTCTGCCCGCACGCGAACACTTTTTCAATAGGCTGAGTGAATCGCCCGTGTCGGACGAAGATTACGCACATGCACAGAATGTGTGGCAGACTTTCGGAATCCGTACGCTGGGCGATTATCACGATCTTTATCTTAAAACAGATATACTGCTGCTGGCCGACGTCTTCGAGGCGTTCCGTGAGATCCGTCTCATCTTTACTTGCTTCCTGGCGTTGCTTGGCACGCGATGTTAAAGATGACCGGTGTGCGACTGGAGCGTTGACGGATATAGATCAGCATCTTTTTATTGAATCAGCCGTTCGCGGTGGCGTTAGCATGGTACCCAACCGCTATGCCAAGGCCAACAACCCGCTAATCGCTGATCAGTATGATGCTTCAAAGCCGACCTCTTTCATATTGTACACCGACTGCAACAACCTTTACGGTGCAGCCATGTCACAGCCACTCCCTTACGGTGACTTTAGATGGCTCGATCGTAACGAGATCGACTCACTGGACGTACGTACTCTGAGTGATGACAGTGACATGGGCTACATACTTGTGGTCGACCTACACTATCCATCTGAACTTCATGATCTTCACTCAGATTATCCACTAACACCCGTGCGTTCCTGCGTCAATCCTGACATACTTTCACCGTACTCTCGACGACTCCTCACACGACTACACTATACAAAAGGGTATAACGGATCAGTAACGCCCTCGTCGTCCGTTCCCAAGTTGCTAACGACTTTGGACGACAAGCAAAAATACGTTCTTCATTTTCGAAATTTAAAGTTGTATCTGAACCTTGGTCTAGAATTGAAAGCGATCCTTAGGGTGTTGAGTTTTAAACAGACAGCGTGGATGAAACCGTTTATCGATTTCAACACACAAAAGAGAGCAGCAGCCACCAACAGGTTTGAAAAAGATTTTTTCAAACTGATGGTCAACGCTGTCTATGGTAAATCGCTGGAGAACGTAAGGAAACGAATAGACTTCCAACTAGTCTCTACCAAAGGGCGGCTGCAAAACTTGTTTCCAATCCACGACTAAAGCGTATGATCCGCTACACCGACGACTTGGTCGGACTGGCTTTACGAAACAGAACTATATAACTTTCCCGTCCAGTGTACGTTGGCTTCACAGTACTTGATGTCAGTAAATTGATAATGTACGATTTTCATTATCGGTACGCTGTCAGCAAGTATGGACGACGATTAACATTATTAATGACTGATACCGACAGTTTGCTTTACAGCATACAGACTGACGATGTGTACTCCGATATGAAAGAGGATCTTCACCTTTTCGACACGTCGGACTCTCCCTCAGATCATCCTTGTCATTGCGACGACAACAAAAAAGTCGTGGGGAAGTTCAAGGATGAAACTAATGGGAAACCCATCAGGGAATTCGTCGGATTCAGAGCTAAATGTTACTCGCTCCTGTTGTCCGACTGTACTGACAAAAAGGTGGCGAAAGGTGTTCCGAGAACGGCAATAAAAAAAAGGGTACGTCATCGGTTATACAGCGAGTGTCTTTTCGATAGTTGTACAGTTTTCACCTCTGCCGAGTGTATACGAAGCGATCGTCATAATCTGTACACGCAACTTGTAACAAAACTTTCCCTGTCTCCTTATGATGATAAGAGGTACGTACTGGACGACGGTGTAACTACACTCGCGTACGGACACTACAGAGTGTGTAAACGTGTGTTAACCAATGACGATACCGGTCCTAACATGAAGAGACTAAGATACACGGAGCAGTAACTCATGGTAAGAATAAACTTGTATTGCAAGTATAAAATTTATTTATTACACTTTCATTTGATTTTCAGTGGGTAGGGGGGCGAGGTAGACGACTAGACGTCAACGGTTAATTTTTATAACAGGATGTAATCGACTCCCACTAAGACCTTCCCACACTATGCACATGTACAGTTAATTTTATTCGCTGACTGACCATATGTTATCGCAGCGTGTGTACTTTGTGAGGGTGAGGGGCTTTGTTACGTACAGGATACAAGCCGTGTGTGATGTAATCGATGAGAGAATCATGAGGGATTGCGATTAATTTTAAACAAGATGTTGACTGACCTCACAGTGTGTGTGTGTGTGTGTGTGAACACTTTGAGGGTGGGGGGACTTTGTCTATAGCAGACTCCCACCGAGCATATTCGTATATATATAAGCCTTTTGTCATAATGATTATCACATTCATTATAATTTTTCAAGTTGCATGTAAGTACATACTATATTTTTACGTTAATATTTGACATCACACACACACACACACACACACACACACACACACACACACACACACATTATTATGTTAGCAAATTATTATACAAAATTTTTCTTGTTACGTTTTACAGAATGAGCGGAAGTGATGAAAAAATATATAAAAGTGTATGTGAGGAGCAGCGGCGGGTTCGAAGGTAAATTACATTTTTCTTTATTTAACGAGTACAAACAGAATATAACATTCGACTGACTTACTGTTTATTTTTATAGTTCCCAAAGATTACGGCAGGCGTTAATGGGAAATCCATCATTATCTCAACACAACTTGAGTCGGTAAGTCCATTTTCATTAACAATCACTTGTACTAATGCGTTTACGTTCGGTATTCAAAAAAGCATCCACACAAACAAGTAGGTAAGCATTACCCGACTTGCTACGAGGGAAAGGTCCCACGTAGTCTATGAATAACTTCTCCATTGGTTTGCTCGCCACATCAGATGACAATAGACCCAACTTAGAGTTTTGAGCAGGCTTACTCAAGCCACAGAGATGACATGCTTTCACACGAGCCGCGATGTCCCTGTCCATGCCCTTCCAGATGAAATGCCTCCTAATACTGGAAATGGTCTTCGAAATTCCCTTATGGCCACCTATTGGGGAATCATGATAGTAACTGAAGACCATTGGCACGAGTTTGCTAGGCAGCACAACCTTCGGGGCACGTCCTTTTCGTTCTCGGCAGCACAGAACGCCCTTGGACAGAAAATATGGAACCTGCACGTTACCCTCTTTTAGGTGTTGGATGATAGGACCCAACTCTTCATCATTTAACTGATGGGGTAACACATCAGTAAAAGCCAAAGGAAAATCCAGCAGAACGGAACAGGGTTGCCGGGAATTGGCTTCGCTGGGTTGTGAGAACATACGTGACAAGGCGTCTGCAACAACATTTTGTGTTCCCCGGATGTGTTGCACTTTGAATTTAAAGGATGAGATCTTGACCACCCAACGCCCTATTTTACCCAGCTGCCGGGGATGAGCGAGAAGCCAGGAGAGAGCCTGATTATCGGTCTCCAGGAGGAACTCAGCGTGTTCCAAGAAACGCCTGAACTTATCTAGAGCGTACACGACAGCAAGACACTCTAGTTCATACACTGAAGACTTCCTTTCTTGTTGGGTCAAGGTTCGGGATATAAATGCCACCGGCTGCCTAGCAACATCGACTTCCTGGGACAGAACCGCCCTGAGCGCAACAGAACTCGCGTCCGTTTGCAAAATAAATTTTTTTGAAAAGTCAGGCATACTCAGCACAGGGGGAGAGACGATCGCCTCCTTGAGGGTATCAAAGGCCCGCTGTTGCTTCTCTCCCCATACAAATTTGGTACCCTTCTTTCTGAGTTCGTTTAAAGGTACGGCAATCTCCGCGGCATTAGGGATAAATCTACGATAAAAATTGACCATGCCAACGAATCTGGCAACACCTTTCGCATCCCTAGGGGGAGGAAAATCTCGGATGCCTTGTGTCCTCTCCGGGTCGACCGTCACACCCCCATATGAGACGATATGCCCCAAAAACAAATACTCTTTTGTGCAAATTTGACTTTGTCTGGATTGATAGTGAGGCCAGCACTCCTCAATCGTCACATCACCTCTCTCAGGTGACCCAGATGCTCCTCGAACGTTTTGCTGTAGACTAAGAGGTCATCAAGATAATTGAAAATGAATTTAAATTTCACATCATGGAATCCAGTGTCGAGTAGTCACGTGAGGGTTTGAGCCCCCACGGCCAGACCCATGGGTACTCTAGTATACTGATAAAGATTCCATGGCACACAGAAAGCCGTATAAGGGCGGCTTTCCTTAGACAGAGGAATCTGATGATAAGCGGCATTAAGGTCAAAGATGGTGAAGTACCTGGCCCCACTAAACCAATCGAAAGCCGAATGTAAATCGGGAAGGGGAACTGAATCCACCTCAATGTTAGCATTTAGTTTGCGGTAGTCTATGACCATGCGTTGTTTACCCCCAGGCTTGGGCACCAGAAATGCTGGACTTGCATAACTAGAATTGGAAGGTTCAATGACCCCTTGTTTAAGCAACTCTTGAACCTTCTCTCTAAGAACATCCGTCTTTGGAGGAGCGAATTTGTATGGGTGTGAACGTACTACAGCGGAGTCCGTCAAACGGATCTTATACTCCAAAAGATGTGTGAGCCCCAAGTTGGGAGTTAATACAGTGGGGAACTGCTCACACAAATGATCTAAGGCACACTTCTGGGACGGAGTGAGATGGTCTCTTTCTGAATCGGGACACACAACCTCTTGGATACCTCCCTTAGCTCCCTGGTACCCAAGGAAAGGAATGACAACCTCCCGATTGAATTTAAAATAACAGTGGTGCCCTTGTATGTCTAAAACGAGACCACTCTTGGAGATGAAATCGGCACCCACAATGCAGTCGACTCCCAGAGCCGGAGAAACCAAAAACCGCCACACCCATGAAAAACACTCGATTTTAATCTTTAGGGAAACCACCCGGGAGATGGGCAGAATTTCCCGCGATGCAGTCCAGCATACCACGGAAGACCGATGCGACCCTAATAGTAAGCCCTGTTGTTCAAGGTCCTCACATACTTTAGATGAAATAATGGATCGGGCTGATCCAGAGTCAACCAACGCTCTGAGCTGACCCTTTTTCAACTCGATCGACAGGAAGGGGCATACTGAACTGTAGTTGGGGACAGTTCGCAGGACCTTGGAGCCAGATGATCCGGGATTTACTACCCGCCTGGGGTTATGTGAAACTGGAACAGAACGGCCTAACGGGGAAGACCACTCCCGACTTATCTTCCCCGAGAGCTTACGTTTTTTGAAAAGTTTCCTTTTCGGGAAGTCCCCTGACGCTGTCTAGCATCAGAACAATAGCGCGCAACGTGACCAGATCTCTGACACCTGGAACAAAATAATTCTCGCACTATACAGCTCTGAACCGGCGCAGACCGAGGACCCCAAGACCCGGGCTGCCTAACTCGTCGCTCTAAAATAGGGCGATCTGAACACCTCCTGGCCTCGTGGGCTCTAATATCGTCATTACCTCGTATAATGGTTGACTCGGCGCACAGCCGGTCCAAATCAATAAAGCTTTGGGGGCGAACAGCAAATGTCAAACGTGACCGTTCCTCCGGCGTCACGCCCTCCAAAATAGTGTGAATAACATCCGATTCAGACAACCCCAGCCTCAGGATCCGGGCCGCGTCTTTAACACTCGAAATGAAATGAGCAAGGGACTCTCCGCTTGCTTGAACTCTATAAAAATGTTTATGTCTTAACCGGTCGTGCAACCTTCCCGGTACGAAAGCGTCTAGGACTTCCCGATGGAAATGGTCAATGCCACCACCATCCCTAAGGGTACTTGTCACACGCTCAGCCATAGATCCCCGACAGTACGGGTAAATGAGCTCCAGCAAAGTCCGCTCCGACAGCCCAGGGAAATCAGCCAACTGAAAAAATATGCGCAAGAATTTCAAAAGCGCCTCAGGATCCAGACCATCGACAACTGGGAGACGCTGGATGACATCCGACAGTGGGTTAGGGAGCTTGTGATAACTCGCGGCAGCCATGTCCGAAAAGGCAGGAACATGCGCAGGAGTTTCCACCCTGGCTGCCGTCTCAACAGAAGAAGAAGAAGAAGAACCGGAATTCACATCCACATGGCGGCGCTGGCCGAGAGAAAACTCCCGCAATGCCATTGCCACTTGCTCCCTAAGAGTGACAACATTTTTCTCTAATTCCGAGGTGGTAGCTTGTGATTCGGCGTTCTGTAAACGACATAGAACATGTTGTAAACGTTGGCGTACCCTCTGTCTAGCCGTAGAGGCGGGTGCAGCCGACTGCAGGCCTTCGGCCAAATCTCGCAGCTCAGAAAATTTTTCCGTACACAGCTCCACCTCGGCTGTGACATCCGTGAGTAATACTCTCCCACTCGGCGCCTCACCGGAGGCAAGAGCCTCACGGAGCTGCTTCCTTAATGAAACAACAGTCTCCTGCGGCTTCCGTCCCCGGAACCGGACCTCCCACTCGAGCTCATCTTTCACAAACAAGTCCACATTCACAGAAATGGACATGACCGCACAATCCACACACACACCACGTAAAAGCAATAATTAAAGAGAACGACAGGAAGAACTTGATCACACAAGTGGCTCCAGAATGCTCTAGCGATACGACGAGATGGGTGTCATAAAAGCAGAGAAACAGCCATATAAAATGCCCAGAAGAGAACACGACACAAACAACCAAAACTAACTCACTAAACACAATCAAAAAGTACACATAAAATTCAATATAACCGAAATTATAAACTATCACATCCATGCCCTTGGTCGGACCATAACCGCATTCAAAATACATGGTACTGCAACGCAACGCCCTCAATACACAATTACCATATAACGGGGTGCTATAAAACACGTAGTCTAATCCAGGAGACAAATCACAATCAACATCGACAAGTACTGACGGCCCTCATCACGTCCAGAATTTGTTTAAGCTCCAGGGTATGTGCAAGTGAAATCAATCAGCACACATTCATAAAAAAAAAATCAATCACATTCTTATAACCCCTTTTCAAAATTCATCTCACACTCAACATCACAAAATAATCACTTAAACACTAACACATATTAAATTATTTTAAACTTCATCAACCCCTTATTCATTTTATAAAATGTGCTCTTTTTCTGGTTATTCTTTCTATTAATTCGTTACGCTACCATTAAGTTTTCTTGCAACACTTGGATTCCAATTAAAAAAATAATTTGAGATGACTTGCAAGTCCTAACACCAGCTGACATGTCTGTAGCCACACCAAGTTTCATTTAAGGAAATAAATGTAAGTCCCCAGATTCTGAAATTTCTCAAGTTCAAAAGAAAAAAAAAATAAGGCAGAAATAATACCTACTACCTACCTAGAATCACAACCACGCTCTGATCTAACATTTGAAACCCCCCTTTTATTTTTTAAGTTTTTGTAATTTTTTTTTGAATTTTTATTTTATTTAATTTTATTTTTATTAAGTTTTTTTTGTAAAGGGGGGAGACATCATATTTAGAACTAGGTGGAAAACCTAGAGGAAGCAAAAGTGTGCAAGGCCCAATTACAATTACAGACATGTCCCCCCAGGTGAATGACAGGACTTGCAAATAAAAAAAAGTCTTTTAACCAACAAGCGTGTGCTTTATTAAACCTGCAAGATGTTACATAAAATGACAAGTTCTTGATTGTGTGAGCACACCATTAAGGGCAGAATTATATATATATATATATATATATGTATATCAATTAATTCATAATGTCACAAAGTAAGTGAATTTGATATTAACATAATTGCAAAATTTCTGCCTGATTATGTATGAGTCAAAGTTAGTAATAATCTCATACATAAAAGCAATACTAATCCGTAAGTGTTGTATAGTATCAAATAGGCTAGCCTGTTGTCTTAGTAAACACATTTATGGTTTTTCTCTTTTTTAAATTCATTACATATTCCCCCAGCAAAATATAGTAAAATTACACACACAAACACATATACAACATGAATGACACAACACCCCTCATATCAGTACTAAATTCCTCATAAACCCAATCCAACTACCGTAAATGAATGCACCATAATATGTATATACATATGTACAAATATAAATGACAGATTAATCTGAATATCTCAGCTCCTAAGCCTAGATTTGCCTTGGTAATTAACACCAGAGAATGTAATTAACCGCCCCAAGACTCAACCAGCTAAACGACCCTGACTTTAATCATTAAAGCGCTAAGTATATGTGTGAAAGAAAATAGTTTCTCATCTAAAGCATCAGACAGCCCCCGTTACGTGATTAAAACTCAGCCATGACCAGATGACATGATAGCACAAGATAATTAACTCCCTAATGGTCTTAATTAGATGAAAAGTTAGATCTTACAGCAAACTGCGGATGTGTGTGTATGTGTGTAATTTCTTACACATTATAAAGTTATAAGATACTTCATTAGGTGTACTGCTGTAATGTTCACACATGCAATAACATAATTGAACATGAGAGTTTGTGCTAGAGTATAACGGTCAGAACTTCACGAGTGAGCTTCTGGCGGCTTCTGTGCATTCACCATGTTGTAGAGAGAGAAATAGATAATTAGAATGTTCCCACCTGGATTGTCCGGTGTACTTAGTTAATAGTGGCGCTGATCAGTAATGTAACGGTCGTATCACAAGTCCTGGGGGCAGCATAGTGTTGGAGGAGTTTCCAAACAGTTGTCCTCGACTGACGGCAATCGTGGCTACAAGATCGTCTCTGCCAGTAGGGTGGACAGATCTTCGTCACACCCGACACCCATCTCGCCTTTGTTCGAGCACCTGGACATACAATTTGCTGTAGAGGGTGTCATAAGAAAAATACGCCACATAGGCCGTCCACATTAAACTCCAACACCAACTTTAAACATCAACAGCGCACACACACATCGCCACTAATTCTTTTTAATCAGTATTAAGCTCCCCAGCTGTGACTTACTTCACTTATGTACCAACTACCTTTTAAGTATTTCGTTGAAATATAACAATTAATTAATTACGTATTTCATAACTGTTAATAACACCAAACACAGCTGAGTGCGAGATGCATTAGCTTTTTCTTTATTGAAGTCAATTTGGCCCACAACATTTACACTCATATCAATTTAATTTTGTAATTGCGTTAACGCACACATTGAAAACTGCTCTACACACACACACACACAAGTATGTTTTATAATAGACGCTGAAACACAAAATATATTTGGGGTTAGAATATTTTCAGAACCCGCTAACTTGTACATACCTGGAGCTACACTTTATCTAGCCAACCATAGTGATAGCCGAGGAAGTCCAGAACAAACGGTAGCCGCCAGTCGAGAGCAGATGACCAGGTTGGAGGATAGAACAGAAATGAGGCCGATTCAATGTTTCGGCCTAGCCAAGTAAACTCTGGATGCAGGAATGTACAGAAACAGCTGGCAGCGCCAGCTGAATTGCGTAGCTGCACAACGTTTGTGTGCATAACCGGCCGACAACAACAAACGTATGGCAGTGCATGACGTCACCGCCGCTCGTTTTAAAACTTATAATACGCTGCCGAACCCAGTACGGCACAAAATTACTAAATTATTAATTGAATCTATTCATGGGTTTTACACGGGATTTTCCCAAAATAAATCCGTGTGGCGCCCACTATCAAACAAGGCAACTTAACCTTGCAACTAAAGTGAGTTGGTGTTTGTAAACTGAGTTGACAGCTTATTGAACTTCTAGAAAACACGACCAGGTATGTGAAAGTATATTATATTTATTCTATTGTCCAGACATTACTAGACGTAACGTACTTAGACTATCAGCGGCCTGGAGGAGAAGTTCCACAGCCAGTATCAACAAGACAATCATCATCATCAAGTGACCAACTATTATACTTTACTTTTAAACCTAAGCAAAACTAGTATTTAATTATTATCAACCCAACTATTTTATTTGTTTCATATAAGGGAATTCTTTTCAGACAATTATAATTATACAATTGTAAACACACTTTGAGTAACCTCGAATGTTACACATTAAATCGCTTTACAAAATTAGTAACCTTCAACAACTCCAAACTCTAAATAATATTTCAAACATAACCATAATTTTAAATAACAACCACAGATTTTTTATTTTATTACCAATTGAAGCATACAACGTAGGGTAGAATTACACCCCACGCAAACACCAACATTCGTTTACTTACAAATTGGAGCCCAACAGTGTGGCTTTAGAAAGGAGTGGAGTTAGTATAGTTGTATTATATTACAAATTGGCGCACCAACTTGTGTGGCCTAAAAATATTAAACAAAAATATTTTTTATATCGATAAACAGCCCGGTAGACACAAAAGAATAAACATGCCGCACACCCATCAATATGATACGAGATATAAGGACGGTCGGGTAGGAGAAATACAACGGGATACAGAGACCTATGAAGCACAACCCACACACAAGATGGAAGTCATTACCATCAATAATGTCGAAACTCGTACCGAAGAAACACCCCAGGTAGAACCGGAAGTAGAAGGGAGAGTCGACAACCAACCCAGACAAGCTGAAGGAGTCGCGCAATCAGGAGAAACAGCCTTCCAAAAATGGATGAGGAGAATGATGGAATCTTTGAAGGAAGATAGTCGAACTTTGAAGGAAGATAGTCTCAAGAACAACAAAAACATGGAAACCTTAAAGGAAGATTTAAATAAAAACATAGAGGCAATAAAGGAGAATCATCGTGACTTGAATAAAAACATAGAGTCTATTAGTAAAAATGTGGAGTCACTGAAAGAAGACTTGAATAAAAGGATAGACAATACCCACAGGTCCATGGACATATTAAACAATAAAATAGATGACAACAGTAGAGCCATCAGAGAAGAATTGAACACCACCTTAACTGAAATTAGCAGGAGGATGAAAGAGGGAAACGAGAAAATTAACACTAGAATAGACGTGGAGATAGCTGTTGTGAGAGAAGAAATAATCCAACAATGGAGGGAAGAAATGGAAACCAATGGTGAAACCATAGAAGAATTGCAACCTGAAGATGAGGTCGAACAAACTAAAAATGAAGGAGACTCAAATACCTTATTATCGGAAAATGAACTTGACAGAAACCAGGAAGATATTCCATATAAGGAGATCGACACCGAAGGTATAAAGGAGACTCAGGTAATTGAAGAAACGGAAGAGTTAGTAGCCGAGAATGAAGACTTACAACAAAATAATCTGCCCATGTGTGATGACCAATTGGAGACACAAGAAATACCCAAAAATACAACTACCGAACAAGTGAATTCGAAAATTAAAATTCATGAAGAAAGGAACAAAATAATTAAGAAAACGGAAGAAAAGGAGGCGAAGATAAGAAGAATACTACGCCCAAAGAAGACTAGGGTAACCAAAGAATTAATCGAAATGACTCGAAGCGGTCTAGTTAATATGATTTCTTTCCCAGTCAACAACAGTAAAGAAGGAACATATAGGAAGGAGTATCGAAAGAGCTTCATGAAGCCAGACGAAGAGAAGAAAGGTGCTACCACAAGGAAGACTATAACCAACAAAATACTTAAAGCGGATACTTCTAAAAGGGAAGGAAGATGTTCCAAGAAAAGGAAAGGGTATCAAGAACGACTGGACCGGCTCATTGAAGGGTACGCCCAAGAAATAAGAGAATTACGAAGGAAGAGGAACCAATCAATGGAAAAATCCAACCAGGAAATTAACGACGGTCGACCCGAATTAGAAGAGGTACTAGACGTCAATAATAACCAAGACCAGGAGTACACTGGGCACATGGATACTCAAAATGATGAGAAGAAGAAGACGAGAAAATGGGAAGCCGATGACTATCTGGTAGCCGCAAAGTGGAAGAACCGCCTGATAGGAAGGTATCTCCAAAACTACTAATACTGAACATATGTCAGGTATCCCGAACAATAATGCACCCAATAGAGTGGAAAAGCACAAGATAACCCCATGTATGTAAACCATAAAAATGATTAATATTAAAAGCAGATAAAATATAGTGGTAGGCGACATTTATCACCCGAATATTTAGAGTATAAAAGGAAAAAATATGTTTTAAAAACGATTACTATAAACGGACTCATTTAGTGGTTAAAAGAATCACATATTAGGCCCTAATGATTGAAGGTAACTAACTGACTATATTAGTGTACAGGAATAGTGTACCTGAACATTGTTTATGTAGCAATGTCAGTAAAAATGAAATTAACTCGGTATCAAACGATATCAAATTAAAGAGGACAAAATGATCTTTAATTTGATGGTAATATCGCCCCAATCGCAACTGTATTAAGTGCGTGAAAGGTGTTAGCATCATTTACGAATATGCATCAGAAATCTGGGTACTAATACCAACAATATCGGCAGCTGTCAATCATTTCAGAGCTTGGCGGTTGGAAAACCGTTATTAACGGCTAAACAGACAATACGTCATATTCATCACACCTGCAGGAGCCAATCACAAAATTAGTTAGTAATTAACATTTTTGCCTAAAGCCGATCGAAGAGTAGGGTATATAAGAGGATGTAACCGATTCTCGACAGACACTTATCAACTTCATCCAGTGCGGAACGTGCGCCCGCCATCTCAACATTTTTAATAACTGATAGCGTCACCACCAGAATACGTCAAAGGAAACAATTCGACAACAACCTACAACTACTTCAAATTATTCTACAGAGAACCATAGTGATTATGTGCAGTATTATTTCATTTTTGTGCGGGAAAATAAAGAACAGAAGCAATTAAATAATGTTATTTATGATCCATTAAGTTAGAAGCGGATCGAAATTCTCTGTTCTTGTGCGTGTGCAGTGAATAATGATAATCATTATAATCCGATTATCAAGGTGCTAAATGAGTTTTAATTAAATAATTAAAACCGAAAGGTAACAGTGTAACCATTATTTCATTTTTTTCTACGAGCGCTATAACCTGTACGTTTTTATACACTGATCTGTACTGACGCAAACCACAGAAACATTTCAATATTACACCATGTCTCAATTTATTTGATGAATTTGTCATTATTAATTAAGCTGAATGTTAATTATAAGTGTTCTCAATTTATAAACTTTGTAATTCATAAATCAGGCGTGACGAACGCACAACCTATCAAATAGGTTATTTTTATTTGTTTACTTTATAAAAGTAACGTCAAAAACATTATTGATCAATATTATATCAGAAAATTATTAGCTATTGTGTAGGCATGACTTTCTTTTTTGTGTCTCAAAGAACTCACATCTGAGATTTTAATAATATTAATGTTAAAAATAACAAATACCTGGACTTAGCCAGATTTACCACTTATGCTCTGAGCAAGCCGTATAGGGTATATAAGAACTTATTTACAATTGTACATCATTGTATGTTTTTAATTATATTTGTTTTGGATTCTCTATCAAGGGCATGAATAAAACCCCATTATTAACAGCATAACTCGACTTAATTTATTTCTAACAGATAGTTAAATGTTTTATTTAGAAAATTCAAGCAACCTTCAGTTGTGTTTAAATATTTTGGAATAGCATTGCCATAAAGGTCATAAACAATTATTTTAAATTTCTAAATTATTAATTGAATCTATTCATGGGTTTTACACGGGATTTTCCCAAAATAAATCCGTGTGGCGCCCACTATCAAACAAGGCAACTTAACCTTGCAACTAAAGTGAGTTGGTGTTTGTAAACTGAGTTGACAGCTTATTGAACTTCTAGAAAACACGACCAGGTATGTGAAAGTATATTATATTTATTCTATTGTCCAGACATTACTAGACGTAACGTACTTAGACTATCAGCGGCCTGGAGGAGAAGTTCCACAGCCAGTATCAACAAGACAATCATCATCATCAAGTGACCAACTATTATACTTTACTTTTAAACCTAAGCAAAACTAGTATTTAATTATTATCAACCCAACTATTTTATTTGTTTCATATAAGGGAATTCTTTTCAGACAATTATAATTATACAATTGTAAACACACTTTGAGTAACCTCGAATGTTACACATTAAATCGCTTTACAAAATTAGTAACCTTCAACAACTCCAAACTCTAAATAATATTTCAAACATAACCATAATTTTAAATAACAACCGCAGATTTTTTATTTTATTACCAATTGAAGCATACAACGTAGGGTAGAATTACACCCCACACAAACACCAACATTCGTTTACTTACAAATTGGAGCCCAACAGTGTGGCTTTAGAAAGGAGTGGAGTTAGTATAGTTGTATTATATTACAATATATATTGTATCTGTAATTTAATGTATAATTTTTTTGTTTAATTGTAAACTTTTGTATTGTATTCATCTTTATATAATGTGTGGTGTGTGTATGTGTGTGTGTGTGTGTAGTTTATTGTATATTTTTGTGTGTGTTTGATTACAATATACAGTATATGTAAATTTTGCTTTGCTTAGTTGTTTATTTTCAACTATCCTTTTTCCTTCCATGATGCATGTTTTATAAGCGAAGTGTCAATCAGAACAATTGCACAAATGCGTGATAATCAATTTTTACAAGTGAAATGATATTCAATTTTGCAACGCAGTAGCGAGTCAACAAGTTTCACACCGATGATGTGCGCATTTTGTATTTTTACAATATATGCTTACCACAAAAGCACACACACACACACACACACATTCAAATTTACAGTTCACGAGTTGGCAACAATGCAATTCACATCACTCAGTCTCTTCACATCGACGATATCCGGACGGCAGCAGTGTAAATATCTGAACCCATACACTATAACACATGCACGAGTTGACAACGTGACCGACGCTAGTACAGTTCTCGAGTTGGCAACAATGCAATTCACGTCACTCAATCTCTTCACATCGACGATATCCGGACAATGGTGGCAGTGTAAATATCTGAACCCATACACTATAACACATGCACGAGTTGACAACGTGGTCGACGCTAAACCAGCACACATGCACAAGTTGGCAACGTCGACGCTTTTCCAGCATGGCCACCCTTCCGGAAAACACAGTATATATCCAAACACACCACCACCACCACCACCACACGCACCAGTCGGCAACGTGGCCGAACCTTAACCAGCACACTCCTAACACAACCCGACAACTTCGCCGCTTTTCCAACATGGCCGACGCCGCCGACAAAATGGACGACGACCCCACCACTCCCGGCAGCGATCAAGCCACGACCAGGCCGCCGCCGGACGGCGAACCGCGAACAGCAAACGGCGGCCACGCCTCCACCAATCAACGCACACATAACCCCACAAAATGGCCGACGCCGACAACATGGCCGCAAGCCGACAACATGGCCGACCTACGAATCACGACTTCGGCACGCCCACCAAGGTCACGTGGGACACACCACTACCCCCCGGTCCATCGACACCTCTGCACAGGACGACACTCAGCACCGGAAGTCTACCCCCACCACCACGATTTTTGAATTTCGCGCCAAAAGTGGGGGGAGTGACGTCACTTCCGCGGT
Source organism: Magicicada septendecula (assembly GCA_034769895.1). Lineage (NCBI taxonomy): Eukaryota > Metazoa > Arthropoda > Insecta > Hemiptera > Cicadidae > Magicicada > Magicicada septendecula. The sequence continues at coordinate 120,845,840 of CM068371.1, forward strand.
AGACCTCTCATTCTTACCCTACTCACACCCTTACATCAGTTAAACTTAAATAATATACGGTGTAGTTATAACTTGTTTATTGGAGTGTAGTAAAAGTGTTTCAAAATATCGTAAACTAATAACAGGTTAACTTTTCCAGTTGACAAATTTTCAGTGTCTTAGTTTTTTAATTTAATCTTTGAAAGTAATTATGTGCAGTTTAGTGAGAATTCAGCTTTGAGTGAGAAATAATTAACGTGAGTTTATTCGGAAATTTGGGTAATTTAATTGATACTTAACACTTCAGTAGACTGGATGAACTCAGTTGATCGGGTAATAATGAATTAGGCTGCAGTCATATTTAATTTTCAATTGTTCAGGGCGTCGGGCATCTTTTTCACGTTAATCGGCAATTTATTCGTTTCTTTTTTCTTTAATTCGTCTTCAGCATCAATTAAATGGTTTCAGCCATCGTCTGCTTCCGTCTTGTTCATTTGCTGGTAAATTCGTTTACTATTTTGATGTTTTAATTAATAATTTTGATCGTTCAAGATCTGGCGTCTATTCAACAAGAGCGTCACATTACGAGTAAAAAAATCTAACGGTAAATTAGTAACCAAACGTCTGTCGTCATAGTAACCAATTAATCCTGATTGGTTAATTCTGATTTATGACCATTGTTAACAAATTTGAATTTGTATTCAAAATAGCTGTATATTTTCTTATTGATTATATTCTTCTATCTTCTTCCCTACATATTAAATATTATCACTACTGTTATTATTTCCTTTCAAAGATTAATTTGATATCCCTTAAGGTAGGGTTTTATAAAATATTAATGTTTGTACATTTATGTTAATATTTGGTATTTACATTTCTCCTTTAATTTAAGTTCTTATTCTAATATTTTTCCTTTAGACTGATTTACAAATTATTCTTGGCTATTTACTCTCCTTGAATTTATTAATTTCCTGGTTGTTTTTATACAATTTGCAGTTATTTGTTACTGACAGTTATACATGTCCCAGGCCTAAGTGGCCATTGATTATTCTTACCTATTATATTCTAATTATATTTCTAAATATTACTATTGTTTGACGACTCGGAACACTAAGTTTTTTATAAGTAAAATCGTAAAGATTTACCTTACAGCCTAAACCGGCTTTCACCTTTAGAAGGCTTCATTACGATCTTACTTATAAAAAACTTAGTGTTCCGAGTCGTCAAACAATAGTGATATTTAGTTAAGTAATGGACACGTCATGGACAACGAAATCCAAGAATTATATTTCATTTTACTACAAAGTGTTTTGTTCCGTTGTTATAATTGATTCATTTAGTGGTTATTGTGTCTTGAATTTGTTTGTGTTCTGATTATGTGTCAAGATTATTTTCTATGTCTTGGCTTGTCAATTATTTCCTAACTGATTTTCTAGTGTTTATAAAATAGGTTATTTACCTTCTGTCGACGTTTCTTAAAATCCTTTTAGGATGACTCGAGTTTCGACACCATTTGGTGTCATCATCAGATCGGAATATGAATTAAGTTAAAACATTTTGATCATGTGCATCTCGTCAGATATTAAAAAAATTAAAAACAACACATAACATTATATAAAACAATAAATAAACTATATCACAATAAAATAACATTAACAAAAGAATATAAAAACAAACGCGGCCGCAAACGAACCTGTACAGGAACGCCCCCGCGGTAAGACTAATCAAATGGTGTCGAAACTCGAGTCATCCTAAAAGGATTTTAAGAAACGTCGACAGAAGGTAAATAACCTATTTTATAGTCTTAATCGTTTCTGGAGGCAAGAAAAATGTTTTAATTTTTAGTGTTTGATATTACTGAATTAATTTATCTGCTTATTTATACATCTTGCCATTGTCAACAATATGGCTATTATTTTCTATTCCTTAATGCATAAAATATAATAACTAGGCCTATGGACTGTAAGCTTCCTTCAGCCATATCCTATTCATAAAATTAAAATGAACAATTCTTTACCAGATATTAGGTACTGTTGCTTTTAACATACATTTCATTCCTTTACTATTATTTTGAGTGAGAAACATCATCACTTCTTTCAAACTTACTTAATTTATTTTCCCTTATAACATAGGGTATTTATTAATTACACTCTTAATTTCTTATTTCTTTATTAATCCCTTTCTCCATTCCAGATTAACACAAACTGTTTATCTTACATGGGCTTTCTCCCCTGAATAACATCGTATCCTTTATTTATATCTACCCTAAATACTATTTCTAATTACCCTTAACTATATAATTTTTATAAGCTCACTCTTAAATCATTTATTGTTTCGTCATTGATTTATTAAGTGTTTTCTTACCTATTACTATCTTTTTAATCATACTATCATTTACAATATCCTTTTTCACCCCTCATTTTCACTTTTAATTAATTGGTGTTTATCACTGATTCACACCTTATTTTGGGGTATTTACACTTTCACTATAAATGAAAGTAAGTTCAATTGTGAAAGTTTATATATACAGTAAAGCCCCGGTTAACCGAACTCGGGTCAACCGAAACCCGGGTTATCCGAAATGCCTCTGAAAATCGCAAATCCAAAAAATAATACAGTACTGTACTGCACGGAAATAATTCGAGGGCGAGAGTGTGCTGGGCTATGGCTAGCGGGGAGAGGTGAACGCCCGACCTTGAGTTGCTTCCCCAGCCACCGGCTCACCAGTCGAAATATAGCTACACTGCCAACTCTCCAACCCCTCCCAAGACCATGACGCCCGCATCAGTCACTAGCTGTCAACACACAAGTGCGGATCTGCGATACAATAGTGCCTTCAAGTGGTTGTTTATTTCCGTTGCGTGTGTATTTTTGTGCTATGGCGACTAAGCGGAAGCGTGTTGTGACTACTTTCGCTGATAAATTAGCTGCTATCAAAGAAGTTGAAAAAGGAAGTTTATTGAAAACTGTTGCGTCTAATTACGGAGTTGGTGTTTCTACCGTTTCAGAATTGGTGAAGTCTAAATCTAAATTTCTAGAGCAAGCTGTGAAAAATCCTCATAGAAAAACACTGAAAACATCCGACTTTGAAAAAGTAGGCGAAGCTCTTTATCTTTGGTTCACCCAACAACGAGAAAAAGGCATGCCTTTGACTGGCCCGATACTGCAAGAAAAAGCTAAAATGTTAGCTGAGTTGAGGAAGGAAAAGATTTTTGTGCAAGCTCTGGGTGGTTAGACAGGTTTAAAAACAGATACAGCATTCGGCAATTGAATGTATGTGGAGAAAAGTTATCTGCAGACCCAGACGCGGTTGCTGTTTTCAAAACAGAGTTTGAAGATTACACCCAAGGCTACACTAAGGACCAAATTTACAATGCCAATGAAACGGGTGTTAATTTCAAGATGTTGCCTACAAAATCCTTAGCTTCCTCAAAAGAAACGTCTGCCCCAGGACACAAAATGCAAAAAGAACGGATAACTGTTCTTTTGGCATCAAACGCTTCTGGCACACATAGACTGCCCCCAATGTGTATCGGGAAGTCGAAAAAACCTCGGGCCTTGAAGGATGTTGCCCGAAATGCGCTACCAGTTTTTTATAGAGCCCAAAAAAGTTCTTGGATGTCTTGTGAACTCTTTGCTGAATGGTTTAGTGAGTGATCAGTTTGTACCGAAAGTTGAAAAGTTTTTAACTGAAAAAGGTCTGCCTAAAAAAGCGATCTTATTAATTGACAATGCGCCTACTCATCCTTGCGAGTTAAAAAGTGGCGATATTGTTGTGCGTTTCCTTCCCCCAAATGTTACCAGTCTAATTCAGCCACTGGATCAGGGCGTAATAGCGACATTTAAACGGCACTACCGTGGGCTATTTTTGAGAACCATCCTGCAAGATAGTGACATGCAAAACAAAAACATGAATGAAGCGCTGAAGGCAGTAAATATGAAACACGTAATTTATTGGTGTGCGCAAGCCTGGGATAATGTGAAAGCAGAAACTCTTCAAAGGTGCTGGAGCAAACTGTATGGTGGGCTTGAAGGAGACGACTCAGAAAATTTTGAAAACTTGACAGAAATGGTAAAAAGAATTCCCGGATGCGAAGACATGGATACGTGCGAGGTGGATGAATGGGTTGTCGCGGACGATTCGCAAGAAATCACGGACCAAGAAATTGTAGAAACAGTGTTGCAGTCAAATGCTGACGCGATCGAAGAGACCGAAATAGATGACGTGGATGACGGAGTGAGAGCTGACGATGGTTTTCGAGCACTAGAGGTAAGCCTAAATTAAGAATTTGTTATCTTTCAAAAACCTACTGGGTATAGTATAACACAAAAATTACAGTACAGTACATGTGTTGTTGTTAGGTTGCCCTAAGATTTGTTGAACAATGCAGTGAGTCAACGCCGGCTGACGTCCTTCTAATGAAAGGATGGCGGGACATCGCTGCTCGAAAACGTTGGGAGGGACGCAAGAAACAAACAAAAATTACTGAGTTTTTTAAATGAGTAGTAATTCATATGCTCCAAACTATTAAGTACAGTACAGTCATCCCCCGAGATACATAACACGCGACTTACGTAAATTCGCAGTTACGTAAAATGAAAATTTCAAAAAATGGAAAAATTTTTGAGTAGAGTAACATACAATTTTACAAAGAATTACTGTACTGTATTCTATTTCAAGCATGCAATACTGTACCTTGTAGCGACTGCGTCAATATTCACTCTCACTCTCTCTTTGTAAACAAACACACACACACTCTCTCTTACTTTATTGCTCTGCTAATCCTTTACTTTTCGGTCTAAGCACGAAAGCAAGCGTACCGGGCACTCTTTCTCGGAAACTTCTTCTACTCAGTGAAGGTTGAGCAGCGGAACCGAGCACATGTTTATCGCTCGTTTTTCTAGATGTATTGTTTCACGTCATTAGTGTAGCTTGCCGCGAGTGATTTGTTCATACTCATGTATGTACGTACATACCCATACATATGTCTGTATAATATATAAGTACGTAGGTACACTTAAGCAATGTTCAAATTCGACTTACGTAAAATTAGAGTTACGCAAAAGTCTACGGTCCGCATTAATTACGTATCTCGGGGGATGACTGTATACTGTATATTGATGTACTGTAATCCTAAAAATGTAATTTTAACTTTAATAAAGAACATAAGTGTAGCCTACAAAGAGATTTTTGAATTCGTTTGACCTTCAAAACCATTAAAAAATACGTACTGTAATTACAATACAAAATACTGTAGTATTAGATGTTTATGGCTTAACCGAAAAAATTGTTATCCGAAACGGCTTCCCCCCCTTTAGTTCGGTTAACCGGGGTTTTACTGTATAATAATATTTATAAAGTGAACGAAGAGGATGAATCAACAAGATAATTATAAATTTTATTTATATTTAATAAGTTCATGTCTTTCTAGATTTCTTACTTACATATACTACTAATTCTTGGGTTAGTGTATTTTTATTTGTCGGTGTTTTATTAATTATGAATTACATTTATCACTTAGTCATTACTAATATTTATTTTTTATATGGGCTATTTACTGGTTTCGTTTCCTTTATGATATTTGCTGGTATCATCTCTCCCTTCCCTATTCTACCTTATTTGTCTGTGTTTTATCACCTTGGTTCACTTTATATTCTTTATAGTTGGTTAGTTCCATTTTTAATTTCATTTTTCTTCTCCTTCACTTCCATCTTGCTTCACTTTATTTTGGTTATATTATCTGGCCAATCTCTGGGGTTGGGTCAAAGTCATTTGTTTGTCAGTCTAGTCTGTAATTTTATTTAATAATCACCTTTGGTTTACTATTCTTCCTCCTTCTTTCTTAATTACATTTACTACTTTTATTCTCTTCATTATTTATTTATTAACATATATTACTTTTTTGTATTTCTTACATACTTATAGATATCAAATATGATCTGATTTTGGCGATGTTATAATATTAAACTAACATAAAAATTACATATTTTTCTCTTCTGTATTTTACTGGCTGAAAATGGTTTTTGTTGAGAGGCTTTACGGTCACAAACATGTTACCTCATGGTTCGTTATGGATTACAATTTTTTTATAAAATACATTACAAAAAATGACAAAGCAATATAATTAGTTACTGGTATTGACTCATAGTGGCTGAAATGACAAATACCTTGGTAAAAAGGCTCTGCACTTAGGCGTCAACTTGGAGACGAGGATAAACTCTGCCCACAGCTATTTCTGCTTGTTGACTGAATTGACTTTGTCTAGTTAAAAACCCTTATTAGAGAAAGAACCGGGGGGGGGGGGCATGACGTCGAGCAAAGTATGAAAATGGTTCTGTATCACGATTATTTAATTTAATTTGGTAATGCGCTGATCGTTGCATTCGGCGGAAGCTGAATAATTGCAACAACACGTGTCAGTACTGTGTTAACAGTTCAATGTATACTCTGCAGATGCATACATTACACAATTTTTTTATCAACAGAATAGCTTTAAGGGGAAATCAATCCATATTTCTTGTTACTTGTTACTAATAATGATGTCCGTTTCAAGATTATTTTTTTTAATACATGGGAGGCATTGTAATAACAACAAATACAAAGGAAATTTCAAGAGTTAGATGTTCCTCATTTCTTTATGAGATGTAGGCTGTAGCCTGTGTTTATGACCTTTTCAAGTCTTTTGTTCAACATATCCTGTGACAAGCAGCATTAAAGAATAAAGAAATACCATCCTAATTACTTAGGATTATTAGGGTTGTAATTACAAGCTTGCTTAGTAAACTTATATTCAAAGTCACAGGGATAACCTTTTTTTACAACTTTAAGATGATGTTACAAAGAATGTGAAGAGTGTATTGTTTGATTTAGGAGAATGGGGGTTGTAGAGTCCCATAACTAGGTGCAGCTGTTAAAATGGCTCTGTTCATTAAACTTCAGACTCTCCCATTTCCTTCTTAGATTTCTTTATTATAAAAACATTATTTATTACTGAAAAGCATACTAACATATTTGAAATGAATAAAGGGAGATAAACTATGCTCCTTTGACCCAGTTTTTCTGGTAAGCATATGATTAAATCTGTTTCCAATTAAAAGCAGGACAATTTTAGACTTTAAAGGCCTTCTGCGTACCTTTCTCCTTTGTATAGTGAATAGTTTTCATCAACTTAATAGTACTTTTTAGTCATAATTGCTAAAACTCCTTTCTATCTTTACAGGTAAAAATCCTTTTTTACCTTTCCACAGTCCTGATTTAATTTATCTTTTTAAATACTAGGAGTTTCACCACTCTTATCTATTATTCATAAGTTAAAATCCATGTGGAGGAAAGCTGTTCTTATTTAAGGTAGCAGTAGATTAATTTATTTACAGCTGATAAATTTTTTTTTTACAAATATATTTGCTATCTACCTTCTACAGAATATTACAATCTTCATTTATCAAACATTTTAAAATTATATTTATGGATACTCCTTTTCAAGAATTGTTTTTCAGAGGTAATGTCAAAACTAGAGGTTGAGTACTCTTATAATATTAAACATGCTATTTTTCAGTAACCCTAGTTTTACTCACAAGAAGCCTATAGCACTGCAGAATTTGTAATGTAGGCATTAGCCATTTGTTTTTGAAGTGTACCCTGCTACCATCTTTACACACTGAGAACCAATGTAGAAGATAAACCGCTCATTGTCAAACAACTGTATTGCTGTACAATCTGAAGAAGAAATTTTATAGTGAACTAAAAGAGATAAGGATGAGTATGTAAGAAAGTGTAAAGGCAGGAAAATGTAGTCAGTGAAGCTAAAATTAAAGTTTCTTGAATCCATTAATAAAAGAAGGGCTCAACTGAAGACAAAAAAGAAAGTCTATCTACTGATCAAGAGGGGAGTGATAGACATTTATAAACCCATAAGCTTTGGTTCAATAATAAATAAATAATGAATCTGCATTATGTCAGTTACATAAGGTATATAGTACATAAGGTTATTGTTCTGCAACATTTATTCAAAAACTGTTCCCATTCCATTGCATTTCACTGCTATGATGTCTGCTATCAATTTTAATACTACCGGTATATGTTTACTAAACAACATTAAATGATATAATTATTTTTTATACTGTATTGTTTTTAAGTAGTAATATGAGATGTGTCAGGTGTACCAGGGCACACGCTTACAATCTTATGTTCATTTCACACTTTCAAACAAAAGCTGGCAATATATTTTCGAGGCAATTAAATTGGTTAGATTATTATAGGTTCACTTTGGTATAAATTTTTTCCTTTAATTATGCTTTTCATTTAATTAAAAGTGAGTCAAAAGGCAACTTTTTTAGGATAATAAAATTAGAAGATGTTATTGACCATGTGGATATATTTGTGTCGTCAGATGTCTAAACAGCATCAAAATATAGTTATAGAATGTATTCAAACTTTTATGATAACAATGTTCTTGATATAAGCATTTGTGTATAAACAAGAATTAAGTCACAGAAATAGCTTTTCCTTTTCTAGTGTTTAAAACTTCTGTTGGCTAACCTTAGAGAACAGAATAATTACGATTTTTGAAACCTCGCATTGTGTGGCATATTAAAGAATCCAATATAACAAAACAAGTTAAGTATAGAACAGAGATGTACCAGATTATATACAGTATACTTAATTTATGCCATAAAAATTAGGAATAATATGAGTAATTAATTACAAGAACCACTTCCTAATCAAGTTCTTTATATGTTAATGGGGTCTTAGAAGATTGTATCAAGAAAATATGGTATTATCACTTTTTTAAAGAAATCTTTAATCTGTAGAACAAAAAGGAACATTGTTGAGATTTTTGTGAAAAAATCTTAACTTCAAAATGTGAAGTAAGACTACTTAATGGCAAGCCTAAAATGTCAAAAAGAATTTTTAAAAATCACTATGAGTAAGTAGTTTTACTAAAGTGAGGAATACAATCCTGCCTTTTATGATACTTCAAGGCTTTCTTGATGGTGCACTAATCAGTTGTTTCACATAATCAACAACTGACAATGATTAAACATTTTACATTTGCAAGAAATTAAAAACAATAAAACAACTCGATTTTAGAAATGGTGGACTTGATATAATTTCTTCAACATGGTTGACAAAAATGAAATTTTAATTTTTTGGATTTCGTTGTCCACGGCGTGTCCATTACTTAACTAAATATAAGTAGTTAAGTTATCAAAACACATACACAGAGCACAAAACAAATTCGATCTACCTGGTGTTTACAAACTAAATTGCTCAGATTGCAACAAATTCTACATAGGCCAGACAGGACGTAGCTTCAAACAAAGATACATTGAACACACAAAGGCACTCCACTCCACTACAGAATCCACCTTTGCAAACTACCTCACTGAAGCAAACCACACATACAAAAACATCGACAATAACATGAACATTCTACACGTACACATGTACAACACTGTACAACAAATCAGTAGAGGGAATGTGCAGTGGTTAAGTCTCCAGAAAGAAAACTGTGAAAAGCTTCAATCCATAGACCATTGGGAAGAGCAGTGTTGGAAGACTGAGGACAAGATGGTAAAGCTAACACAGACAGTATGCCTAATCTTGGGAGGATTGAAGAAGGCAAATATTTACATAAATCAGTGCGTACCATTATCCTCAGCCCAATTCAATAAATAAGCTTTCCCACAGTTCAAAAATAGTATTGCCACAGTTCTGAAGAATTTTAATTTAATTTCTTTTTGACACAAGAAGGTGAAAGCTGTATTAAAACCACAAAAGTTAAAGTTTTGAGATCACTAAAAGTAAGTATGCAGTTGTACAGAAAAGATATCAGAGAAGATCTTTATATAAGTATTAAGATATCACAGAAGAATTTTAAATATTTTTTTAATAAATTAATTAATTACCTTAGATCTGTCATGTGACTTTGTTTTTTTATTTAACGATGTGTTTTGGAACATGCGTTCCATCTTCAGATTAATTCACTAAGTTGAGGTCATTAAATGTTAAAATCACATCACTTTGTATTTACACACGTCCGTATGGGTGTGCATCCTTTGAAGGCTGACCGGATACTGAAGTTGTCTATGAATATTTGTGCAAGTTCAAACACACCTTGAACCCACCTTGGTGGGTTTGTACCTTGTACAAACATTCATACACAACTTCAGTATCTGGTCGGCCTTCAAATGGAGCGCACCCATATGGACATGTGTAAGTACAAAGTGATGTGATTTTAACATCAACATGATTTAACAAAGTTGATGTGATTTAACGACCTCAACTGAGTGAATTATCTGAAGATGGAATGTATGTTCTGAAACGCATCATTTTAAATAAAAAACAAAGTCACATGATGGATCTAAGGTAATTTATTAATTTATAAATAAAGAAGTGACTTGGATACTAAGAACAATATGTATGTCAAATTATTATTTTAACTGAATCAACAAAGCACGTAAACTCAACTGTTTGGCATTTATATCATGATAACTGTGTTTAAAATATTCCTCATGATAATGTTTGAAAGCATCAACGAATTTTTGTAAAACTTAGCTTGTATGTCTACACCTTTACCCCAAATGCCCTTATTGTTTTTGAGACTAATACCCTCAAAAATAAGGGAATAGATACAAAAATATAAGAAGGCAAAAATTCAACTAAGAGAATTTTAACCCAGATCAGAATGTAGTGTTACTGTAAATATTTTTTAACTTAGGGATGCCACAAGCCAAAAATGGAAGGCCAAATTTTAAGAAAAATGTAATTCTATGTGGGGCATCAAGTTATAAGGAATTTTATTCAAAAGACAACCTTGGCATCTTTAATAATTTGATAAAATTAATATACCTCATCACACCTTGCAAATTTTGGGTTGTCTTCAAAAAGTTTGTAAACTATGTTAAAAAATTCTAATATTGTTATCAGTTATGTATATTTGTGAAAAGTATAAGATATAGGCCTATATATTGCAATATTACGATCATTTAATGACATGTTTCAGTGGTAATATTGAACACAACTGTAGTGTTTTAATTACCACCTAGGTCAGCATTTCCCAAAATGTGTGCCATGAAGCCTGGTTGGTTGTGCTGGTTGTGACACCACATTTTGGAAAAATAATAAAAGTATAAAATAAAGTAAAATGTCTAACTAGGCAAAAAAATATAATAATAAATCAAAAGTTAATAGTCCTGTCTTGAAACCAACGTTAGAAATTAATTTAATAAAGAGCAAAAAAGAAATTTGTAGAGTCGCATGACTAAAAAGAAGAAAACCCCTGAAACTGTGATCTTTTGGCTGTCACTGATGAATGAATACCCAGCGATAACGAAAAAGGCTATGAATGCGCTGCTTCCCTTCGTTACGTCTTATATTTATGAGTCAGCGTTTTCCACAATGAACCAAATAAAATAAAAAAATCGATCTCAACTTCAAATATTGGAACACATGAGAGTGTGTTTGTTCACTATGCGACCATGGAACAATGGCCTAATGAAAAAACACCAATTCTATGTATTGCATGAAAATTTGGAACCATAATGACTACATAACCTACTTAATACAGAACAAATTTTAATCTTGTAACATTTTCTATTTTTCATTATTTTATAAATTAAGAAATTGCAAATAAAAGTCATGTGAGAAAATGTGTTTTAATAGTTTTTGTTATTTTATGTCACAAAAATCTAAGTTTGTTGAAAAATTTGCATTACAGTTGGAAAAGTCCACTTACATAACTAGGAAAGCACAAGTAGTACTGAGGTAGGTCAACGTTTCCCAAACATTTTTAGCCCATGGCACGCTACAAATAAATAGTTAGAAGCCGTGGCACACTATCTCCCTCTACATACTGATCCCCCCTCGCCATCAGTACCTTTCCATGATGTCTTTAAAATCACACTGCAGCATAATATACCATAATAATGAATGTTACTTACTTAGGAGATAGGTTCGATATTACTGTTGCACAATAAATCTTACTGTTAGTTGAAAGGAAAAGGATTTAGTGGTATGAAATAACTACTTAAATATTTAAATAAAAAACTATTGATTTAAAAGAGACTAGTGTACATCCTCTCAGAGCCAGGGTCTTGATGACAGATATAGTAGACATGATTTAGCAGCATCTTTTTTAGTTGCCTTGGGTGGGGGATCATTGCTATCCCCCATATCTGAGGTAAGAGTTGGTTACACCTGGCATTTTTGTAGCGGAGCTTAGCCACACTGATGTGAATGAGAGGCCATGACCATGCAGAACATTAGTAAGTCACTGGTAAGATAGTGTGACCTAGATTTTCAGAAGCAGAATCTAGCAACACAAACCAGTACAACTGGGCGCCATTCAATCACAATAAAGTATTCTACTCAAATTTATGTTTCATGGAAGGAAGAAAGGGATGTTTGAACAACTAACAGACAACAGATGGTGCCTGGAGTGCTTAAAATTTGTCCAGGATTGCACATGTTGTTCAGGTAACAGCCGATGAGCACCAGTTTTCTGGTTCCTGTTTCACGAACTAGCATGCAAGGCATTAGACATTAGAGTTGGAAGGTGTAGTTCTGAACAGAGTTTGGAGGATGGTGCCCTATTTAATCGTCAAGTAGCGCCTGAGGGCTTAGACGTGTACGATGCATTGTCTGTACTGTTATGCTGACAGAGGTACAGAATAATGATTCCTGGGCCTTGGTTAATAGAGAAGTGGATGGGAAGCATATTTTAGGATAGGGAATCAGAATTCCGTTCAATTATAACATTTCTGACCAAAATATGGCAAACACAAGAGGATTTCAGAGTGTGTGGTGTACGATTTTGAAATTTCTATAGCCTACACATGTTGGCAATCAACAGGAGATATCACTGAGTGGGCACCGCATCAGTGATTGTTGTATGCAAAAACAACAGGTAGACGGTTCATTTCAGAGTAGACTGCCAGGTAGCTGCACTGAAACATGGAAGAAAATTGGCTCTGACACCTCGAATCTTCTAAAGGGTATTGATCACGTGGGTGGTCCAGGAAAGGGTATTGACCTAGTGGATGGAGCTTTTCATAAAATTTTAATGTATCGTGAATTAAAAATGTTTACCTAAAAAATGAAAGGAAATAAAGTCTTGGCTTTTGTTGTCCATGACGTGTCCGTTGTCCATACTATTCGAACATATCAAACCCCACACACACAACATCGATCTTTCAAAAGACGGCGCCGTCGCCAAGAATAAGACGGACAGCGCTCCCAGTGGCAACCTCTGACGAAGCTTATAATAAGCGAAAACTGGTTCAGGCTACAAGGTACGTAAAATTTTTACCAATGTAAAACTTTGTGTTCCGAGTCGGTAGTGTTATACTTATAATTAGGAAATAAAGTATTTTATTTTACTGCATTCAATTTAATGAAGTATTACTAACATCAATCCGTATATTCGTTGTTTTAATTTGTAATTCGCGGCATAAAATTCTGCAAAATTTTGTGTTCCAACAGTTGTCACCCAATAATATAATATCAATTGCAACACTACAAATCAAGACAAGTAATCCTTGAAACAGACTTTTAGTAATGACCACTAGTGATCCAAAATTGTAAAAGTAAATTATAGAAAATTCGGATGGCTCCAAGCTACGTTCAATTTTTTTCCTATATTGCCAACCAATAAAACTAATCGTCGCTTGTGAAGTTGAAATAGAGCTCTATTCTTTATCAAGTCAAATACTTCCTATCGGTTCCTATGTTGCAACACACATTTCTATTGTTGATCCTAGCAACGAAGACTATTTGTTGCTACCGTGTGTTAAACATGAGTTGCATTCAGATGATAATAAGTCATTTACTATAAAAATCGGTATACTATAAGTTTTTAATTGCAGTAATTAAAAATTAACAATGTCTTCCATGATTTTACAGTATATACACAGTTTACTACTCCCTAAATGCAGAAACGTGTCAATACAGTACGCTGGCATTTACAAATACTGACTAATTCAAAATACGGTTAAAATCATTTCTTTCTTCCTTTATTTAATAAACAAATTTTGAAACGATAAGATCTTCATTGTATAAAGTTTTGAGAACAGAAGAAATATTTCTTAACCTTAAAGTTTAAAGAACTAAGAACATGTTGTTCTCGATACATGAATCGGATCACGTGAGTGAACTGGATCTATGTCTGCAAGTGTCATTAACGTGTACTAATACGATAGTTCCAACATGGCAGATATGAGCAAGGCAGAGAAATTGGCAGCAGCCAGGAAGCGGGTAAGTTTTGGATTGAGATGTACTGAACGTTTAGTTTCTTATAACTAGAAGTATTATTATTTAGTTCACCTCATAATATGGGGTTAATATGAAAGGGTTGTATTCTTCACAGTTAAGTGTCACTTGTATCTGTCAAAAGTGACGTGTACATGCTTACCTAACCTTAGTCAATAGTGCAATCAGAATTATCATGTTAATACAGAATTAGAACCTTATTTAAATTATTTAATGTAATATTCTGTGCATAAATCAATGTCTAGACCCCTTTACATAGCGTGCATTGATGTCTTAAAATATTATGTTTTTCCAACAAATTTATAAAAAATTTTATTACAACATATTTTATGCAGTTACGTTAACTGCTCGTTAAAAAACACAATTTATATTTTGTGTAGGTAGAGTAATTACCGAAGTTTCTGTTATAGCTCAAATGCAGTATAGGTGTTGTTTTATAATATTTTAGTATACCAGTTTATGTAAACTTGTTTTTTAATTAGGAATTAGAAATAGATTCACATAGTTTGTTAGATTCACATAGTTTGTAGATTCATAATTTATAGTTACTGTGTCCATAAATAATTTAGGTTTGCATGTCCATAGTTCCAGTATATATTTTGCAGTTTGTCCAAAGTGTTTTTCCAATGTTTTTTTTTGTCATATAGTAAGTTATATTTTTTGTATGTAAACAGAAGCAAATAGATTCACAAAGAGTAAACAAAGATATGTTGGATTTGTCTCAGTTTGTAGCTGATATAAACATATCCGCATTATCTAAATTATACCCCATTGGTTGCTGTACTTACAAGTGATTTGTTAACCAACAGAACCAACAGCTATTTATATAAAAGTCTTACTTAAATTATACTCTGAAAGTTGTGCAGAATATGTTGGATGTTTTTAAGAATCTGTCAAATTTATACATGTTCAGGTACTGTCCAAGTACTTATATTGATAAATTTGTTTTATCGTGTGAATTGTAGACAATAGTGACATAAAACATGATCCCACATAATGGTTTCACCCTACCCTGTATTTGTGTTAAATATTGTCAAGTAGCATAATTTTGAATACAGAAAGAAATGTACACATTACACAACTACAAGTTTATGTTATCATATTTTGATCTGGTTGTATATGACATGATAAAATCAGAAGTTAGTGCAGGTTCTGTGTGATTACTTATCTGATGATAGGGTGGACTCTTTATCAGTAGGATCAGATAACTGGATGTACATTTTGTGTGTACTGTAACAAAGACAAACGGTAAAGGAAAGGGTAGGTATTTCCATCTCCAATTTACTATATATAGTTGTAGCGTTGTTAGTTAAAAAGTAGGTATTTTCCATTACCTGTGCCCACATTATATTTTTGATATTATGACTACACGATAATATCGATATATATGTATTGCAACAGAACACAGGATGATAATCTATGTTGTTTGTATCAGAGCACATGGATGACGAGCATTTTCTTGTTTAAATTTGTTTTATATAATATTTTGTTTGTTAGCCATAAGTTTTGTATTTAGAAATGGATAAGCATATAGGGTATACCAAACTCTTCATAAAAAGGTGTTCTATATGGTCATGTATTTTTTGAGTGAATTTGTGCGGGTGTGATAACGTGTGATCGCGATATCTTCCGCGGTAATTAACCGATCGACATGAAACTTTGACAATGAATTGTTTATCTAAATAGCTCCAATTTATGTGTACTCTATGGTTCATAACTATTTTAGAAATTTTTTTTTTAAGTGAAGAAAAACTCAATTGTAACTCTTATCAATGATAGGGTAATAAAATTCGTAGATAATTTCCATGCAGGCCTTTGCTAAATTATACAAAGTTTTTCAGGAAATTAGTATATCTGTTTGTTCCATCAATCATGTGACTTGGGCTTAGCCAATCAAAATACACTAAATTCAGTAAGATTCATTTGTTGTAGAGTTAGGATGGACACAGTTCTGCTTTAGCATCTGCAAGGGGAAGTTGTGCCCGGTGAAGAGAGTTGTTCTCTTACGAACATAGAAATATCATATAGAAAATAAACCTTGGTAATTCTTAACGAAGTTTTGCATTAAGAACCGAGTGGGTAAAATATTTAGATAAAAATTATGATATAATATAGTGCTGTTTTTGTGTAAGTTAAGATATTTGCTTAGGGAAGTTAAAGACACTTCAAGATATCGTGGAAGGTGTACGTTTAATGCACCGCATTAATTAATACCCATATTAACCCTGAGATTAAGAAAATATAAAATATAAATTAATAATAAACTGTACGAGTGAAATTTATAATCATTGTGTGTGAACAATTTATGAAGAAACTAATTAATGTTAGCAGTCAAACATAATAACAACGAGACTCCTTGAAATATCGCCGCTGGAGCTGCCTGCCATAGAAGAGGACGACAAGACGAAGAGGACACCAGGAAGGAGTGACGCTGACGAAGAGGACACCAGGAAGGAGTGATGCTGAAGAAGAGGACGCCAGGACGGGAGCGATGAGAGGAGAGGAGGACGTTGCAGTAACCAAGTAAAATCGATTTATATTATCGAACAATACAAACTATTATTTCTATTATCAATACATGACAATTTATGATACAATATACATCTTTAAAAACTATATTTGTATGTATAATAAATAATTTTTCATCTCCTCCATATTAACGTGTTTGTAAATTTCACACACTCACCATATCCTTATTAATATACCGGTAATCAAATTTGAACCGTTGGAATATATATATATATATATATATATATATATATATATATATATATTGCAACAGTTCAAATTTAATTACAGTAGAGTCTCGCTAATCCGGACTCCGCTAGTCCGGACATCCGGTTAATCCGGACAGACCTCAAAAAAAAAAAATTTGTCAAAAAGCGTGCATAAATTTTAAAACCTACTTTACTTCAAACTGTATTTATGTTCCGTTTTAACAGCTCATAAACAAACTAGGGCTACTACTACTGTATACAGTACGCCTACATTAACGTTGTGAAACGTGCAGCACGTATGTTGGCATGCAGCCTGTTTTCCGGGAAGTGACTCACTGATGGGAGTCCCCGCCCGCCCACGAACTCCTTGTGCCATTGGCATCAGCCAAATTAGCTGTAAATACGCCTTCATATCGGCGCGCAGCCTGTTTTCTGGGAAGGGACTCACTCTACCTGCACAGTTGATTGTCGTTTTGTTTTGTTTCCTTCAGTTGATACTCGTACTGGTAACCATGCAGTCCGTTTTAAGGCCGTGTTTTTATTCAGTGCGTGTGTTTTATTGTGTGCACTTATTAAGAGCAACGTAAAATGCCAGCTAAACGTAAGAAAGTGACCGTAACAATGGAACAAAAACTCCAAGCTTTGTTGTTTCGTATTGATGCTGGTGAATCATTAACTAAAATCGCGCAAGAGTTAGGAGTGAGAAAACAAACTGTTTCTGACTGGAAAAAAAATCGGAAAGAAATTGAAAATGTTTGTGCGAAAATGGTGAGCAAGGACCTTAACAAATACTTGCTTAGTAGTTTTGTTAAAAACAACATCAGCAGCTTGCTTCACATAGTGTGTTCACATCACACATACGTACCTCTTAACTAGGTTAAAGCAGGTTAAAGTGCTCTGTCAAAAACAGAGTTTCGTATTATTAATATGTGAAGCATATTTTGTAAACAGGTATTTTTATCAAATCAGATTATTGTGGAATACCACTCTGTTTATTACTGGTTATCATTTTAAGTTCTAATTTTGAAACAGTGTCAACAGTGCCATCTTAGAAATTAACATATTTATCTGACACAATTCAATCTCAAGAGTTGTTCCAAGAAAAACATTTTTTAACATGTAGGAAAATTATACAGAACAAAATTGGTGAGTGATAAACTGCTACTTAGATGCTTTATAGTATACATAAAACATTAAGAAACTGTTTTTTTTTTATGCTGTCGTAAATAGGTTTTGTAAATTTGAATCATATAATTCTAAAAAAAACTTGGTACCTGAAAAGTAACTTTGTAACAAACAAAAAAATAACTGGCCTATGTCCTTTTGTAGTTAAATTCTAAATTTGAATTTTGTAACTAAAAAACTTTTATGTATATACAACATATAAAAATCTTAAAAATATTCCTAAAATAGTAATATAAGTAAATATTGTGAAACTACCGTTTTATACGTATCATTTCTTTATTATTTATTTAATTTTATAATTTATTTGATTATTTGATTGTTATTTTATTTATTTAATATGTCAATAATGGTAAGAGTATAATTATGCTGAATTGTAGTCGTATTGAACAACTCCTTCCATAGCAATCGTCACTCGATGTTGTGATTATAACTAATTACAGTAGAACTTGGCTAATTCGAACGTGCATAATTCGAATTCGTGGATAATTCGAACTTTTACCGTGGTCCCTTGAATATCCTATATAAAACCGTGCAAAAACACATCGTCTGTAATTCGAACTTTTTTTGGTTAATTCGAAATAAAAATTTTGCTCAAACTACAAAAAATCGCCTGCAGTATGGGCTAGACCACGTAACAATAGAGACACGACTGGAAACAGACAAGCAGGCATCGCCCTTTGTGAACAGACGCTTGTCCTTTGTGTCAAATTCGTGGAATTGGCACCAGTATCTCGCGATGACATGTGACTGGCTCGTGTAACGGTACCGTCCGCCATTGTCCCTTGTTCCACGCCTCATCAGTCAGCCACCCTCACTGTTGCTTTCAGTTCAGTCTGCCTGCATTCGTGGAAGTGTTAAGTCTTTTTGAGTTTCTGCTGTGCGAGCTGTGTCCTGTAGTGAGACCGTTCCTTTCTTTATACAGTACTGTATATTATACAGACTGGTGTGTTTTAGTGACGCTTATTGTGCAGTTTTATTGTGTTGTGTGTTCATCATGGCCCTTTCAAAATCAACACGGACCCAATACAAATCATTGACATTGTAACGCAACATAGTTGAGGTTCCCCAACGTTACATAAAAGACTGAATGAAATATGGTCAAAGACCATACCCTGACTTAAGGTTGTTCGATAGTTCATATGTTTGAGAAGGACCTCAAGTAAACAGGAGGCAATGACTAATATTAAATGTAAAAGAGCCAGACCAATGAATGATTGGATGTAATGAAATATTTGTTTTGTACTGTGACATGTTAAGGTCTACAGAATATTTATATTGTATGTTGAATGTGTTAAAAATGAAATGATGTTGTTTGATAATAATACTTACTCAATAATTATGTTTATATTTTATATTAGATTTGTTTTTATACAGCACAGTATAGTTACCAATGTTAGGCACTGTACTAAGTTGTCAGTATTGTATAAAATTGAAAGATACTGTTGTTCTAATTAATGTTTATAAACTGGATCAGGAGTGTGACCAGTGTTTCAAGTCTAACAAGTAGTTCTGACAATTATGTCATAAATTAATAAAGGGTTCCAGAACCAATTAATTAATGTAAAAACAACTAACCACCAGTAAATTAAAATTCATGTAATTAACTATGTAATCAATAATTAATTGTACAGTAGGTCAGGTAAAAAGAAAATTAAGTTAAAAACCAAATAATGTTATAATGGTTGTAAATGAATCTATAGGCCTAAATTCCATATTAGTGAAAGGAAATTAATACCTTTTTAGTAAACCCAGTCCAACGAAACTCTAGTAAAACATTTACTGTTTAATAAGGAAGGTTAGGGGAGAATTTTATGTGATTCAATATTAATCCAAGCATGGAGTATTTTATTGGAAAGGAGTAGTAATATTCTATAATGCCGGCTCAAGGATATATAGAAAACATGGTTGTTAAGGCAACTGATTTTTAATAAGTTGTTGATTTTGTATAGATGGTACTGATGGTTACAAGCTATTAGGTTGAGATGAACCGATATATTTAAAATATATGAATAAATATAAAGAAAATATATATCCAAATTGAAAAAGCATTTTTGCAAAACAATTATACTGGAATGTCAATGAATCATACAAATTAAATAACCCTCTAAATTATCAATGAATACAATAAAAAAGAACTGAAAGCGTCTCACCTCATTCACTAAATAATTCCGCTGAATTTGGTATCAAACCAATTCATGCTATAAATTGAAGACCAATAAAGAGTTGAAGCCTGAATTAACGGAAATATTTGGAAATACAGAAGATTCGATTGACGAAATAACCTTCATTGACAGCGTAAGCTGAGATCCTGATTCCAGTTCGTTGGGACCAAGAATTGTGAAGACGCAAAAGAAGAATCGAAGCACAAGAGTTCCTGTGGGGTTATCATCATCCATTCATTGAAGACCAGAGCAGTTTTACTGGGTGAAGACGATATAAACTGCATTTTGACCGTTGTTGACAAACATTCACCGCCTAATGAAGCTTTCGCCGCTTGGGTAAAAAAACAAATTATTTTCATATCATTGTATTTTAAGTAAATAATTTTATTCTTTTTGTAAATTGAACAACCTTAATTATGCGTTTTACCTGGCCTTACTAATGGTTCAAAGAACTACACGAACCCTAGTATAAGAATTATTTGTCATTATTTTCAAAGTATATATGTTTTTTTTTAGAGTTCGAATAATTAAGAATCGATACATGTTGGGATAGTCGATTGGATCGTCTTATTGTTTGTCTGAGACAACGTAACTTGTTAAATACCAGAGAAAAATAAATAAAGTACATTTGTTGTATGAGATAACGTTTTAATCATTGCAGAGAAAATACTATATGTAATTGGCGTAATAATTTATTAACAGATTAATACAAACACTCAGAATAACTAACCTATACGTACACTTATTTCTAATAATAGTGCTCCAAGTTTACAGCTGGTGGGACGGGAGATTGCTGAACTAACGGGGTTTGCCATACCAAATTTGAATGAAATTTTTATCGTTGAGGGACTAGGGTTGAGACAAAAACCACTTACATTCAGTAAATACTCCATATATATTGCTCATATTAAACAACCACTGAGAATTAAATTAAGTCTACAGAATACTACCATTATAAATTCAGGAACATAATTCTAAGTTTGTGGACTTAATAATCTGTGTTCTGAGGGTTTCACTGGTCACAACCGCAAGGTATATTAGTTAATAACATATTAATTAAACCAGGTAACAGCATTTTAATTGTTACGAATCGCCACCTACAACGTACTACTTGGCGTTTGTTACACCGGAGTCCCTTATAACCAATTACACTCATAGACAAGATTTCTTTATAATTTGACGTCTCCAGCTGGTATCATACATTATAACATACGTCCTCACATAATTAACAAGCAGTTCGTTACTAAATTGATTTACAACAGTGAGGCTTTAAGGAGAGATATCGAATTGTGTTTCAAATTGACGCTCGCAACGTGGGGCATCATCGTCTCATCTTAACACCTATATTTTAATTGTGTTACAAATTGGCGCATAACAACGTGGAGCTTATTTAAACACGTACTCGACACATTCTATATATTTTCACTTCTTTACAACATTTGCCGAAAAAGTTGCCGTTATTCGGGAAGTGGAAAAGGGACAAAAAAGAAATCTGAAATTGCTAAGGAATTCGGGATACCGCCAAATACACTGTTAACGTATCTAAAAAGTAAAGAGAAGGTTTTGAATAGTGTGTGTAAAGCCAGCGACAAAGATAGGAAAAGAGCGCAAGGACCAGAAAATCCTGACGTGGATGAATGTGTAGTGAAGTGGTTTAAGCAAGCAAGGGACAAAAAATTCCAGTCAGTGGGCCCCTTGTCACAGTCAAAGCTGAGGAATTCGCATCTAGCTTAGGGAAAAATGTTTTTAAGGCCAGCACTGGTTGGCTCGATGGTTTTAAAGAGAGGAATGGCATGTCTTTCAAAACTGTTTGTGGGGAAAGCGGATCTATTGACGTTGAAGCTGCAAATTCATGGAAAGACGATTTGTTGCAAATGATTTCTGATAGAGACGCTAAAGACATTTTTAACGCAGATGAGACGGGCTTATTCTTCAAATGCACCCCCGACAAAACGCTTGCTTTTAAAGGAGAAAGTTGTAGTGGCGGCAAACACACCAAGGAGCGCATAACACTTTTAATTGGAGCAAACATGGATGGCCCGCGAAAACTGCCTTTGCTAATGATAGGAAAGTCAGCCAACCCATGTTGTTTCAAAAATGTAAAAATAAAACCAGTTGAATATGAATCAAACAATAAAGCTTGTCTGACAGGTGAAATTTTTGAAGGATGGCTTTTGAAAATCAACAGGAAATTTTGGAATCAAACAGAAGAATCGTCTTGTTTATTGACAAATGTACAGCGCACAACACTATTCCTATGATGGAAAATGTAAAGGTTGTATTCCCCCCCCCCCAAACATGACTTCAGTAGTTCAACCTATGGACCAAGGTGTAATAAAAAATGTTAAGCATTTTTACAGACGGCTTGTGGTCCAAAACATTCTGTCAGGTGCTTATTTAGATGAGCACGAAAATATCAAGATTAACATCCTTCAAGCTGCCCGCAAGTGCAACAGTGCTTGGGACCAAGTTACGCAAAAAACAATTGCTAATTGCTTTCGTAAAGGTGGTTTCTGCCACATTGAAGGTGAAGAGGAGAATAAAGCTGCTAGAGAAGTTGTACCCACTGCGGATAACTGGGAAGATGTTGGACATGACACAGGCATTCATTACGAAGAGTTTGTAAATATGGATGATGACTTGGCAGTGTGTGGTGAACAGACAGATGCGAAGATCGTGGCTGATGTTATGAACAAAACAAATGATGGTGCATCTTCAGATGAAGAAGGGGAAGAGCTAGAACTTCCAGAGATACCGATTCCAATGGCTTCACAGGCATCAAATTACATTCAAGACTTGAGACGGTTTGTTGAAGGACAGCAGAACGTAAGTGACGCTATTTTCCAAGCACTTAATAAACTTGAAGAGTTTACTACAACTCAGTGTATTAACTGGAAAATGCAATCAAAAGTTTCTAGCTTTTTTAAAAAACTAAATGCTATATTTTGTACTGAAACATGTTTATACGTTTGTAATACATATGTATAAGGACATTTTTTAATAATATAACATATTGCTTTACTGAATTTCGGTTTTTGATTTGATTTTTCTACCCTTATTAAAACTTTCCTAATTCGAATTTTTGGATAATTCGAATTTTTTACTGGTCCCTTCAGCTTCGAATTAGCCAAGTTCTACTGTATATGGTTATCTCAACTAATTACTTACTTCGATTGTGGATTCTTCATTCGGGATAACACTATTCCTCACATTATAAGTATTGATGATCACTTTTAAATTTAAAATTCTTCAATCGGCGGGCCATGGGTACTACCAACTGACAGATGTAAACATAACCTTAACTCAAAACCACTAATAGCTCGTTAACTGAATAAAATAACTTTGTGCTTCATTAATTTTGTTGAAATGCTTTTTATTCATCGTAAGATGTAATATTAAATCCTTTTTAAAAACAATTAATCAGCTTATTTTTTTCTGAAAACAATCGGTTATTTGGTTCGAAACTCATATCTCAGGGTTGGTCACAATGTTGTATAAATCGTCTTTGTTGACAAAATTGTCTAAGTTATTTATATACAATAGAGTTCTTTGAACTGCAACATACGTAACTAAAATGCTGATTACTATTATTAAAACATCGTAAAAGGAGAGCGATTACAATATAAGTTGATTAACTTAACCTAGTACAATAAAGTTCGACTATACATGGATGTCACAATTGGAGGTTATCATGAGCCTAGAAAGTTAACCACGTTAACTTCAATTTACAATTAAATTACGTTTAATAAGTTGAAAGTGCTAGAATAATAATGAAATAATGTTTTGTTGGTTGTGTAGTGTTACTAAATAGTTACAAGTGTTTAACAATTTCGAATGGCATTATCATATAAATGTACTAAATTCATTAAGTATTCTTTATAAATGTCACTATACTTCCTTAATTCCTTTTTATATTTTTTATATTCACTGTTAATACTTTAATTAGCATTAATTGCTGTATTAATACCCCACTGCACTACACTTGTACTCGAAGTCGATTCACTTTACGTCTTGAAGGTTAGGTTGCCCATGTTTACATTCGTTACCGCACTGCTTTATGGGTTATTCACGAATTACTTTAGCGCAGAGGCTGTCATCTGTACTGCTTTGAAACTCATGAAGAACTGTCAAAAATTTGCGCGTCTCGCTGTTCCTACCTATGTCCACGGTGGAATTCTCGATATAGATGTTTTGATTGGTGGGATTGTCGAGCATTCCATTATCAACTCATCACCCCCGCGTTGTCAAAATAATTTAATTTTGTTCAAAGCGTGGGTTTTTGGGTACGAGAGTACAAAACTGACGCCAAACTTTTTACCTAAAACTATTAAAATACTTTTCAATGGATAACAATTCTTTATGCCACTTGTGAGCTCCAATCTAGCTTTACCATCATCAGGCATCTGTTCTGCTAAGCATTTAGACATCTCACAAGGCATAATTCTGTTTATGATTAACAAAGATAACAATTCTAACTTATATCCTATTACAATTCTTTTATAAACTTATGTCCTATATTTATTTAATTAACATTTGGTTATCACTTATATTGGATACAATGCATTCCAAGTCCTTTGCTGTAATTATTTGACATTATTAACACTCAGTTGTGAATAAAACACAAAGTCTGGTTCTAAGCTTCATTAGGCCTATATCACTATGAGTTAGATTTACTTCTTACAGTATAATGGTTGAATCTTAATAGTTTATAACATTTCATGCTTAATTCTAAAGAACCATATCAACTTTTGGTTAACTTATTTTTGATAAGAGATGCCTTTTTTCTTGTATTTTATCATTAAAATCACATGACTTCTTGTACAACTAGGCATCTTGTTATTTATCCTTATTTCTATATGATACATCTGTTATTATGTTAATATCTTATTCCTAGTTAAACATCTTAGTTCCTAGTAAGTTTTACAATATGTTGTTTCATCTTGACATTCTTATTTTTTGTTATTTCAATTAATGAACCTTGCCTCTTGTTGCAACAGGTAATGTGCATTATAGGTATATTATTAATGGTTAATGTAGTGACAATTATTAATTCGTTTACATATCAATAGTTAGTTTACATATCACTGGTTATATTAATAGTATTTACTCTCCCTTTTTATTGGTATTTCTATGGGTTTTTAATGTACAACATGAGTCCTTTACACTCTTGTCATTTTCATCCTGTTAATTTACATTAATTACAACAATTATAACATCTTAGGGATCTAATCTCTGTCTTAGAATAGTCTTTATGTCATCTAGTTTCACCTAAGTATATATATAATATATAGTATATATATATATATATATATATATATAGTTTTATATCCTTTTTAATACATATTTTTGTATTTACCAGTGTAATTTCACAGCTGTTTAGGTTAGGTTGTCTACTTTTACTTTCACTGACTAAAATAAGTTCGCATGTTTTTGTTTTTACTAGATATATTACTCCCTTATTATTATTTATTAATGGTACTATCTATTATTTATCATTCTGATCGTCATTGTCCAGTTTGTCTTATATTCTAAGTACATTTTTAATTATTAATCAGTTCTTTCTGATATTCATTTGGTTACTTTAATTATATTTTTTGAAGATAAGATACAATCTTATTGTTTTATATTATACATTATCATATATTTCATAATCATATGGTTATTAGGCTACTTCACTCTCTTCATCTTGTTGGGTATCTTTTTATTTTAAGTCTCATTTATTGTTATTGTCCTGTCATTTAGTATGTTTTTGTCTGTTATTTTAATAATTATTTTTCCTTCAATTTGGAGTTCTATTTTCTACTCTCTTTATCTTGTAGATACTCTCTTCTTTGTTTTTAGTGGTTGAGTTATGTTATTTCTCGTTTACTTTATAAACTTAATTGTTTTTTATGATTCATTTGATCTCATTTATTTTTAATTGTCATCCCTCCTTTACAAGGTATTTTTGGGTTGTCCTGATTCTGTTCTCTGCATAGTTTCATAATTAGGCTACTCACTATCCTAATCTATTGGGTATTTTTTAGTCACATTTTGTCTAGTGTCTAGTGTATGCGTCGGTTTGTCTTCATTACTTTACCATTCATGTTCATTTACTAAGAAGTTAGTCTTTATTCTTTTAAATTAATTTGGTATTTAATCTCTTTCCTCTTTCAAAGGTTATACTTGGTTGTTTCATGTGGTATCTGAATGTTTAGGAGTGTTCAATTTGGGTTTTAGTGGTACTGTGACGTTTTGTAACATTACAATATTTGTACTGAGCTGAATATGGATGCTGCCTATCCTTCTCATGCATGCGAGTAAGTGCGTGCGCGCGCACACACACACACACACACACACACACACACAGATTTTTGAGTTTATGAGAAGAAAAGAGAGACCTAACTAGAAAAGATATTACAACTTTGTGTTAACTGAAGAAAGATACATATCTGTGGCAAAGAATAATCTGTAAATTAGTATACAGTAGTCATAATCTATTAATAATCGGGAGTTAGTAAACAGAACATGTGATAGCAAAAGGTTTTTTGGAACAGGTTAGTAAGTTTGGTTTACAAGCTACAAACGTCTCTGTATACATGTGAGTATAATACTAATTTATACAAATTATTTAACATAAATGGATTACTTGGGAAGTTATATCCCAAGGAACTTCCTGATTTTCAGCTGTTAGTTATAAAAAAAGCTGATGTCAATATGCATGACTACCTCTCATTATTATGAATGAACTGTGTTATAATACATTATTATGAATCCGTTTTATTCTTTCTTTCATGTGCAATGTGTATTGTACAGATTACTTATTAATGTTTCAGCTAAAAGAGTTTCAACAGCACAAAGATGTATCATCGTCGACAGCTAACAACAGTCACAAACGGAAATCTCCACTATCTGTTAGTGATCATAATGAAACAAATAAAACTATTAGTGAAAACAATGTCATCAGCGAAAGTAAAGACGTTAATGAGAGTATTATACAGAATGTCACTTATAGCCAGGTAATTGAGATATGAGTAATGTATATGATAATAATTTGTCATTTGTTAATGACAAATGAACAGTACTCGAACAGTAGGTGCTGTTGTACCAGGAGATCATGAGAACACCGAGTATCAGTATATTATGCAGTATTTTAATGTTCATGAATATTCTTCTTTATTGTCTGTATTGGCATGACTAGAGAATTTTTCTGGGGCAGGGTGGGATGGCACCTTCTGTCCGAGAATTTTAATTGTGGTCTCTTAATTTCTTTGTTACTTTATCTCTTTTCTCTGATATCTTTGTAACAAATAATAAATTTATTAAAAAATATAGGAATGTCAATTATTGTAATGAATTTATGTTTCCTTACCCTTACAAAATCTGTAAATATGAAACATGACGTATGGTGTCTGTGTACATTATATAATCCTATTCAGCTGTTCATTTTGTTAAATAACTATATTCAGAAGTTAGTATTGTATTTAAAAAATTTTTGTCAGTATTACTTTTAATGTTTTAACATTATTTTCTGTGTTAAAAGTTTCCAGGGGGTCTGGGACTGACTCTCTTCCCTTCCTCCCAGTTATATCAATGTTGATATCCCTCTTTTAATGTTGATATCCTGAAGTGATCTCTTTTAAGAATTATAATTGATACATCTGATTGCATGTGGAATGTCAAAATCTCTGTAACCATTATGATTACGATTAAAAAGAAGGTACAGTAGATGTTTGAACAAACTCCAAATATGATAAATGGACTTAAGCTTTTACTAAAAAAAATGACCAACCAGCACCTTGAAAAACTGTATAAATGTAAATACCTCAACAGGACAGAACAGGCCCTGCTTGCATTTGTTCGCTGGTGTTGCGATCTGTGTTCCTGTGCCACTGAAGACGTCCATCGTCAGTATGGACAAAACATCTGGTGATAAACATGATCAACCTAGACCACGACCTAACAGCCCGGAAAATTGTGATAACCTCCAAATATGTTGACAGTCATTTTCTTTCAAAGTATATATTGTATTCTAAATAAACTTATTAGATTACTTACCATTGGTCTTGAATCGATATGTACCAGTTTTGCATTTTGCTCCTAGTAAGTTGTAAATATTATCTACTGCACTTCAACTTTTAATTAAAATGCCTTTTCATGATACTGTGTAGTGAGGATAGTCTTTTCCTTCCGACATTAAAATTTCCACATTTCACTGTGAACTCGGCTGTGCCACACGTTTTAAGATTGGTGAACTTCTGTTTGTTTGAAAGTTTACAACTTATTAGTAAATTATAAATTTGTCCCTATTTCGGAAGCTATTGAAAGTTTACAACTTCTTAGTAATTAATATATTTAAATAATATACACAATCACAATTCCCTTACCTGCATCGGGCCAGAGTCTTCACGTGAACACGTATCTATAAGTGATTTAGGGTTAAGTGTTATTAATAATTACTCTCATTGTATTTGTTAACTAACTCACTTGATTTATTTATTTTTTGATGTCATAATCGTTTTATGGTTCGATAAATATACTTCCTCCTTCTCTACATTTCTTGATGAACAAATTAATACTGGGATATCAATCCCCTCTGACAAAATTATAACCACATGGATACATAAAAACCCTTTACATCTTCTAACTATTATAATTAACACTTAAATCATTTATTAACTAGTTAATAAAAACAACCCAGTATTTGTGTACACACACACATGCATTCATTTAGAGCTCTATTAATTAAAGAATTTTTTATAATTATTGAAAATGGATTTACGTGTGGCTATTTCCTTTCCTGCGGATCTCGACGTCAAATGTTGTAGTTCGGTCGTTTTGGTGGTTCACTGTTATATCCGAAAAGTTCTCATTTGTAAATTTTAGTCATGTTCTCACCTTCTTTATAAATTTCACTGTTTTTTCCGAAAAAGTTCTGTTGGTTAATTTTTTCGCGTCACTGCATTATAACTGTTTTTTACATTTAGTTTCTATTAATTTATGTCACACTCTCGACCCTATTTTGTAAAATTTAATAGGTTGTCGGCTCGCGAGGACTCCGTGGGTTGAACCGACCACAGCCGCCGCTACTTAATAACAGATACTGTTTTTATTTACATTTTTATAGGCGGGCGAAACTAAAACTGTGTCCAGCCGGCGGATGCACACACTGCTCGCGTCTGTTGCGTTGAGATATTTTATGCCGACTGTCGCTGTTTTCTGCGCACATGGCGCGAAAGAATGTATTTATACATGCCCAAATCATGAGAACGTTGGCCGAGGGAGTGCGCGCATGAAGGTGAATACGCTCCCTCGCTAACAATTTTACATTCCTGTGCCACACAGAGACAGTCTCGACGCTAAAGTCAATTCACCATATATTCTTTGTCACCATTCCCAATGCGTACCTTGCACTGACGGCTACCGAATAATACAAAGATTGGTTTAAAATAATTAAAATTTGTTTTACCCCTTTTTGCCCCGTTACAATACCCCCCCAATGAGAGGTTTTCTGCCGAAACAGGAAAACTCTCATTGCTAAACCCTAAGAGGATCGGTGAGGATATGGCGCCAACAACCCCCCTTTAATTTCTAAACACGTCATGGGTCAACTACCCCCCTAGTTAGGCGACTATGGCTGCACCTGAACGAGATTACTGGACTTCTCTATTCGAGATACCAACACCATAAAATCAGACAGGTACTCACCATAGTACCACCTAACCTTGTAACATTCTGAATAAAATTCCAAAACTGGACTTATACTATACCAGATCCTCAACCAATATATCTCCCCTTACATATATACTGGGTTGCCTTTAGCAAGTACTGGGTGTGTACACATTCTTTACTAATTACACACTATCTGCACATTAATTATTATAATATAAAATTCAGATTTGGTTCCAACAGTTAAATAAATCTACGTACCCTATCAAAAATTTACTTGGATGTCACTTTACATTATTTGGTTCAATTAATTTAAACATAATTTTCAAAACTCAAAGTCTTTATGCATTTATTTTCTTCTTTACAACTCCTCTTAATTTACCTGTTAACAATCCGGTTACACAAAATAAAATAAACGACTTGTCTCTATCTCCTTATTCAAACACAATTACATATGATTGTAAAATATACCATAATATAAACATCAATATCAGCTGACACCTTCTCTACCTATAGTGAACATATTTAATAGAATCCTTTACGGCAAAAAACAATTTTTTTTTTCAAAAAGAAACTTCAATTTCCAAAAAGAATTATCTTGTCAATAAAATTATTATTCAATCATTTAGTTAAATTGATTAACAAAAGAATCTGCAAATCAATTATAAGGAATATACTACATATCTAACACCAGTCATCATCTGATGTCTCCTGGTCAGGTGAATGACCTTACCCTAGATACACTCCAAAAAATTATACAATGTAAAATGCATAAACATGTTTATAATTCTTACACTCTAACATAGTACAACATCATAAAACATATTAAACACCTTCTCTCCCAGAATTAATCTTTTCAAAACCAGTAAATTCGTCTATAAAATTATCATATGGAGCAAAACATATTTAAATCAATTACTTCTGAACAAATTATCTACTACAATAGTATCTCTTGACTCACAATAAAATCATTTACTTAGCTCATCAGCTAGTCAGCATCATTCAGTTTCAAATTTTAATTTGTTACTCCCCTGAGTAACCTCCCTTCCACACACACTATGATCCCCCCTGGACTGTGGCGCCCAGTTGCCTCCACAAAAACTGAAGATTTTTTTAGGGGGTAGACGTTGCCTACCCCGTTCTTGCTTCGGCCTTACAAAACATTCGGACATTACTGATGTCCGAAGACACCAGTAATCCTACTAAACTTAGGTATATGCCCTTAAACGGTCTACCATCCCATTTGATGGATAGCCGCTGTTCCATAGTTCTGGTGATTCCCCTGATTTACCCCCCGGTTAATTCTAAATTCACCTCTTACAACAATAACAGCTATGGCCAGTTTAGGCAGAACGTGATGCAATGAGCCCCAACCATAGCTGTCAAAGCTGAGCCAATTCCACGGTCAGGGTTCGGTGAGGCCGTGACCGCCCGAAAGTTGGGGAATCACTTTAAAAAACAACATATAATTCATGTTTAAGATTCCTACACACTAACATAATACATAATAATATACAATATAATTGACACTCAAATTGACCTTTAAATTTGCATATAAAATTATAAACATTACAACTTGAACTTTCTATTTTATATCTTTAATTGTTTATCATTTATTTTACCATTAAATTCTCCAAAATTCAAGTTTATTATCAATATTCATTTTACATCACATTTCATTTGTTATATCTCAACTATGAATTTTTTATTTCACATTTTCATCATCAGTTAGTTTGGGTGATTCTCAGTCATTCACAATGATTTATTGAATGGGCATTTGTATATAACCTTATCCCCCTTCTTACTTCTAACCACCATTTACAGATTTACATAGGGTGACACCAATCTCTCAAAAATATTTACTTCCATTAACTTCTCTAACTTCACTTTAATCATTCTCCTCTTATAATAACATACCTAATACCCTCTTGGTGCTTAGGATGTGTGTTCCCTCCCTTATACTCATTCCCTTATTAGTTCCTGGCCTCCCCCAGGTAACTCCACCAAACCCCATTTACAATTATTCCCTCCCGCCATAACGCCTGTCGTTAAGGACTCCTTACCACACCACCCTCTTTAAAAAATTTCCCCACTAATCATTTACTCTTCAATTACATTACTCTCTTTCTCTACATATATGCACTCTCACTACTGTGTCCCTAATATTACCTCGTTTCCGTATTACTTTTATTCCAAAAATCTTATTTCGTCTAATACCCATTTAAAATTAACTGATTTACTCAAATACCTTATTGAAATAATTATTGTCAGCCAAACTCTAACTTTTACAACATTTTATGTTAACATTGAAAACTACACTAGAAAATTCATAACTACCTCAAATTAGTTTTATCATTTAATTTGAACCTTTAAAACTCATTTAAAATTTATTATTCAAACATTAAACATTTTACTTTATTTAAACTGCATTATAAACCTCATACTTACATTACATCACCCAATTGAATAAACATACGATTACTGTCATTAATTCCAAATATAAACAATTCATCACCATAAATATCACGTACAACCATATGTACTTTCTGAAACATAACAATTGTATGACTCCACAACTAAACACATTTTATATTTATTCATTTACTACTTTTTTTTTATAAATTTCAAATCATATAAAATCATTTAAATTCATTATCAAAATTCATTTATACAACATTAATTAATCAATTAATTCATCTGCAGTTTATTTTAATTCCATCAGTTATTTAAAACACAACATTACTTTAATTACCTTCTTCCAAAACAATTACAATTCATTTATTACAAACTCTCATAATAATATTATTATTATTAAACTAAATTTCTACTGCATACATACCTTGTTTACATAAACTACATAGCAACACAAAACACAATTAATTTCACTATAAATTTATTTACAATTCTTTGTCATTATTTTTCTGTTTACCACACCTCATTTCATAAGTTAGCTAGGTCATCACCATAAACTAAAATATTTAAAATGTCCATTCACTTATTATTTATTTACCCCCCGTCGTCATATAATAGTCTGATGTATTTATAACACAACTCATTCTTATCGACATACACTACATTATAATTATTATTGTAATGACCACTTTCGTTAATTATATTAACACAGTAATTAACTACATATTTGTCTCCCATTATTTCATAAAACCCGTCTACCTTGGTAATTTTCGTCCTGTCTCCGTCAGTATTTCTGGTCAACATAAGGTAATTTATGTTATATTCTTCTACTATATCCATAACCGTACAAGGTAAGTGTTTATTATCTACAGCGGTATCATCAAAATCATCCATCTTGATTTCACAAGGTAAGTCAATTTTCTCACCTCTCACAATATCTAAACTCTGCACTAACATTTCATAACCTCTATTAATCTCAAAAATCTCTATCACTCTCTTTCTCTCATCACAATATCTCTCACAACCCCCCTGAACTATCTCATCCCATGCAAAGGGCAACACAAAATCACTAAAATACTTACTTCCTGGCTTTACCAGGTACATCACCACAAAAACTTAAGGACCATTTGGAGACACCATGTCTCCCACATAACCTCTGGAGGAACCTTCGTCCTCATAAAACACATGTGGAGTCTTTACTCCACTTATACCACAGGGAAAATTTGCCCTCTGCCCTCCATACTCACCTGACTTCTCTTCACGCTCTCTCTCAATCTCATTAACAACTACTACCTCATCACTAATTTCTACTCCTACTAAACTCTCATCGTCACTATCATTATTCAATGTATCACTATTCAATGTATCACTCTCTGATACCAAATTTTCAATTATATCATTGTTATTCTCATTTTTTACCTCAATATTATACTCACTACCGTAATTACCACTGTCACTTACCTTTTTATTCATTATCTGATTTATTCTGCTATCTAATCTTTTATTCATCTCGTTAAGTTTTTTTTTGCAATTGTTCCTTATTGATTCTAAAATCTGCTCTTTAATACCATCACAACGTGTATTAATTTCATTCACTTGCTTACTAAAATTAAAATTTTGTCGTTTAATTTCGTTTCTGATTTTGTCAAATTTACTATTTTGTTCATTCAAGTTACTATTCTGAGCATCGAATTTACTATTCAGAACATCGATTTTAATATTTTGTTCCTCAAATTTTATGTTAATATCCCTTCTTAATTCACTAAAATTGCTGTCTTGTTTTTCTAAACTGTTATACATCATATTATACAACCGTGTTAACATATTATCGTCATCGGATTTCTTATTTTGATTAATTGAAATAGGTGTTGAATGAATCTCCACTTCATTCATTATTTTTGACTCGTCAACATTACTTTCACTTGTTTGAATCCCTGAGTCGCTTCTATTAGCCGACTCAGTTGACATATTTTCTTTACTTTCAAACATCGATTTACTTTCGGCTTCATCGCCGACAATTACGTCAATCTCATCTATTTTATTCTCCATATTTCTAAACTTTTCGTATACTAACAAAACCTCACACTTACTATTGTTTTATTACTCACTTAACCTTACAACTACTCACTGTACGTAATTTATACGTATTACTGCTTAACCTCTAACTCTATTTACGAGTAGACGTGGTCTGTACAACATTTAATTTGTACAAACTGTCCCTGTTCGGGCACCATTGAAAGTTTACAACCTATTAGTAAATTATAAATTTGTCCCTATTTCGGAAGCCATTGAAAGTTTACAACTTCTTAGTAATTAATATATTTAAATAATATACACAATCACAATTCCTTACCTGCATCGGGGCAGAGTCTTCACATGAACACGTATCTATAAGTGATTTAGGGTTAAGTGTTATTAATAATTACTCTCATTGTATTTGTTAACTAACTCACTTGATTTATTTATTTTTTGATGTCATAATCCTTTTATGGTTCGATAAACATACTTCCTACTTCTCTACATTTCTTGATGAACAAATTAATACTGGGATATCAATCCCCTCTGACAAAATTATAACCACATGGATATATAAAAACCCTCTACATCTTCTAACTTTATAATTAACACTTAAATCATTTATTAACTAGTTAATAAAAACAACCCAGTATTTGCGTACACACACACATGCATTCATTTAGAGCTCTATTAATTAAAGAATTTTTTATAATTATTGAAAATGGATTTACGTGTGGCTATTTCCTTTCCTGCGGATCTCGATGTCAAATGTTGTAGTTCGGTCGTTTTGGTGGTTCACTGTTTTATATCGAAAAGTTCTCATTTGTAAATTTTAGTCACGTTCTCACCTTCTTTATAAATTTCACTGTTTTGTCCGAAAAAGTTCTGTTGGTTAATTTTTTCGCGACACTGCATTATAACTTTTTTACATTTACTTTCTATTAATTTTGTGTCACACTCTCTACCCTATTTTGTAAAATTTAATAGGTTGTCGGCTCGCGAGGACTCCGTGGGTTGAACCGACCACAGCCGCCGCTACTTAATAACAGATCCTGTTTTTATTTACATTTTTATATGCGGGCGAGACTAAAACTGTGTCCAGCCGGCGGACGCACACACTGCTCGCGTCCGTTGCATTGAGATGTTTTATGCCGACTGTCGCTGTTTTCTGCGCACACGGCGCGAAAGAATGTATTCATACGTGCCCAAATCATGAGAACGTTGGCCGAGGGAGTGCGCGCATGAAGGTGAATACGCGCCCTCGCTAACAATTTTACATTCCTGTGCCACACAGAGACAGTCTCGACGCTAAAGTCAATTCACCATATATTCTTTGTCACCATTCCCAATGTGTACCTTGCACTGACGGCTACCAAATAATACAAAGATTGGTTTAAAATAATTAAAATTTGTTTTACCCCTTTTTGCCCCGTTACATGTTTATCTGTAGGTCTTTATCATTTGCAATTGGTCATCATATGGCATAGATGCTTATCATAAATAATTCAAATTTAAAGACTTTTAAAGAAATGAACTTCCCCTGTCCCAACAGAAAGTACTCTACTATCAGTACTTGTCATGAATGTGCTACTGATTATTCAGCTAGACTATGATAATAACTGAAAATCTCTTAAAACACAATCAAGAAGATAAGAAAAAATGCAGTTTCCTGTGCTGCATATATGAACAAGAATACAATATTAAAAAAACCCAACTACATGAAACATAAAATAGAAAACTTTAATTTTAGACAACAAAATAGTTTTGTAGATATGCACCTATGGCAGCGGTGTTTATGTGTATGTCTGTTATTTGTAAATCAAAATAAATTTTGGAAGGTAATATGTTACTTGATACAATAAAAGATAAGGCAACAACATGGTATTGGTTTTTAAAAATTTTAATATAAATATCAAATAGTCAATAGATTCCATAGAGTCAACAATTTTGAATTTTACATGTTGCCAGTGAGTTAGGAGTTTATGTCAAACTGATTATTAGGTCTATTGTCAAAACAACTGAAATGAATTCAGTGAATTTATGAATAACAGTTTGTTAGTATAGAGTCTAATATCTGCATTTTTTAATTCTTGAAATTAGCAAAGTGCCATGGTTACTTGTGAGGTCAGTGCAAATTGACTGTTACCAGACTCATCAAGAAATCTGATCATCCATTAATTAAATACATGGCCCAAAAAATATATGTACTTTCTCTCACGCATTGAGTAAGCTGATAAAAAAAGTATCACAATGTGTGGATAGAAGTCTGATCCACAGTTGCAGTAATTCATCCGCAATTGCAGTAATTCTACATAATTCAGATTAAAAGTAAAAAATATGTTTTTTGTGAAAATGAACATGTATTTATGTTCTTCTCAGTGTAATTACATTTTTAAGAAAATAATATGTTTTTTTATTTTGCTAAACATTATGCCACTGATTTGTTATAATATTATTATATACATCCACCAAAATGATGAAAAAAAAGTTTCAATTTTTTTAAATTATTGAATAAGGCCTTTTTGAAATTATTATAATTTCATCATCAGTTCACACTAGAAAATGTTGTTATTTGTGTCCATTATATCTCACTGCACTTCATATTGAATCTTCCACTGCCATCATTATTTGGTGTAACCAAGTAAGTCATATATTGAAATAGTTGATCATTTTCGAATATTGTCTGCTGATTCATTAATTTGTTATATTTTTTATGTAGGTATATATATATAATTTTTCTAACTGTATAATGTCATTTTTATTATTATTTACTTCTACTATTTCCATATTGTTGGTTATATCTGTTATACTATGATTCATATCAATAAGGTGATCTGCTATATTGGAGATTCCCATTTTTTTATTATTAAAGGCTCTGATACGTTCCATAAATCTCTGTTTGACATTTCTATATATTCTACCGATGTGTATGTAGTCACAATCATTACACTTTATTTTGTATATTCCACTTAATTTGTATATATCATAGTCTTTTCTATTTATTATTATGTTGTATATACTTTTATTTGGTTTGTATGCATATTTATATTTATGTTTATCCAATTTTGTATTCTTTATAATGTATTGGAGATCTCTATATGTGTATTTGTAAGTTAGGTATGTTAGATTTTCTACTTTTCTGCCTGTATTTATACTGCTTAATGTTGTTCTGTTGTTTAATATTGTTTTTTCTTTGTACTTTTTATTTAATTTGTTTATAAATTTACTGTCATATCCATTTTCTATTGCTATTTCTTTTATGATGTTCAGTTCCTGATATAATTTCTCTTGATTATTTATGTATTTGTATGCTCTATTAATCATATTATTATATGTATTTATCTTGTGTATCCAAGGATGTGACGAATCTTTGTGTATTGTTGTATTATTATTTGTTTCCTTTCTATATACATTAGTAATTATTTCGTTATCTTTTCCAATTTGAATATCAATGTCCAAAAAATTGATTTTTCTATTAACTTCATCTTCAAATGTAAACTTCACATTATCATTGTATGTATTTAATTTATTTAATATTATTAAATGTTCATTTTTTATGTTAGGATTATATATGACCAATATATCATCCTCATATCTGTTCCATAATAACACATTATGCATATTTATGATACCTAGAGTAATTTTGTTTTCCAAATCCTGTATATAAATTTCTGACATAATTGATGATGTGGGTGAACCCATTGCCAATCCTTTGGTCTGTGTATAATATTTGTTATTAAAAGTAAAATAATTTTGGTTATATATGTTTCTTATTATAATAATTAAGTTATTTATGAAGCTGTTGTTTTCATTATTGTTTTTTAATTTTTTCTTTATGATTTCCAGTGTTTCATTTATTGGTATATTATTATACATATTCGATATATTGTGACTACATATACAATGGTAGAACATATAGAAATTTCAAACAGAGATTTATGGAACATATCAGAGCCTTTAATAATAAAAAAATGGGAATCTCCAATATAGCAGATCACCTTATTGATATGAATCATAGTATAACAGATATAACCAACAATATGGAAATAGTAGAAGTAAATAATAATAAAAATGACATTATACAGTTAGAAAAATTATATATATACCTACATAAAAAATATAACAAATTAATGAATCAGCAGACAAATATTCGAAAATGATCAACTATTTCAATATATGACTTACTTGGTTACACCAAATAATGATGGCAGTGGAAGATTCAATATGAAGTGCAGTGAGATATAATGGATAAAATAACAACATTTTCTAGTGTGAACTGATGATGAAATATAATAATTTCAAAAAGGCCTTATTCAATAATTTAAAAAAATTGAAACTTTACTGATTTTGGTGGATGTATATAATAATAAAATAATATGTGTTACAATATTTAAATCTTCAGCTGGTAATTTAAAGATATGTTAACTGATTGAATTGCTAGGCGGTAGATTTCACTGTATCCTCATTTTGTATATGTTGTAAGTATATTTTTCAAGTGAATGTTTATGTATGGATTCCATAATTATTCTGTAACGTAGGTATAATGTTTGCCTACAAATAATACTCTCTATTATTAGATTTGCTATTTTATTATTCGAATTTTTTTTTCTTAGTTAAAGTATTAATCTTGGGTTTCCTTAAACTGTATGGTTTGTTGTTTGATCTTCAACCAGACATTGAGGCTACAACTGCTGTGATCCATCTTTAGTAGCTGTTTTAAGACCTGTCCATTGCAGTAGCAAATTCTTTGACTTATGCTGGCTTCTTATTGAGTTGGCTGGCAGTGTTTTTGAGTCAGTTGGCAATGTCTTGGCCAGTTGTATGGCAGACGAATTTTACAGGTGAAATAGTTTATTAGCCTACTTTTATATAGCATATTTAAAAACACAAAACCACTTCCAATTGAAAAAATTACCAGCTGACTCAGTAATTCTCAGATGTAGCCACCATAGATCAGAGAATGCACCACTGTCTTTGTAGGTCAAAACAGCCACTGAAGACAGACTATTACAGTTGTAGCCGAAATTCAGGATAATGATGAAAACCAGACTGTGGCCTAATACCTAGAAAATCAAAACAAACCCCAAGATTTAAGTACAGCTGTGATAAATATGTAAGAGTAAAATTATTATTTTACAGCATCAAGCAGAGTCACCTGCACCTAGTCCAAACCTTGTGTCTGCCTGGAACATAGAACAGACACCAAATGGAAACCATAGTCATGCTGGTTCAACAACTCCAGATATGCCGGACATATTGGGTAGTAGTGAAAGACAGCAACCGATGAAAGTCGAGTCATTTTTTAGAGAAACTTCGCCTCACTTATTTAATCAGTCACCACAGAAAATTCAGAATTCGGCGATAGATTTTTTTGACAACTTACCTGGAAATTTGCCAGTATCATCTATACCAGTTTCACAGCAAGAGTCTGTGCCTTATATAGCTAAGAGTGAAGCATTAAGCAATATGAACAATGGACAACAGACTATTGTGTCACAACAATATCCGCATCAACAAAATAAAAGTGTAGCAACGTCAGCAAATCAGTCTCCAGTTAAACAGCAACAGACATTCTTTGATAATGGTTCTGTTCAACCTGTCACAAGTGCGCATTCGAGTAGTGTTTTTGATTTAAATGTTAAAACCGTGAAAGATGAACTTGAATCTAGATTGATGAAGGAACATCAAAGGAATGACATGTTAGATCAACAACTGAGAGAATGTGTAAGTATCTTATGTATTTTTACAAAGAAAAATTTGTTTTTTTTTTTTTAATTTTATGTAGGGTAACAGAGACTTTATGCACAGATCTTCTAGACTACAGTTAGACTAAGATTATTGTGTTTCAGTATCGTGCTTTTTGTAATTATCTCAAAAATAATTCATTTCTTCTGCATGCATGTGATACACTGATTTTATTTTGTCTTACTCTCATTTCAGATTGACGTGTGATTTTGTTCAAAATAGAAATATTTAATTCCGAGTACAAGTTGATTTTTCATTAATACTTTTTATAGTTTGTTGTGTAGAATCAACCTGTGAAACATGCATAAGACAAAATACCATATATTTGAAGAACGAATAAATTACGGTAGTTTGTAGCAATTAAAAAATATCTTATTCAGAAAACATTGAAACAAGAGATCAACAACATGCTCTTTTTAAACATAGTATAAAAAACTTAACTAGATAAACTTATTGAGTACCATTTTATAAAATTATTTATGTCTATTATTAGCATGTAAAATATAAGCAACAAACCAAACCTTGTGTTTTTTTGCTGTATGATGATTAAGCTAAATCACCAATTTGCTAAGAGGTTCAGCAGAAAGGATGATAAGCAAAAAACAAAAATTTAATTTCTTTCAAAAGCAGTTGATTTAGCTAGACAATCAAGGTGAGTGGAAAGTTGAAAGTACAATTGTTTTATTGTTTCTCCTGAGTTACACGCCATATTTTGGACACTTTTGTTATATTTTCGTCACAACAACAACTTATTAAAAGGAGCATTGGCAGTTTGGGTACAGTTGTAACGAAAGACCACATGAACATAAATCTTGTGTTATATGGTGAAGGTACTACAAATTGAGTATATGTTGTATTTTAATGACGTTTCTGTACTAACTTCTTTTATCGTTTAGCCTATTTATACAAATTCTTCCAAACTCATGACATAGTACCACATCCTCAGGTGTTCCTTACATTATATGTCCGTTCACTTTTCACCTGTGATGTCATTGCAGAAAGCACACATAAGTGTTTGAGTCTTAAGAATCAGTTGACGACTTTAGGCTAACCAGGTTACCTTTTCATTGCTGTGCTATTCAGAAGAACAAGGAATGGCAGAAATAGTTAATGAATTCACTTATCACTGGTTCTTGGCTTGAAAAATGGTTCTTCCACTACAGGGTAAATAATATGGTAGTCTAACGTAAATGGTACATTCTGTCTACTGTGTTATGCTTATTCAAGGATTATGTACGAGGTGTGTTCAAAAAAAGACCGAACTTTCACAATACTACGGTGGTATACACAAAGTTCGTACTCTGATAAGTGGTGCTGACTAGTGGCAACTTTCAGAAACCTCATCCAATATTTTGGTTTTTTCTACCATTGTTGTGATTCTTGCTATAGCAGCTGAAATTAATACGTGTTCTAACCTCTTGGCAAATTTGTACCATAGTGAAAATGAAAGAGCTTG
Source organism: Magicicada septendecula (assembly GCA_034769895.1). NCBI lineage: Eukaryota > Metazoa > Arthropoda > Insecta > Hemiptera > Cicadidae > Magicicada > Magicicada septendecula. The sequence continues at coordinate 120,887,429 of CM068371.1, forward strand.
AAGAACGTGTTTACATAAAAGTTTGCTTCAAACTCGGTAAAACTTTTACAGAAATGTTCAAAATGCTTCAGCAAGCTTATAGGGTTGATTGATGAGCCAAACGCAGTGCTATGACTGGTTCACTTGTTTCAAAGCGAAAAGAACATCTAGCGATGAAAAGCCAAGTCCTGGTCGCCCTTCAGCATCAATAAGTGACAATAAAATCGATGAAGTTCGCACTATGATATGTGAAGATCGTTGTGTAACTGTACATGAGATTGTCGAGGAATTGGGTAAAAGCGTAGGTTCATGCCATGAAATTTTAACATGAACTGAACATGCATCATATCTCAGCAAAATTCATGCTGCGTTTGTTGTCCTATGATTAGAAAGAGAATCGCATTAACATCAGTCAGGAACTGCTTGACCATGCCAGTACTGATGAAAACTTCATCAAGAACATTATAGCAGGAGACGAGACATGGATGTACGGATACGATGTCGAAACGAAGGCACAGTCTTCACAGTGGATGGGAAAAGGATCACCTCAACCAAAACAAGCCTGGATGAGTCAGTCAAACAAGAAGATGATGGTGGCGTTTTTTGACTGGAAAGGGTTGGTTCATCATGAATTAATTCCACGTGGTCAGACAGTAAATAAGGAGTATTACAGGGAAGTTTTAAGGCGTTTATGGAAGCAGTACGCAAAAAGAGGCAAGACCTGTGGAAAGAACAGACTTGGGTGTTAAACATGATAACACACCAGCTCTCGTGTTACTCCTTGTTGTTGATTATCTGGGGTAAAACAATACAACTGTTCTACCCCACCCACCCTACTCTCCAGACTTAGTCTCAGCAGACTTTTTCTTGTTCCCCAAACTGAAGGTGACCTTGAAAGGATGTCATTTTTGAAACAATAGAGGAGATCAAGAAAAATACGGAAGAACAGCTGCGCGCCATTCCAAAAAGTACATTCCCGGAATCGTTCCAGAGTTTGAAGAAACGTTGAGAGCAGTGCATTGCCAGCAGGAGGAATACTTTGGAGGGGATAAGAATGCATGAAGTTGTAAATACAGTAATAAAGTTTTTGTTGCAAAAGTTCGGTCTTGTTTTGAACATGGCTCGTAATCCAAGGGTGACTTGTTTAGAAAAAAGTAGCCAACAATTCCTGTGTTGAGAAATTTTCTGAGTTGTAACAGGCTTAGGGTAAATCATCATTTGCATAAAACTTGAGTGGCAGATGATAGTGATCTGATTAAGAATGTGTTCTGTGAGCTGTTGAGATGACATGTAGTGCTTTTGTGAGACACAAATATTCTTTTTCTATATCATTTGCAATTTTTGCCAAATTAAAAATGACGAGAAAGGCGTGGTTAGGTGGGCATCCCATCAAGGATTTGGGTTTTGCATATTATTGACACCATTATATTAACAGCATGCAGCTGTATCATTAAGTGAGCAAAGTGAACTCTCAGATTTAACTTGAGCGTTTGGCATTTGTCTGTCTGTCTGTTTGTTTGGAAGTATGTCTCACGATAACTTTTGAATACATCAACCGATTTTCATAAAACTTGGCATGTGTGCCCATACCCTACAGAATTGTATTGTTTTGGAGATTGATCCCAAAAATATGGGACAGAAGACATAGATGTGAGGAGGCAAAAATATTTTTAAAATCCAAAAGCCCAAGTTGCAAGGAGCATGCTAGTATTATAAATCTTCATAACCCATTTTCTCTGAATCTTTAAATTGAGAAACTAACCTTTTTCAATAAAACAATACTATAAAGTTGTTATTTTTTTCTTGCTACACTAAAAAAATGGTTTATAATATATACTGACAGAAATGTAATGTTATGGTTTTGTGTTATTGTAGGCTTAATTTTTTGTTTCAGAAAACCCACAGTGCTCATTTAGAAGAAACAGTTGCAGCAGTTAGGAATGAAGGTGAGAAAAAGTTAGAAGCTCTGGAAGAAAAACTACAGCTGCATATTAAAACATTGGAAATCATGGTTGCTGAAAAAACAGAACTACAGAACGCACTGATGAGAAGTCAAGACGAAAATAAGATAAAATCTGGCAAGTAACATTTTTGTGTCGGTTGTAATTTGAGACATTATTAACAAATTTTATTTCTTATACAAATAAGAAAATTATTTTTTGTCTATATTTTTTTAATTTTTCATATTATATTTCATTTGTTTCTACAAATGCAGCAGATGGGTATTCATTCATAAATAAATGAAATCAAAACCTGTGTATGAAAAAGCTGGTGTTTAAACTTCTGAATTTTAAACAGTCTATTAAATTATGTGATTCATGTCTGTTTGAATTGGGGTTTTTTGATTTATATGTACAGACTTCACCAGTGGCCTAGGCCTATTTTGCATTGATATTTTTTTAAAACCATGACAGAAAGTAGTGATGAAGAGTGGTTATTAAATATTTCATAGCCTAATTTTAATACTGATTAAAACTCCACAATGACGAGTTCAGGTAACTGTTAGTAATTACAAAACTACAGTTTGCAAACAGATTTGAGGTTCTAAACAGCACATTTGGTAGTATAGTGTATGGTTTTGGTTTAGGTTCAAACGTCCCCATCCTCTCAGATGTTTTTTGTATTGTAAGTGTATGCGCACTTGTGCAGTGTGCACATAGTTTGAAGCTACCTGTGGGTAGGGCGCCGTCCACATATTATGTCACCACAAAATTCGGCATTTTGGACCCCTCCCCCCATTGTTACCATTTGTCACACTCGGCGAATCCCCCCCCCCCATAATATTACGTCACCACGGTGGGTCAGACCCCCCTTATTTTCCCTTCTTAGTTGGAAGTCGGCGATCTTCAATGAAAAATTACGTACCAGCAATTATAAGTTATTTCTTTATTACAATTACTTTTAAACACATTAAATTAAATTAAGTACTGTATTTAATTAAATTAAAACTATTAAACAAATTAAATAGTTATTAAATTTAAATATTATAAATTAAAACACTTTTAAACAAATTACAAACAAATTAAATACAACAAACTCCGCATAGGCGGATTAGACTATAAGTCGTACGTTTTTGCTTTTTCACTCGGTGTCGTCTTGCCACGGTTGCTTGCACCATTCCTCTAGTGACGGGATGATGCTAACGCTGTCATTTTCTCCATCACTGGCTCCTTCATCAAGCAGAGGCGGAGTGGGACCGATGAAGAGTCCACGTCGTCTTCATCCAGCCAGTTCTGGTGCTCTACACCGGTTGTTTTGTCGTAGAACGATGCGAGTAGCTGTTTTGCTCGTCGCGCTACTACTCGTGTTGGTCTCACCTAGTTAGATTGAGAGTTAAAAACAAAAAGTCATTATAATATAACATTATAGAATATTACAAACATTTTTACAGGTTTTTATGGACTGTTACGACATACCTTTTCAACAGATGGAGCGTTGCCGGCATCTTTATGCACTTTTGAGAGGTTTAGTTTTGCGGCTTTTTGAGACGCGTGGTACAGGCCGCAATTCGACAGGTCCTCGAAGACAAGTGAGGTTTGACCGAAGGGCAATTAAGATCATAGGGTATGTGCTTAAATTGCCTTGATGATGGCTTGAGGGTTGCAGTATGCCGGAGCAACAGCGGTGCGAATTTGTCACCCTCTGCATGCACAAAAAAAGAGGAAACAAAAACATTAAAAATTGAAAAAGTTGTACACAAAGATTTTTTTACATTTTCTTCTTATGCAAAATATTTGAGTTCAGAGGAATTTTCAATAGTAATTACCTTTGCCTGTTGCTGCATCGGTGACCTGCAATCCGTCTGCTGTCTGGATTAACCCGTATGGCGGTGGTAGAAATCCGTCTGGCAGAATACACCGAAGGCTGCTCCTTGACTTTCCGCAGCATTCTTCGGAAGTACATTTCACAATCTGCAGAAAATATTGGGCCTCCCGGGCGTGGTTGCTGTACCATATAGGATCTGCGTCGTCCAACGTTGCTGTTGGTAGCTCTGCAGGCGCAACGTACTTCGCTGAAACCTCGTAGCCATCCAAGACTAAACTTGACCAACCTTTTGCCAGTACTTTTCCGGCGTATTCAAAATTTTGCCGCTCCCTCTCCTTATTGACCGTTCTTCTGCGATCGTCCAAGTGTGACCCAAAGTAATCGTGAGGCAGAACGACACCTGAGAAAAAGACAAACTCTTAAATTAAGCAAACAAAAATGAAAATTAGCATTTTGAAAATTTAAGAAATACGAGTTTAGAAATACGGACACTATAATTGTGAACTGTACCTGATAGAGTTTGGCTCAATGGCGACATGCGGCGCTCAACCCGGTTATAAGCACTCCGGCCCAGTGCATTTGTAGCTATGAAGATTGCATCAAGGTCCATGTCTTTAAAATGTTTGACAGCACAGGCAATAACCCGTTGATACCTTGGGTTCTCATCAGGCCCGCCATCCACAGTAACTATCATAACCGGCTTTGTAGAACCATCTGGTGTTGTCATCAATGGCTTGAAGTTATCTAAAGTCAATAGTTCCTTTAAGTCTTCCGCATGCGTTTCCGCAGTAGAACTACAATGTTTTCCACTCCTAATCGAGATATGGGTGGGGCCAGAGTAGGTAGCGCATCGTGGATCTCCCTCACCATTGGCGGTAATGTTGATTCCGGCATATACTGAAGGTATTAGTTTATGCTGCTCCGCGACGACCCAATCGTGGTCTGGCAGTGTCACTCTGTATTCTAAATGCATGAGCATCGGGCTCTGGGCGTTTGCAGCCGTGATGCCGAGAGGAACTCTGCTCTTGTTGTCTTGAGACAAGAAAACAACCTGAGGTCCCAAAACCGACGCTAAAGTTTCCAGATCACGAATAGTGTAAGTGCAGAATGCTGTATTGGCGTGCTTTTTGTGCTCATCTGCCCTTGCCTTGCACAGCTTTACCGGCACGGTAATAACATGCCGTTTGCCTGCGACAAAGCAAAGAAAAGTCAATCAACTCCACCGTCTATTTCTTTTATTTACTAAAAAATATTTCTTAAAAATTTAATTAGGTTAAAAAATTGAGTATAAAATTTCGATGGGTGTACCTATGTAGTTTAATGCTTTAAATTTTCTAATTTAACAGTACAGAAGTTTGAGGACTTACCTTCCAATGTGTCAGAACGATGGGGATGCAGTCGCAAATATAGCCCACTCCAACTTAAATGAAATCCGGCTTTCTCCAAAGCATCTTTTAAATCATCGAGCATCTTGCAGCTTCGCACCTGTTCAGATTGTCGTCTTGCCTGGGCTCCCCCGCCGAACATCGCGAGATCACAGATTGCCTTTAGAAGGCCCGGTTGTTCCTCTTCGGTACGTGGTCTACCTGAAGCGTCTCTAGATTTTAGCTGTTTTGAAATGTCAGGATGCTCGCGGCAAATTTTGTCCAATTTCTGTTTTTTTTTTCTTACGACACATTTTTTTGACGTGCTGCGTTCGACTGCTTCCTTTTTAAAGCATTTTTTCACTGTTCAGTTCCTTCTTGATAGATTTCAACTCTTTAGAAGAGTCATCGCATGCAAGACCACTATCAATTTCATTACGTAAAGTACAAATTTTGGCTTGCAAATTCGCAATCATCGTCTGAGATACATCCTGTGAAGGTGTACGCCTTTTTTCATTTTCAGAGTCTCCGATCTCACATTTTTTAAGTGTATCACTAACTGTGAGCTGACTGGTCGACGCAGCCGGAGCCGTGATTGTTGCAGGTGCATGTGTTGCGGTTTTCACATTCGCGGAATGTATAATAAAATACGAAAACAAACCCTTGACTTTCTTATTAGTCCCTCTCACCAAAAGCTCTTTCACTTTCGCACTAATCTTAGCGTCAAAAGACGAATCATCCTTGCCGCACTCCTTTTTTGCTTCCGCCCAGAAGGTATTGCAGTCGTTTTGGAGATTCACTTTCGGCCTGTCGGGGTAGGCCTTCTTATACGCGTCAAAAAGAGACTCGTAAAGCTTGCCGCGATTCATGTTACGAACAACCACAATGATGGTATGTATGATGGGAGTGAAGGCATAGCAAAACGCGCGATAGGAGGACTCGAGACACGAAATCAAGAGAAGACTAAACAGACACGTTCGAAATCAAGAGAAGACTAAACAAAGAGCGTGCTCATAGCGAAGAACGTATGTGGTGAGTAAACACGTGGTGGCCGAATTCAGGGAAATCGAGACACCGACAGCACAGTGTTAGCAGCGAAGAATGTATGATGTGACTAAACACGCGGTAGCCGAGTTCGGGGAAATTGAACTTTTGTGTGCGTGTGTTCTACGCCTCAGTACAAATTAGCGAAGAAAATGTAAATATTTAAACGCCTGTCTGCATAAAAAAGCGTTTTCTTTGCAAAACTCATCCTTATAAAACGAAGAATAAAAAAGTGGTTACGTCACAACTGCTGAAACCCCCTCCCTCCTGCTTGTCACCATTTGTCACACTTAGCCGAACCCCCTCCCCCCCAAAGTGGTGACGTAATATATGGACATTGCATTGTTTTTTACATTTGCATTTTCGTAGGTAAGAAACTGTGAAATAAAACATGAAAACATAAAGGACTTATAAGTGTTTATAAGTGTTGTCAGTTTCAATGGAAACCATGATGGTTTGTATGGAAGGAACTTTGTGTACAAGTGCAAAGGCTGATCATGAACTGGTAATTCGCAATTGTAACAGTGAATAACAGAGCTGAGTGTACAAAGAGAGGGAGCATGACAACTACTTTTAATAATTTCTCAGTGCCTTATAAGTAATCTTAGTTGTTGCATATGATATGTAATGTGACAACAACGAACAGTACTGTAATGCATCCGGCATAGTTGCTTTATTACGACAATGCCAGCCTTCTATATTTGTAAGCTGCCTAACGAGTATGCTTGATTGCAAGTCTAGTGTAGATATATTGACAGTGATGAGATCGTCACTTTGTCAGCAGCACCTGTCTATGTGTTATTTGTTTACTGAATCACACACACACACACACACACACACACACACACACACACACACACACACACACACACACACACACACACACACACACAAGCCAGCTGTCAAATGATATGATAACTGTAAGCAAGCTCGAGCTCATTATGTACAGTAGGTAAAGTTGTTTAAATTATTGTTTGAAATAACATGTAAAAATTTTATTTCATTATTCATTTACTTTTTCATTATTAGTTTGTATAATGCATTGTAGCTACAGGTTTCATTGTAGCTTCAGGTGCCACACACGCACACACACACATGCACACACACACACACACACACACACACACACAGTATTCATTAAAAAACAGGTTGTTAAAAGTATAACTACCAACGACCATGTGGCTGTGATGAAAAGGAGCTCTCTTTTGTCTTTATATATAACAGCGATATGCACAAAGCTAATATGTAAGGCTGCCTACTGCTAACACAGATCACACACTATTGCAACCACCAAAGTTTTGAGCTGTCAGCTGCCACAGACAATACCTCGTGTATACTTGCAATACTTTTGTTTGATTTCATATCCATCTGTGACTTTCTTGAGATGCAATGAAGGTTTCATATGATATTTACAGAAGTAATATCTGCAAATAAATATACTGCAAGTAGGTTTATTATATAATAATAATAATAATAATAATAATAATAATAATAATAATAATGGGTCCCATGTATACCACCGAAGTAGCTTAGAAGTAGGCAGGGTCGGCTGCCTAATGTGAGCCGTACGGCATACAAGGAAGGCAGTGTGGCCAGCACTATGCTTCAGCCGTCCATTATTATCCCCAGGATGTTATCCCAGGTACTCATTTTCAACAGGCTGAATCGACCTGGGGGCTGTAAAACGCACCTTGATTTTATGGTCCGGCCCCGGGACCTCTAGATTAGTAGCCAGGTGCCATACCGACTGGTCTACTGAGCCGCCAAAGTAGGTTTATTTTCACCTAAAATTCAAATAATTACAATTCAAAAAAACCTCAAAAGATACAGAATAATCTCTGTGAAACATGCGTCAGGTGAAAATAAACCTACTTGCAGTGTATTTATTTGAAGATATTACATAGGAGACCTGCAGGAAACTCAACGAGTTACTTACAAAGAAATAATTTACAGAAGTATGTAACATTTTGCAGTGGATAATGATGATATTTTTTTTTTTATGTTTTAGGAGAAGTAGAAGAACTTCAGAACAGATTACGAGCATCAAGGCACAGAGTTGCGGACCTGGAGAGAGAACTGACCCAATCGAAAACACTGTATCAGCAGATGGAAAAATCCACACAGCTGTCACGAGATAATGAGATTTCTATGAAAACTCAAGTTGACAACTTAAGGTTGTTATATGCTGTTCTTCAGAATAAATTAGATTTAATAAGTAAACACCTTGAAGGTTAACTTTTAGTTGTAACGTAATTTCACAGTAAGAATTGTTTACCAAACCATTTGAAACCAAACCATTTTGTGTGAATATAAATTAATTTTAAATAAATCCCTGCATTGTGTAGTGCACTGTGTTAACAGATTAAAGAGGCTGTGGATAAATATAGTGCTTAAAAACTATGTTATGGATTTGAATTATAATACAAGTCAGTATACCAGATTCATTTCATTGAGTTAATCAATATTAAAACAATAATTTTTTGTTGTATTTATGTGGAGTTTGTTAGTGTTTTGTATAGCCATACAGTTTCCACACATGCTCAAATTGTTTACCAGTATTGATTATTATTTAAAATTTGTTAGATTTAATGTTTTTAAGTTATTATTTACATGTTTCTGTTTATCTATGAGTTTATAACTCTTTTGTTTTCTCTTAGCAAAAGCAAAATCTATTGTAAAAGCATAGCAGGAAACAAAGGCATATTACAAATTGTAACAGTAGAAAGAAGCATGGCCCCTAATTATCATACATAGCCCTCCCAAAAAATAAGACAAAAAACCTAAAATCATCAACTAATTTGCGACATTTGTGAAGTCAGTATATAGTAATTGTGTCACACTCTCCACTGGTAAGTGCCTGATAACCTTTAAAATAAACTTTCTAGATCCATTAATCGAACCCACTGAACACAGAATGCATCAGGAGACATCAAAATAAAATAATTCGTAGTTATAACACTACACATTTTATTATAATGATTTTGAAATCACAAAATTCCCCACTAAAAATAAGGTAATTTGAATTAAACGGAAATTTCCTTTAAAATAGTAATATATCACATACAATAGCAAGTCATCTCTTTATATAAAATACAACCCCTGTTTATTCAGCCCTACAAGGGAATGAATTTCTTAACTATTTTGTTCTTTGCACTGAGACACGGATCTCCCATGAAACTGTGAAAGTAAACACCAATGTCATCTTTTCAATATCTTTGTCAAAACTAAAGAAATTCAAGCATAATCTGAGCAAATGGAATGCAAATGGGCTGCATTTATGGGACTGGAAAGGTTTTCTACTCTTCAAACTCATACTTTTTTCTTGTTCTTCAGCACTACATCCTGTGAGCTGTAGCTTTCAATTCCAGTTTACTCCAACATCTCCTACCCATCTTCTATTGCCATCTCAGTGTCAACTTCTCACATAAGTTCTTCTGATATCTTCCAGCACATCATCCAAACATCTTATCCTATGTTGACCCCTCTTTCTGCTTTTATACATCTGTGCCCTCAGATTTTTCTTTGGCATACACTGATCGTCTAACCATTCTAGGTGACTTAGCCATTGTATTCGATGAGCCTTCACGAATCTCATGATTATTTCTTATTCTCCGTCTTCCTTAATTTGGCCATAAACACATCGTACAATCTTTCTTTCAAATCTTCTCAGTGTTTCTTGTTCTTTATGATCTCATGTTTTATGGAAGAATAATACTTGCTCAGACTAATCTGAACATTGAGTCAGCTGCATTTTTTCAAAACAATAAGGCCTTTTCTTAAGTGGAATTTCTTTAGTTTGCAATAATACTAATTTGCTTTTGCAGCTACTAAAGCATTGCTTAAAAAATCCAATGAAGAAATAACTTCCTGTGAAGTTGTTAAGGACCATCATACAGCCTAGATCTGGCCCACCAATGATTTCCACTTGTTCCTAAATTGAATGGCTTTTTAGGCAGAAGTCATTTTGGAAGTGTTGATGAGACATAAAAAACTGACAGTGGTTGAAGAAAAAAAGAAACTGTAATTGACTGTGTAAAGAAATAATTAATATTAACTAGTGGTCGCCCAGTGGTCGAAATTCGACCGTAATTCATTAAATTTTTAAGTTTGAACGTTATTGAGGTTCTTTTGTCAAAGAGTATACCTCTATAATCATTGCATATAATTTTTTGAATTTTTTCTATTACGTCAGCTGCGAGCGTGTACAAATACATCATTAGCGTGTGTTGTTTGCCTTAATTCCCTGCAATACCTATGAAATTTAATATTTAATGTTAGTAACAGTTGAAAAAAAACACAATTCAGCTTGTATTCGTATTTATTTTTTGATATAATTCATTGTCAGTTTTAATTTTTTCATGTTATTATTGAATCAAATAAACGCTAATAAAAATGAGACTTGACATTCATAGAAGTATAAGATACATTGTTGTCAATTCCAGTGGATTACATTTCATTTTTGGTAAGGTACAAAATTCGAAAACAGTTTGAAGATTATCTTCTACAAAGCTTATATAATTTTTTAATTTTTTTTTCTATGCATTAATTTTCGAGTTATTTGAAAAATATGAAAGATAGGAAAAATGAGGTTTAGCTTGGCTAAGCCATATTTAAAAAGCAATAACGCGTTTTTTGACATTTCCTTGGGTTTTTTTTATTGCTATACTGACCAGGTTTCGCCAAGGCTACACAGTTATTTTGCCTATCTTTTTCGAATTATATAAAATTTAAATAAAAAATTAATACAAAATAAAAAATGAAATAAAAAATATGTGCCTCGTATTTTTTCATATATTTTTCATTAAATCAAAAAAACCAGGCGGTTAAAAAAATAAATGTTGTCCATTGAACTTAAAATAGTTTGAAAGTGAATTTAATGATTCAGAACTTCTGTGTAAATGATGTTTTTTTATAAAAACTCTTTCATCATTTGCTAAATTCCCTTGGCCATTATATTCGGAAATATAAAATCTCAAACCATCGAATGATCGAACTCCACTTGCTGCGATGTACAATTGACCATGTGTAAAAACTGGCTGCCTCAATAAAATTCAAATTTTTTCGAATGTTTGTCCTTGAGACTTATTTATTGTCATTGCAAATTCAGGTATAATTGGAAATGAGTTATTTGAAAGTTAAATGGTAAAACAGTACCGGAATATGTTAAATTTATACGTTGTAACATACCAAAATAGCAGTTACATAAAAAAAATGTCTAATACGTCAAGTAGAAGAATAACATGAACATGTTTCATCAAGCATAGAAGAAGGAACAGGAGAATACAAATAAAATGTGTATCTACGAATAAATAATATTGAAACAACCCAACAAAGAAGAAGGAAGAGTAATAAGAATATCATCGAGTATAAAAAAGAAAGAGAAAATACCATGAATCAATATAATACGTTAGCATCCAGGCCCAATAGATCAAAATAGTGAGGAGGATATGCCGAAAATGATTATCATCGTAAGAAGGAGACGAATCAAGTACAATCACCATAGTGAAAAAACAAACTAATTTGTTATAAGAATGAAATAAATATAGGACAATGACTATCATAATAATGAATGAAAATGTGGAAGAATGTGACTATATTCAGTGAACATGAATTATTACAAATAATGTGTAACCAAGAAAAGCACCAAAAGTGACAAACAACTAACCAGAAGAAGAAGAAGAAGAAGAAGAAGAGGAAGAAATGTACCATGAAGAATGAAGATTATGTATGACCAGTACAAGACATCAACATTCACAAAATATGGAAAGCATCAAAATCAATGTAGTGACCAGAATAAGTATAATGATTATTGGACTATCAATAATAAAGAAACCAAATGTTGAGCATCAATAAGTGATCACAAACAATGACAGTGAATACCTAATATAAGTGTAACAACATATGATATAATAACATTTTACCCCAAGTAAACAGCACAAACAATATCATCGAAAGTGTTTATAACGGAGGGAAGTGAATGACCATTTGTAAGTGAAAGAATCAACGATTAACAAGTGAAATGCACAGACAATTAGTGTACCAAGTTTAATCCAAGATTGTAAAACCACAGATATAATCAATAAGACCACCAAATATATAATACAGAAAAGTGAATTAATTGTTCATAGAGATCAATAATAAAAGCTTTACAATCCTTGATATGAAATGTGCCTGAATGTCATAGCAACACAGGACAAAATGTAGATGAATGTCAAGACAAATAGTAGTGAATAAACTAATTTGTTGAGTATAAACAAGTCAATGTACAAAAGCCTAAATACAATCCACCAAAATATGTAACATAATTAGACTAAGAAACCCAGTATTATTGTTTCAACAGATAGTGTAAAAATGTGTACAAAATGTGTAAAACATAATAATAAACCATTGTAGTAACATGCCATAATGAGATGACAGTAGTTGAGATGAATACTGTAAAAAAACTATGAAGCACATTGTTGTCAAACAAATGACACATAACCTCACATGAATTGGACCTACAACATAAAATCATATACATTAATTAAACAAAGTAATTATCCATAATTGTTTCAAATGGAGACTAAATAAGAATAAAAATACAAAACAATGAATACCATATGAACTGAAGGACACAACAAATGAGTCAGATTAAGTACAATAACAATAAACCAAATAGACAGAACCCCAATGTGACAAGAGAGTTAGTCAAAAAACATTATCAAAACTTATAAAGAGATTGTAAGAAATGTTACCAGTAGTTAGAGAAATGTTCAATACTACTATGAGAACACCTCACAAATATTATACTAGTAATTTAATAATTGAAATTTAATAAACTAACTAACTGCAATCATAGAACTAGGTGTAAATAACCACCATACAATAACTTAGAGAGATTTCAGATAACAAAAAGTTAGTGAATACACTAAACTAACCATGTACAACAATTGTACACAGTTTTAATTGTTAACAATACATCCAATGTGTAGTAAAATAACTAAATAAGAGTGACAAAATGGCGAGATGAGAGCATAATGTATTTTGAACCATACTATGTATGTAAACAAAATAGCAATTTACCAAAATAAAGTATGAACAAATGTATATAGATATACCTATTAATGTTATAATACAAAAAATATGTAGTAGAGTAAGGGATAATAGCGATATAAGTAAATGTAAACAATCGGACATAGTTGGCTTATACGCCATTAGCAAATTTTGTTTAAACTGTAAATATAGCAATATTATGTATTAGCATGAATGAGAAATGGACTCAAAATGTTTAGTCATAAGTATTAAGATGTAATTACAACACAATATAGTGAAAAGGACTTATTTGTGTTAAGAACCGCTATATGAGTTTTGAAGAAGGTAAAGTGAATTATTAATGGACGGAATTATTACTTGTTTAGACTTAAAATAAAGACGCAAGTGTCCGCAATTTAATGCCACTATCCAAATGACGATCTGACAAAAAATAAGAAACTTATAGCCATTATAAGATTTTCAATCATTTTCGAATGTCCATGTACACGTCATAGATAGTCTCTAACCCGAAGTTAGTAACGCTAAAAATTAAAATATTTATTTAACCAAGGCGTTTGGGGTAGAGAGTGTGGCTTTCTAAACCAATCGAATGACTCAATTTCACCAGACGAAAAGAGACGCTTTAGCGAGATGAATTAATTGTCTTCCAACACTCGAAGCGAGAGGAGCGTGTCACAGTCGTCAAGACATATTTTAAAATGTGCGCGTCACCCCCAGTAACGTGGTCAAATATTAACCTATACTGAACACCCTATTATCGAGTGACAGTGTAACAAGTGTATAGTGAACAAAAGACATGACCAGTGTATAATAAGGGTCATGTCATGTGAAAGGAAACAGGGAGTATAATACTTTAACAATTTAAAAAAATATTAATGAAATAATTCTCGTTGGTTGAACGAAAATTATTGTTTGACTGCACTAGTCAAGTAAACACGCTTGAGTGCATTCACCGATAACAGTGAATAATTATCAGAATGAGATGAACAAAGTTATCGTCCAATGTGATGGCGATAATTAATTAAAAGATGTTATATTTTTATATTTAAAGAATAATTAATAAAAGCGGAATCAATATTAAATACCGCACACAATTACTTGTAAATATAGTCGCTTAATTGACTATGAATTTAGTCTTGATAAATAATAACTTTCTTTTGTGGATACTATCATTACTGATAATTCTACATCCTATTACTAATAAATAAAGTGTTTGTAAAAATAGTATTAAGAGTTTTATATGATATTACTTATTATACGTTATAACTTACTCTCATCTAGGTAAACTAACCTAGAACCAAAACGTATATTTTGTCACAGAGAAACACTTCTGTCATAAATGATTTTTATAAGTGGAATCGATAATAAGAGTTTTTTAAATTTTTTTCTCTTTCCAGTTCATAATAGTAATAACTAATAAATCAATAATATTATTTTAATAGTGCAACGTTAAAAGCACGTGTTTACAATCTTAGCTTCACTAGGCACCAGAGTACCGTACGATAGTATTGACTATCGTATTGAGGTTAATAATTTTAAATTTTGTTCTTTTTAATCATAATAAATAAGTAAACATTGTTATTTATTAACACATCTTTATATCTAGTATCATGTATATTAAAAGAATTCACGAAAATTGGTAATACAAATGACCAAAGTGAACATAACCTAAAGTACCATATTATCGTACATTGTAACAGTGTTACCAGCCTTGAGCTGAAGAAGTCTCAATATTCATTTAATTTGTTGTTGTTTGTTTTTAAAAAAATCAATATTAATTGTTTTAAAGGAGTTTTTGCTAAATTTCACTAATGTCAATAAAAAACCTCAATTTATTACCAGTGGATATAGAGTCTTCATTTCTATAAAATAGAAGTAAATAGCTTATTTTTTTAGAAACAGTTATTTCACAAGGAGGCGGCTATATTCGAACTATTGATATTGTAATATTTAATTTACAATTGAATATCTGAATTGTTTTATTTAACGTGCATTTATCGATATTCAAACGAAATATCTGTGTGTTATAAATGTATTTACAGTGAGATAGAGTCGCCCATCGAGAGGATTGAAGATATTCATGGATGGTAAGTGGGGAGGTGAATACAGCGAATTATTAGTGATTTTAATACTCTTTTAAACACAAACTTTAACTTCAAGATACCCATTACTAATTAGTTATATTAAATACTAAACAAACCATATGACAACGTAAGAGTCTACAATTACAACAACAACACAACTAGTAAATAAAAACACTCTATAATTTAAACCAATTAATAAAAACCATCTAGTAAAGATCTATTATAACGTGGAATCAAAATTCTCTTATTGCGTGCGGTTCCAGTTAAAACTTCCCAATCAATAGCATTACGATGCATACACTTGATGCGCATTCTTGTTCCATTGACTAATGCTTCCTTTGTACTTAAGTTTCTGATCAGTAAAACGATGCAATTAACTTCCAATACTAACTTATGTGGTAGCAAACCACTAATAGTCAAAGAATTCAAAAACTCTACTGGATAGTTATTGATTTCATTGTCATCATCACAAATTATTTTATCGTAGCTATGATATGTTTTCTGTTCACCTGGTATTCGATTAAGTATATCAGTATTAATAAAAGTACAATCATCATTTTTAGGTGCTAAAATAACTACTTCAATATGTTATCTGAGAGTATGTTTTCGGAAATATTTCCATACACCTCATTAATAATATTATTTTCATCTCCTATTAATTGCTGAGGTATTTCAGTAATATTTTCACCAAACTGAGGGAATTGTGGGGCTTCATCATTACCAATTTTTTTCAAGAATTCGACAAATTCTATTTCACTTGGTAAGGCTCTCATATTTTGAGTAAACGTTACTTTATGAAAATAAACAAATTTATGCCAACTTGTAACCTTACGAGTCTGCTGATTTTAATTATACGATAGATTACATGTTAAACTTATAGTCATGTTTACAAAATTCGGGCGCCATCTTTATTACATATGTTGTCATACATTATAGGGCAGGAATTCGTTACGCGAAGTTGTGAAGAACGGACGTTGCTTGAAATAATAAGATATATGTTTAAAATTGTTACCAATGAAATACCCTTTTTATTTTATAGACATCTTACATAAACAAACTCTAAACCCTCCAAAATCATAATACAGGTAAATGTGTTATTATATAATATTATGTACTTACGTAACTATATCCTTACATATCGTAATATATTTAGGTGTGCACAACCCAGCATTTAGTAATTACTCACGCACACGCAATCTCTCTCTCTCTCTCTCTCTCTCTCTCTCTCTCTCTCATGGTACAATTTGTTATGTTATGAGCTCATTTGTTTTTTTAAAAGTGACATTTTGAATAATTGAATTTATATGTTACGTGGTCATTTTAATGGAATTTGATGTGAAAATAAAATAATCTTGTGTGTGATGGAACGTTCTCACCAAAGTCGTGTAGCTTGTTGTGCGTTCTCTGTTTGTACGAACTTCGCGTACCGCGAGTTCGTCGACTTTTACCGGTCACATCTTTGACGTTGAAACACTGTAGTTAAATAGTTTATTAACCACTTACAGTGGTTTAAATATTAAAATTCACGTATGAGTGAACGGGTGGCCGGCCGGCTCTGCTCACTGTTGCAGATGGAATGACGAACAGTCTTTGTTATATGTTGCCGAGGTGGGGTGAACCTACGTCACACGTTCTTTGTTCAGCTGTTGACAGCATCGTGTTGTTGATGTAAACACATTCTCAGCCGCTGACGTTGTTATCGCAACAAATTACATATTGTTTTTGTGATGTTTCACAGGTTTTTGCTATGAATCGGTCCAAAACTTGGCAAATATTATTATACACTCCACTCACTATATATTCATACCAGTTATTTAAGGTTGGTTTGATTATGACCAAACTAAGAAAATACAATAGTTATGGTTTTATTTACCATATTTAAGGTAATTATAAAACGTACCATGATTGTACCATTACATTGTGACACAATTTTCAATTAAAGTTGCACGTGATCCATGTGGGACAACTGGTAAGATTTGCCGAAAATCACCACACAGAAGTATCTTTTTCACTCCAAATGGTTTATGTTTATCATTTTCATCGCATAGATCCTGCAATAATCTATCTATGATTTTCAACACTTGCAGTGGGCACATAGAAATTTCATCAATAATTATCAATGATGATGAATTTATGTAACGTCCATAGCTACTATTTGCGGTAATATTCGCTACAGAATTTTCCAAAATGGGTATAGGCAATTTAAACACATTGTGTAAAGTTCTACCTCCAAGTAATAGAGTTGAAGCTATGCCACTGAACGCTCTTGCAATGCAATTAAGATTAAGTGAATTTAATTTGTGAATGATTGCTGTTTGTGTGAATGTTTTCCACAACCTGCATGAGCGGTTAAACAAAAAACATTAGATCCAGTATCATGGTGCAAAACTTCACGAATCACACAATAAATTAGGTTACGCTGTTCAATATTTGCAGTTTCATAATGCTCACAAAACAGAAACTCTTGTTCTATTGGATCAATAGCATTTGCTTCGTCTGTTCTCTGCGAATACGTGGGAACTGGTAAACCAAGTTCTTGACATGACAAATTATGAACATTCAAAATATCTTCAATTTCTAATAGAGCTGTGTTAAAGGATACTTCTTTGTTGTAATCTCTCAAAAAATCTTTACTAAGATATACTTTAAATTCATTCCATAACGCCAATGCATTGGCTGGCACATTTAATGCACAAATGTAACCAAATAAATTTCGCATTTGTTTTGGTGAATGTAATTCTTTTGCTTCATTTAAACATTCGCACCATTCATTATCATTTGAAGCAATGCCGCGAGCATGGCACGCTTCTACAAAAGAAGTGTGTATAATTCCATTGTATGTTCTAACATCCTCAGATGATTTTGGACCACAGACATGTAATAAAAGCAATCGTAAATGGAAAAATTCGATGTCTTTTGGTGATACTACATATATGCGTGTAATGATTTTATCACCTCCACGCCTTCTCTTCTTGCATTTGTTTTCGGGAATCTTCCCACACATAATGCAAAGGAATTTCAATATACTTATATTCATGTGCTGATGGATCTGATCGATTCAATTCAAAAAATGCTAATAATTTTGTTTGTCTTGCATTTTCAATTGCTTGACATTCTTGCCCTTCTCGAAAGTAAACATTCTGTCTACGCGGTAAATGAATGTCAAGTCTAACGATGACATGTGATTGAAAATGCATTGGTAATTCATAGATGCGCCATACAGCTTCAGTTGATCCGACATAACGGCCATTTAAAAAATTTTTAACTTCATCAATTTGTATTTCTTGACATTGTTCATTTCTCTCTGAACCTAATTCAACAGATGCACTGTCATAGCCTTTATACATGTATTTATAAATGTATTTAACACTTTTAACTATAGTGCATACTTCAACATTTATATGGCAATTAAATTTGGCAAGTAAATACGGATTGTATGGTACAATATAACAATTGTCGAGGCAACTACCATGAACTTCAGCATTAATACCATTATCACGCCTTCTGTATAATGGATATGCATTTAATGATTCACATGTAAATTCATTAAATCGTTTTGGATAATCTTTTGTGCATTTTCCATCTCTCATACATA
The DNA here is from genome assembly GCA_034769895.1 of Magicicada septendecula. NCBI lineage: Eukaryota > Metazoa > Arthropoda > Insecta > Hemiptera > Cicadidae > Magicicada > Magicicada septendecula. Next base: position 120,906,292 of record CM068371.1, read on the forward strand.
CAGAATTTGGATTAAGTACACCGCATGGACCATGCATCATGTGTTTTACAACATATTCATGTAATGTTGGATGTGTTTGTATGTTAGGAATCTCCGCAGATACAACTTTATCAATATCGGTAGCGTTAACAATTTTACCTTGCTCATTTAAAGAGAGTGAAATGTGAGCATGAGGCAATCCTCTCTTTTGAAACTCAATTGTATAAATGAGTGCTTCAACTTTACCGAAGATTTTTTTTAGTGTAAGGCCCTCAATTGATGCTTTCAGTTTGGACTTGAATATCAGCACAACAATATCAGGTCGAAAATTAGCTGACTCACCTACACCAATATTGCTAACTATTTCAGGCCAACTTGGATTGCAAGTCATTGTAATAAACAAAGAAGGCTTTCCAAAATGCTGTACAATTGACATTGCATCTAAATAATTCTGATACATATTTCTTGGAAATCCATTGAATGAAGATGGTAAAATTACTCTACGGCCAACATTATTGGCATTGGGGTTATTCTAAAGAATCTGTTAAATTGTTGTAAACTTCAGACCTAAGACTTGTTTGATTTTGTCGAATGAAATGTAACCTTGTGCCCTCTATTCTCACATACATATCAACTATCCACTGCAGAAATAATTTTTGTGAATGGTGCAACATACTAAAATCTTCTCTAATTGCAAGTCGATAGGCTGCATACTGAAGCATGGTTAATTTATTTCTGGACGCTCTTGAATTAGATGTAGTTGGTACATTATGAGAAATATTGTAACGAGATGTTCTGGTCGTATCTGTAAAATGTGTACACCCGCTTTTTATGTGTAGAAAGTGTTAGTGTGGTGTGTTCGTCTCACACCTGTCGTTACATTAATGGTTGTTGCTACCGAAGTCCGTAGCGTTGTCACAATTATCAGTACAACCTACCTGTAATTTCATAGGGGTCGTGAATCCCGGGTGGCGCCAAATTGTTTAATGAAAACAATTAAATTTGTGAATTTATAAGTTAGATTGGTGTTATCAGCGGTGACGGCTGGATCGTTCGAATGATTCCCGCCTCTGTACAGCTTACTGTATTGCCCATATGGCAAGAGCGCTAGTTGTCTGCTCAGTGAATTCGCTAACACACACATATATTATACAACTTCCTATGAAATAAAACAATGGTAATACTCTGTACTGTACCTTTAATTATGGTTTGGTCATTAATCAATGTGACACAAATATTATAAGTTAGTTTTCAATAAAATTGCTCCGGCTTAAAACATGAAACATAAATCTCTAGGCTGAAGAAATTAATTTTGAAACGAGTTATACTGAGGCCAACATGGCGACTGTTTGTACATTATATATTAACTCGCCCAAAATCTGGAATTCTTTGGATTATAAAGAAAGCATAAAAAATGGTTACATTAAAAAAGTACACTACCATACCTTATCTGTACTTAAATGGTATAAAGTGTGTTTACAAATTGTTCGGCAATGTAGTAATAGTTGTTACAAATTTCGCAAATTAGTGTGAGGTTATTTCTTAGTTAACAATTTCTTTACGTAAGTTTATGTTATTCAATCCTTGAAAGAAAATTATTTTGATTTCATAGTGAGAATTTTGTATTGATGTGAGAAATATATAAAGTGCTTTTATTCCTGGGATTATTGTATTTAAATGATACTTATCAGTTTAGAAGGTTGTGATAGGTCATTGTTCTGGGTAATGGAAATTTCATCAACTTTGGAGTGATTTAGGCTGCTGGCGTCTTCTTCTAAATTGTCTTGGGAATTTCTGCTATTTAATTTTCGTTTATTTGGTTCCTGGACATCTGTTAATCGTTGAAACTCTTCATCTCCTTGTCACTGGTTCATGTTGTTGACTTCTGAATGTTTTTTTAAACTTTTAAAATAAAATTTCGGTCACACAAAATCTTACGTCCCTACTATCCAAGCGTCATTTTTCCAAGTAAGTAAATTTTAACGGAAAATTAGTAACCAACAATTAGTTTCTATGGTAACTGAAACCCTTTGATTGGTTAAGGCCTAGATTAAAAGCATTGTTACTATATTTGAAATTTTTATTCAAAATTTATTATATATTTTCTGATTGATTTTATTCTTCTGTCTTCCTTTCTGGGTATTAAATATTATCACTATCGTATTTATTTCCTTTCAAAGATTAAAACAATACCTCATAAGGTCATGTTCTATTAGATATTAACTTTTGTCTAATTATGCTGACATCTGATAATTACACATTTCTTCTAATTTAAACTCTTATTGTAACATTTTTCTTTTAAAATGATTTATACATTATTTTTGGCTAGTTACTTGCCTTAGATTTGTAAATTTCCTGGTGGATTTTATACAATTTGTTATTATTGATTTTGGCAGTTAGGCATTTCCTAGGTCTAAGTAGCCATTGAGTATTTTTACTTATTATATTCTAATTATACGAGGTGTGTTCAAAAAAAGACCGAACTATTTGTGTAGCACGTCAACTAGCGCATAGAGCGAGCTGCAGAATTAAGTGCTGCTAGTGACAGGTTTTGACGCCTGAATGCCGTTTTCTCTGTCCCGTCACGATCTTCAGTCTTCGAGCTACACACGCTGTAGTGGGCACGGGCACACACCGTCCGGCGGATTTATAACGAAGTGAGAATGAAGATCTTAACACAACGTGTGTGTATAAAATTTTGCTGCTGACTTCGTAAAATCTTTACAGAGCTATTTCCATTGTCTTCCAAAGTTTTCATTACCATTTGCATTGGTGCACAGTTGTTGACCGATTTCAAAACGGGTCTCTTTCTGATCGTCGTCAACAAACACAGTAAGAATTTTTCAGTGATACGATACATTTAAATTTTTCTATCAAAATTTAATTTTACGATCTTAAATGGATTCTGTCAGAAAGTATCGGCATTTAAACGATGATTTACAATTACCACATCACGAGCTCTCTTCCCATGATCTTCGATATCGCTTTGATCTGCACTGACCATTGTTTTTCCCTCTTTACAAATTCTTAAACTAATCGTTCGCCTCATGCAGGCTTCCGCGTATGTTTAATTGAAAACCAGAATGTCTCTGAAACGTTTTAACCTAGTTTTGCTGCAAAATTTCATACGCACACGTTGTTCTCGCGGTCTTTCTTAATCACTTTGTCACTAATCCGCCGGCCAGCGTGTGCACGTCCCCACTCAATGTGATATACCTCAAAGACTACTGCTAATAGTGGAACACAATAAGTGGTAGTTTGTTGTCAAAAACTATCGCTAGGTGGGCGCAAAGCCGCGGCGCGTCGTTTGTGCTGATTGATGTGTTACTCAAAAAGTTTGGTCTTTTTATGAATACACCTCGTATTTCATTTTATTACAAAGTGTTTTGTCCTGTTGTTACAATTGATTTGTTTAGTGGTTGTTGTGTCTTGAATTTGTTTGTGTTCTGATTACATGTCAAGATTATTTTCTATATCTTAATACTTAAAATATAACAATTAGGCCTATGGACTGTAAGCTTCCTTTAGCCATATCCTATTCATAACATTAAAACGAACAATTCTTTACAAGTTATTAGTTACTGTTTGTTTAACATACATTTCATTCTTTTACTATTATCTTGAGTGAGAAACATCATCACTTCCTTCAAACTTATTTAATTTATTTTCCCTTATAACATAGGGTGTTTATTAATTATATACTTAATTTCTTAATTCCTTTCTCCATTCCATGTTAACACAAACTGTTCATCTTACATGGGCTTTCTCCCCTGAATAACATCATATCCTTTATCTATCTCTACTTTAAATACTATTTCTAACTATCCTTAACTATATAATTTTTATAAGCTCACTCTTAAATCATTTATTGGTTCATCAATGATTTACTAAGTGTTTTCTTATCTATTACTATTTTTTTTCATTTACAATATCTTTTTTCACTTATCACTTTCACCTTTAATTAATTGGTGTTTATCACTGATACACTCACTATTTTGGGGTATTTAAACATTCACTATTGCACTTTTTTAACTGTTTACATTAAGTGTTTCTTAGTGGGTAATCCCTATAATTATTTCTCTTTCTCACTTTCTCACTATTTCACTATTTCTTTTATCATAAATTATACATAGTATTAATGATATTTTTCTATATATTTTACTATATCTAACTCTAATTTTTTGGGTTAGTGTACTTTTTCTTTATTAGATTACTTTACTGTTTTGGTTATAACAGTTATATTAATTATTTCATTTACAATAATATTTATTTCCATTATTGGATAATTATTGGTTTTATTTACAATATTTTATATTTGAGTGTACCATTTCTCCCTTTTATATGTGGTGTTTCTTATTTCTTGGTTTCACTTCGTTTCCTCTTCATTCTTCTGCTTCTTCTCCTTCTTCTTCATTTTCAATTGGCTTCATTTTAATTCGGTTCTCCCCTTCTCATCTGGTTTGATTTTATTTAGTTGTAGGAATTCGTTCACTTCCTTCAATTGTCTTTATTCTTCTTTGGTTTTGGTTTTTTCCCTTCTTTGTTAGTTCCTGTTTGTTTGGTCAATCACTCGGGTTAGGTAATGTCGTCGTTTGTCGTGTCATTGTTTTTATATTTTATTTAAATTAATCATTTTATTTGATATGAAGTATATTTATTTTTAATATTATCTTTTTTATCCCTGGTACTGGGGTGGCTTATTTGTGTTGTAACAATATTGATATGCCACCCAGTATCACCATTTGGAAAAAGTAATGGATACGCTAAAGGGTCCAATGATGAATCCAAAACAGAGATATTTTTAATGGTACCATTAACTTTTGAAAACGAAACCATATTTCGTTCAAAGGGTGGCTCACCATCAACTGTACTAAATATTACTGCTACATCAGTTACTGCATCATTAGAACGGTGTAGATCTAAATCACGATTTACTTTAATGAGCATACAAATTTCTTTATTTTGATTTTCAACTCTCTGACAATGATCTTTCATTGCAATGAATGACCGAACGAAAGGATTAATGCGTTCCAATTCAAGAGAGATTTCGCGCATTATATTGTTATTGCATGTTTGATTATAGTGTTCACATAATCTATAATTGACAGCAGTGTCAACATCATAAAAATATAATTGCGCATAACATGGTGAGTGACCATATCCAGCAGTCATTGGACCTGATCTGTGATAAAAAACACCATGTATTTTAAAATGATACACTCCACGCGTAACTGTATCTGAAATTTTAGCTTCTGAGCTAACCATAGCAAATGAATTGTATTTACGAATGTTTTCAAAATAATTTTTTGACTTTCTTTTTATTGAAGGTTCATTTGAAGTAAGTCCATCATACAATGATTTAAAGTATTCATTTTGACTTAAGGCCGGTAATATTGCTTTACCCTTATGACAATATGAAGTGAATGCAGTCCTTTCACCTAAAGTGACCTCAGATTCGAAATGTTTTACATTGCAAACCTGCATTGTAAATGCATTAATCCACAATCAAAAGTATTACAATTTCTTGGAATGACATTCAGTGCGCATTTAAATGTATCCCTCAAAATAATTTCATCATTTTGTATACTATTTATACTATTTAAATTTGCATTTGGTCTATTATCATTTTGACTTTCACGTGAATATATATTCCTTCTTCTTTGTCTCTCACTCCGACCCGTCAATGTTATACTGTTTACACTATTTAAATTTGCATTTGGTCTATTATCATTTTGACTTTCACGCGAATATATATTCCTTCTTCTTTGTCTCTAACTCCGACCTGTCAATGTTCTATGTCGAGGCATAATGGAAGTAGGTGCGAATATCTGAATGTAAAAAAAAAACATGTAATGAAATTACTGAAACTAAGATTAGACAGGGTTTAATTTAAAAGTAATAAAATGTACTCACTTTTTTGAAATCACCAATAATAATTAGGCGAGAGTAAGTCAATTCAAATTGCTGCTACAAAATTTTCCTTTTGCAACAGGTGTATATTAAGCAAGCTGTATTTCACTTTCAAATGCACATTAATATATAAAACACAGATATCTAATATACAAAATATAAAATAAACGCTTTTTTGCCTTGACATACACTCCACAGACTATTGAAAAAGGAACATTTGAAATCACACAAAATGCACAGCTCATTCAGTCAGTCTGTCAGTAATTATTTGTCGGCAACATTTTAAAATTCTTTGGCGACAATCTCTACTCTGTGCGACTGTTTGACCACAGACTATTATGTGTTTGACATTGGCAGTATGAACGTAAACAAACGACAGACTATTATGTGTTTGACATTGGCAGTATGAACGTACACTAAAATGAAAAAATTATAATTTTATTGCCCGGCAACAAAATTATTTTATTTTAAACAATTACCATTGTTTGAAAAAGTTTAAATGAATTTTTAAGTGCAAATGAATGTTTTATTTAATTTAATTTAATGTATTTGTAACACATATTATATATAAATTTTAGCTTTCTGCACTCCTTCTCCATATAAACTTTAACTATGCCAAATCTTACACTCCTCCGTGCGCGCAATATGCTTAAAAAGGGGTACAAAGTTTTCTCTTCACGTATTAATATATAGATTATAAGTTAATTATAATTTTGCAAAGAAATAATTAATTATAAGTTATGATAAAGCTTAAATTTAAGTGGTAATTGTTGGTATATAGACAGAAGTGTAGATTTGTAGTAAGGGCCAAATAAATATTTTTCATTAATTTTTTTAGATTTCTTATACCAAACATTTTTTGCATACTAATGAGCTTTTAAATTAACAATTACAGTTACAATTTACAATTAACTATTCCTTGTCTTTACAGCAAACAGATTCAAGAAATGGAAGGTGACTTAATTGATTTAAGAGGCAAATTGGAAGCGAAGAGTCAAGAAGTGGTATCACTGCAGCATAGCCTACATGACAAGGACTCACAACTGTCATTGGCACAGCTAAGGATACAACAGGTACTAACAGCACTAGTGATGGATGTGGTTGTGTGCTCGAGTATTTTCACGTTTACCATTACACACTATTCAGAATAAAATTTGTATTTTTCCTTTACAATTTTGGTACCATACAATAAATAGATTTTACAATGTGTTAGTATGTAGTCTAATTAACTTTTTATTGAACACTAAATTTGCATTATGAGGGGTGTTTGATAAGTCCGTGCAAAGTGAGGAGATCGCACTCGTAGTAGATAAATGACATAATTTTTAATTTTCCACATCTCTGCTAGGAGCGTACACCACATTTTGGTAACATACATTCATAATTCTATTGCCAATTATTTGAAAGATGAAGTATTGTGATTTGCAAAAATGGATGAAAGAGAATTCCATGTGGTGATGAAACATTAATTTTTGAAAGGCAAAACTGCAGAGAAAACTAAATACAAGCTGGATAAATATTGTGGAGTTAGCTCCATCAGCTAGAACAGTTTACAAATGGTTTGGTTATTTTCATAGTGGTCACATGAGCACAAACACCGCTGAATGTTCCGGACGGCCTGTTGAGGTTACAGCTGCAGAAAATATTGAAAAAATCTATGATATGGTGATGGAGGACAGAATTTTGAAAGTGTGTGAAATTGCTAATACAATAGGCATCTCAAATGAACAGGTATATATCATATGTTATACGAACATTTACATATGTGAAAACTGTCCCCAAGATGGGTGCCACATTTGTTCTCACATTCGATCAAAAGCATGAGCAGATAAACATTTCTAAACACGGTTTGGAGCTGTTTCAACACAATCGAGAAGAATTTTTGCAGCATTTCATAACAGTTGATGAAACTTGGATACATGACTGTCAAAACCTGAACTGAACAAACTGTCAAAAACTGAACAACCTGAACAGTCAAAACAATGGGGTGCAGTAGGAGAATGTGCTCCAGAAAATGGGAAAACCATTCCATCAACAGGTAAGGTGATGGCCACTGTCTATTGGGATGCTCGTGGCATAATCTTAATTGACTTTCTAGAGAAGGGTGAAACGATAACTGGACCATTTCTGTTGGATTGTCCAAACGGGGAAATAAAGAAAAAAATGACCATATTTGACAAAAAAGAAGATTTTTTTACCAAGACAATGCACCAACTTACTCTTCTGCGATTGTGACAGCAAAATTGTTTGAATTACACTATGAAATTCTACTGCAACCCCTCTACTTGCCAGACTTAGCACATTCGGACTATTATCTGCTTCCAAATTTGAAGAAGTGACTTGCTGGAAAGAGATTTATATGAAATGATGAAGTTATTGCTTAAATATCTGCGTATTTTGAAGACTTCGATAAATCACACTATAAGGATGGGATCGAAATGCTTCAGCATTGTTGGACTAAGTGTATATTCTTGAAAGGAGATTATGTTGAGAAATAAAAAAGATTTTCCTCCAAAATTGTGTTCTCTTTATTTTTGCACTGACTTACCAAACATCCTTCGTATAATTATAATTTTGCAGCATTGTCTATGAAAAAGAAATGGTATGTTTCTAGTTGAGTAGTTCTGACGGTGAAGATCCACATGAGGGTGAAGTAAAACAGCTGAAATCTGAAAACAGTGAGCTCTACAAGAAAATAGAGCTATTTGAACACCAGATCAAAGCATTGAATCAACAAAGTGATGAAGTCAGTAGGGAGTATCAACAGTACGTGAATTCATTGAATGCACAGCTTCAAGATGTTACAGCAAAGGTGTGTTTGATATTAATAACAATATTTAGATAATAACCTGAACAACATGTTAGTAAGTTACCGTTCATTATGTGTGCATTTTCATTGGTTTTGTAGGTAGAGGGTGAACTGACACGCTGCAACAATAGTGAGTAAAATTGCTTTTTTGTACCAGCCATTAAGTGTTTCAGTATTCCCTGTTAAATTAACACAGCTACATTTCCCCTTCAACTTCATACTTATAGTACCTGGCTTGTCCAAGGGAATTGGTACTGTTGTTAGTGCAGATCTTAGAAACTTAGGATAATCGTTGCAGAAATAATATATACATCAAAAACTTACTACTACTACTACTACTACTATGACTATCAAACATAAGATAACAAAATCTGTTCATGGTTTTGGCTTGGTTTCTGGGTGTTAGGCCATGGCGTATTGTTGTTTCTTTATCCAGACGTTTCACCTACATTTGGCAAAGTATTTCTTCAATAGCTGTCATGACCTTATCAGCAACAATGATGAACTAGCTGGCTTATGAGGGCCAAATTATAATGATTGAACCAGCGCATTGTGTTGTTTTTGATTGGTGTATGCTTGACCAATCAGTCACACACTACTTGTATTGCAGCTGGCAAAATGTCACTGTTCTCTGTGAAGTCTGGTTACATGTTGTGTGGAAAATCTAACTGATTAAGAATAGAGTCTTTAGTGTTCATAAAATAATATTTAAATTTATTTACACATTAGGATAGCATTAAAGTACATTCTTTTGTCATAAAAATCTGTTTTCTAGTACAAATTAAAATAGACACCCAGCGTTTAGACATAAGTGAGTCTGAAGCATTCAGCAATGACGTGTACATTCAGCATTCAGGAATATACAAAAGTATGAAATTATAGCACGTAACTTGAATAAAAGAAAAATCATTCTTAATGTCTGAAGGAGTGAAATGTACAAAGGTTGAAAGTCCGAAAGTACTTACTTACTTACTAGCCAACGCCCACCCTTGGCTGTTGAGCCATTAGGCGACGCGCTGACCAGTAGTGTCGGGCTTCGGCGATCTCGGTGTCCTCATTGGACGGGGTGTGGTCTAAGGCCGGGCAGTCTCTCAGATGGTCGGCGTCCATCGTCGCGTGGCCGCACAGCTGGCACTCAGGGGTTGGCAGCGCGTGGAGGCAGTGCAGATGTGAAGCGAGATAGTCATGTCCGGTTTTTAGTCGGAAGTTGGCGACACACACTGCACGAGGGAGGTTGGGGTTGATTGGACCGTCGGTGACGAGGCTTTCCCATTTTTTACCCGCGGCCACACAGTCTTCGCTTATTCCATATGCTGACGGCAGAGTTTATTTGAGCTTTGGAAGATTGTAGGGACTGCGGGCGGGTAGGCTGGGGTAGAGTTGTGCCTTGCTTGGCCAGTTTATCGGCCTCCTCATTGCCCCAGATGTTGACATGACTGGGTATCCATTGGAGTTTTAGGATCCACCCTCGGCTCGCCAGGGTCTCCAGTTTCCCTCTACAGTCGATAGTCCTTTGGCAGTCGGTTTGAGAGTTCCGTGATAGACTGCGTATTGCGGCCTGCGAGTCGACTAGGAGCACGGCTTTTGAAGGGGGAGTGATTTTTTCCAGTTCATCAACGCCAGCGTGAACTGCTTCGATTTCCCCATCGTAGTTACTAAGGGGGCTGCCCACGGCTAAGTGTCCTTGGAAAAGGTGGCTATAGTACCCAGCTCCTGTTTTTCCATTGCCTGGAATTGATGAGCCGTCAGTGTAGATATGGATCCACTCTTGCTCGGGATAATCTTCGTGGATGGTTTGCAAAGCTGATTACTTTAGTTCTAAATCTGTGGATGCATGTTTAGGTGCTGAGTGGTTCTTAAGATGGTAGCTAGCTTGCGGTAAGAGACTGAAGAAGTCGTGATGGATATTCAGCGGCGCTGTTTCTGTGATGGCAATATCGTATTTTTCGGCGATGTTTTTGTACATGGTTAATGGGGTTATTTGTGTCTTTAGCCTGGGAGTAGGTTGTCGGTAGTCGTTCCATAGACGCTTGTAGACACGCCTGGAGCGCTCCCAGAATCGCAGTGCTGACCTTTCTCTATATGACTGTAATGGTTCTATCTGGGTTTGTGCCTCCATGGCCTCGGTGGGGATGGATTTTGCAGCGCCTGTTATTACTCTTAGGGCTGTATTTTGTGCGAGATCGAGTTTGTTTTGTACGCTGGCGCTTGCTGTGACGGTGACTTCGCTTCCATATTCTAGCATGGGTCTAATATATGCTTTATAGGTAGTCTTTAGGACATCTTGGTTAGCTCCCCACTTAGTGGCTGTCAATCTCTTTAGTAGTCGTGTTCTTTTTAAAGCCCTTTCCGCGCTTTGGTCCACATGAGGTTTCCACGTTAAGCGCCTATCCAATTATACTCCCAGGTATTTAGAAATGGCGCTTTCTTCCAGCGCTGTCCCGCTGTAAAATAGGCTAATTGGCGGTACTTTTGTAGAGAGTGAGAACAGTTGAAAGGTGGTTTTGCCAGAATTTACTGTCATTGCGTTTCGCTTTGCCCACATCTCGAGTTTTAGTAAGGCCTTGTTCAGGCATGCCTCAAGTGACAGTGTGTTTCCACTGGTTGCCCAGATGAGAAGGTCGTCCGCATAGAGGAGCGCTTTGACGCCTGGCACACTTCTTACTGCTTCGAGAATGTCGTCGATCATGATATTAAACAGTGAGCAGCTCAGCACTTCTCCTTGAGCTAGTCGTTGCTGTTGGATGCGAAATTTCAATGTGCAATTTGAATATCGGACTCGGATTTGTCTTTGGGACAAAAACGACTTAATCCATTTGAATAGTTTGCCAGATATTCCGTGTATGGCCAGCTTATGGATGAGCATGGGTTTCCATACCGTATCATATGCAGCTTTTATATCGACTAGCACTGCTAACGTTGACATTTTCCTGTGGAACCCGTCTTTGACATGTTGTGTGAAATTGGTTACGTGATCCATCGTGCTGCGGTGTCTGCAGAATCTGGCTTGAGCGTGGTCAACAATTTGTTTAGCCTCAACTAGTTGATTCAGACAGTTTGTGATCATCTTTTCTGCTAGTTTACACAGGACGCTCGTCAGGGAGATAGGCCTGTAGCTTTCTGCTGAGTCCGAAAGTGGAGACTCCTTGTATAACAGTTTTTAAATTTATTTAAAGCTACTGATTATTCTACACTGAAGCATAAGTAAAGCATTTAGCTGTATTAGAATAAGTATTTCAAAACAAAACCTTTTTTTTTGCAGAACTGAATTCTTAAGTGTGACTATTGTTTCTAAACTAGACTAGAAAGACTTCCTATCCTTTTTGTTTTGGACATTAAAAACAAGAAAACAAATTTTCAGATTATAGTAAAATAATTTTATTTAGTTACATTTATTTCAATATTACAAATGTAATAACTGATTATTACTGTTTGAAATGGACTCTCTGTGCGTGTGTGTGTGTGAAAAGAGGTTTGCAGAGAGAAAGAAAGCTGTCATATTATATTTATATCATTTGATTTGTACAGTATGAAACTGCTAGTATGGAATGTACTGAACTTAGCCAAAGAGGGCAGCAGCTGGTGAAACACGTGTCACAATTGGAGAAACAGTTACAGAGTAGAATCCGTACACCAGTGCTTCCATCGCCTGCATCGCCACAACCAGATCCTGCATTACAGAACAAATTGCAGCAGACCCTGGCAGAGAAACAGCAGTTAGAAAACAGACTTTCAGAACAGGTACATCTCTGTATACACGGAGTTTTTATTTTCTTAGTGAATTTGTGTATCCAATAAATTTTCAGACTTCTAAAATAATATAATTCAGCTTGAGAAGCTGCTCAGCCTTGTATTCTTCATATTATTCACTTTAGTTTGTACACTTCTGCCAGCATTTATTTCATATTTCATAATGTTCTGGAATACTTTTTTTATAGGATATTGTACTGTTTGAAGTTAATTTTTCTTTATTACATCAGCTTATCTGAAGAACAAGTTTGTGCCATGTAATGTAACATTAACAATGCGGGGTCTGAGAGTCTCTTACAGTTATAAAAAATAAGGGTCCATAATTTTTCTTACCTTGTAAGTTACTTTAAAATATTCTAATTACTGTATTATGATTTTACAATTTTTTTTAAATTTTTACTTGAGATACTAACATTAAAATGTGAATGTTTATATCCTAGCCCACACATTTTTTAAATGTATTAACTATATTTGAAATTGAAAGATGTTTAATGTAAACTATCAGTTGTGCTTAAGAAAAAGAAATTAAGCTACATTACAGTAGTGACAGATTTTTTTGGAAGCAGAATTCTAAGTGCTGGATGGCCAAAGAAGTGCAAGGCTCTTAGAGAAGCATGGGAAAGCAAGGCAGCTTGTTCATTTTATGTAGTAATTATTAAACAAGTTTTAGGTAACAAACAGATTAGCTATTTTAAATTTAAAGTTTTTAAAAATACTATTTAAATATTACATTTAACCAAATATTTTTACTTATAGGGTGTTACACAAAGTAACTTTAAAAAGTTCCCAGAATAATTTGTTTTACAAAAATTGTGTACATTATACTTCATTTCTAGTAACTCGCCCTTCAGCTACTTCATTACTTTGGCAGTCGTCACATTGTTTTTCTTTTAAAGTCAAATTCAAACAAGGAAAAAAAATAAAAATTGATTGTTGTCAGAGCATGAGAATATTGTAGGTGCTTGAGTGATGGTACATTGTGCCATGTGGCACAAGATACAATGACACCAAGATAGATTGGTGTGCTGCTGTGTTGTTGTGTAAAAGAACCTGATTGTTTGTTTTCCATTTTTCAGAACATCTCCTGATTGCATCCTATAGATAACAAAAGTTATCAATGTACATTTGTCTTATTCACTGTTCAGACTTGTGGAATGAATTCATGGTTCACAGTATTCTGCTAATTGCTAAAATTTCCATTAAACATTTCCTTTCTTTTGTTCAAACAAACATTTCTGTGCTGAGGAAAAATTACTTTAATTCCCATTCTTAAAACTGGCAATTTATATGCAGATTGTACAGAAAAAGCAAAAGCATGCCTCATGCCATGTGACTATATTGTTTAAAAATTTTTGTATTCATCAGTTATAATCACAAGGTCTCTTGACAGTATCATTAGTGTTTCTTTCTAATACAGTGAAACTTGGTTAATTCGAACTTGGATAATTCGAATTTTTGGATAATTCGAATAAACTGGTATTCCCCTTGAAAAACGTATTTAAACTCTTATAAAAATGGCATGCCTAATTCGAAGTAAAAAAATTTCGTTTGGATAATTCGAAGTTTTTTTCAAAGACAAAGTTTAAAATGTTTGCTTAGCTCGGAGTGTTTGCTTTCGTTTTGGTTGAAAACAGACACAATACAGTCATACACAATAGGTGTAGGTACCGTTATACCTAACTGTAATCGCATGAGGAATGTAGGGAATTCCAAACTTGCTCTGTACACAATACTGTACCCCCAGGGTAGTTTGGAATTTCCCCTACCAAAACAGAGTTAAGTCAGTAATGTTACAGTACAGTTGAATAGTGCGTAAGGTGTGCTGCTCGATTTAATTGCGTGCTGTCAAAATTGTGTTGTTCGATTTAATTTTAAAACTACAGTAGTGTTTTGGCTACAATTAGAGCTTACGTGTATTCTAGAGGTTACGTTCAGTTTAACAATGGCTAAGCGTGGCCCGTACAAGAGTTTAACTTTAGACGAAAAAGTTAAAGTGATACAAGACATGGAACGGGGAGCAAAACGAAAATGTGTCATTGCAAAAGAATACGGAATTTTACCGAACACTTTGTCGTCTTTCTTAAAAAATAAAAACACACTTATGGAAAACTGGAATAAAAAAAATGGGAAAAGTCGAAAGCGGGTAAGAACAGCAGATTATCCTGCAGTGGACGATTGTATTTTAAAGTGGTTCAAACAAACTTGTGACCAAAACATTCCTTTAAGTGGACCAATAATCCGTGCAAAAGCAGAAGAATTCGCAGAGGGATTGGGCATTCGGGATTTTAAGGCAAGTACCGGTTGTTTTGCGGGTTTTAATGACAGAAATGTGATTTCTTTTCGAAATGTTTGTGGTGAAAGCGGATCAGTGAGCGGACATTTAGTAGATGAGTGGCATGCTGAATTAGTGAAAACTATCGAAAATTACCAGCCAAAAAATATCTTTAAGGTCGACGAAACAGGGCTATTTTTTAAGTGTTTACCAAACAAAACATTTTCATTTAAAAACGAAAAGTGCAGTGGGGGAAAGAATAGTAAAGAAAGGTTGACAATTTTGATAGGGTCAAATATGGATGGGTCAGAAAAATTACCGCTTTTAATGATTGGCAAAGCAGCAAAGCCGAGATGTTTTAAGTCTGCAAGAAGTTTACTGGTAACTTACGAAGCCAATAAAAAAGCTTGGATGACAGCTGCATTGTTTGAAAAATGGCTTCTGAATCTTGACAAAGAACTTGGTCGGAAAAAGAGAAAAATTTTGTTGTTTATCGACAACTGCACGGCCCACAACAACCTTCCATCGCTAACGTGGATTAAAATTGAATACTTTCCGGTTAACATGATCTCAGTTGTTCAGCCTATGGACCAAGGGGTTAATAAGAATCTGAAACATTTTTATTTCTTTTATGAATTTGCTAACTGCTATAATTTTTTATTGTTCAACTAAGCTTTTCGTCATTACTGACATCTTCAGGTCTTACAACGTTGTTTAAGACCTGAAGATGTCAGTAATGACGAAAAGCTTAGTTGAACAATAAAAAATTATAGCAGTTAGCAAATTCATAAAAGAAATAGTAAGGATGGCTGCTAATTTAAACAATATGAAGAATGAAACATTTTTATCGTCGACAGGTTGTTATGAAAATCTTAGGAGTACCAAACAAAAAATCAATTAACGTATTGGACGCTGCTCATATGATAAATAATGCATGGAACAAAGTTAAGCCTAGTATGATAGCACACTGTTTCAGGGTCGCTGGTTTCAAGATCAGAAATGATGAAGCAAATGAAGTTGCAAACTCTACAAATACTGATTGGAACCATCCTGAAGAAAATACACCAGATGGCTGGGAAGATTTAAATGTTGATGTAAGCTACGAAGCGTATTTAATAATTTTTGAGTAATACCCTGTAAAATAACTCACTTTATTACTGAAATAAATTAGTTTCTTCTGTGCAATTAACGTACATTATTTCTGTTGCAGTACTTAACAAAAAATGTGAACTTACAGTATTGTTCCGTATGATGTTGGTTATTTCGAATTTTGGATAATTCGAATTTTTTTCCTTTCCCCTTGAAGTTCGAATTAACCAAGTTTCACTGTATTTGAAACAGTGTCCATCTTCTTCCTGATTTCTGGAATAATGTGTTGACAAACCTGATGCATTGTGAAGAATGGTAGCTTCCATATGGAATAGCTACCACAGCTACCAATGCCTTCCATATGGCAGCTTCCCACTGATATTTTAATTTCTGACAGTACTTCCTCAATATATTTCCTTATGTCAGAAAAACAATTGTGTCTCTCATATGTTTTCCTTTTCTGATTCACTATATGTTTGTCAAGTAATGACACATCTCTGATGGTGATTTTTGTGGATACATAAAATCTTATATTTCTGTACTGTTCAACAATTGACAGTTTTAATCATAATGAATACAAATGCATAATATATATAACACACGTTTGCTTTTTTTTGGAGAAGAAACAAGATCACGGGTACAGATCAGTGTGATGTCATGAGCACTGCTGACTTATAAAATAATTTATACATCATAGTTATTATTAAACAAGAGATACTGATTACATAAACTTTTTGAAGCTCCTCATATTATTGAGTCAGACTGTTCATGGAACTGCTTTAGCTGTTAAGAATCAATACTATAAATATGTAGTTTAGATGATTTTTTTGTCACTACAGCTCCCAGAGCATTTTTTAATTTATTTTTTGCTGTTTTTGGTACAAAAACACAAATACTAAGAACAAAGTATTTATTTGCCTGTAACAAATAGGCCTAAATTCTTCTGTCATTTTTCAAGGACCAAATACAGTAAACCCTCGATTTAACGGACCTTGGCTTAACGGACTTCAGATTTAACGGACAGAATTTGACAGACACAACGGAGGGAATAAAAAAGGGGGGAAAACTGATACATCAAAGCATGATAATGTTATTAGGCTTTTGAAACGTATAATGTGCATAAACTGCAGACTCTTCTGTTCTGGTGATATTGCTTGGCTATCGGAGCATTCTTTCGTTTCTTGTTTTGAAACACGCAAATTTTCTCATCTTCAATTGTATTTGATGAGAACGGAGTATTCATCAAGAATTCATTTAATTCTTCACGATCCCTGTCTTTGCGTTGTCGTTGACGCAGGCGTCGCACACGTTCAGTGGAAGACGTCACGACGACTAACATTGAACAATATACACTGATATGCATCTTATTTCACTGTGAAATATTCATCCATCGGCTAATACAGCAAGCATTACAGTGGCACGTAACTTTTCATTTCCCGTAATCTTTACTGTTACAGATTTGGTTCCTTTTGGTCCACATTAAATATACGTAATTAAAAAATATGGGCGTTTCATCGGCATTTACTATGTGTTCAAGTGAATAATTATGCTTCTTGCGTAAATGAATGACAGACCGCTGATACTGTAGGAGTTTTTCTTCGTAGTCACTCGGTAGTTTTAGCGCGAGTGATGTACGTCATTTAAGCGCAAATCCATTTCGCCGCATCATTCGTCTTTTACACCCGAAGCTGGCTTTGAAACCGGAAACTTTTAATTCTTCTGCGATTTCTAAAGCTTTTAATTTTAAAACATGTCTAGTGACAGGGAGTCCTTGCCTTCTTAAAAGCCGTATGTATTCACAGACGCTGGACTCTACTGCTACAAAACGCCTAACTTGAGGTCCCGCGAATGCTCGTCGCGCAGTATTTGCATTTAAAAGTCGTTACTTCTGTTTTCTCCATCGTCGAATACAGGATTCATCAATATCGAATTTCCTTGCGGCTTCGCGATTGTATGTTTTTTCTACATTTTGTATCACAATTAATTTATAATTCGCATCGTAGGGTTACGTTTAATTTGATTTGACTGCGTGCCTTTAGTCTTTACAATATCACTCATACCACAAACACACTACAAAAACGCCGAATGAAAACAAAGTACAGATAAGCAATGTTGTCGCTGTTACAATAGAAAACCACACTGGTAGTTTACCCGTTATTTAGAAACATGTTACTCACACCCCTCTACTCATCCTTTGTCTTGCTGCCTACAGAAGGGTGCGAACACACGCGCGTGCGCACGCACTTACACTTTATCTTCCTATTCATAAATCATAACGCCAGAGTTAACTACAGCCAGGAAGACTGCTGTTGCTTAGGCAGTAAACAACCCATAGATACCAAAAGCGTTCGTCCCGCCAGAAGTCAGGTATAACTTCGAATTTCGTTAGCGTGCGAATGCAAGCCGCATGCCAAATTAGCGACCATGTTTTTAGGAGAAAAAGTGCGGCTTGTATTCGGAACAATACGGTATTTGCATGATATTAATAGTATTAAAATTTCAAGTGTTATAGGCCTATTTGATTTAAATATATCCTCAAAAAACAAAATTTGCGATTTAACGGACTTTCGATTTTACGGACACCCCTCAGCCCCAATTAGTCCGTTAAATCGAGGGTTTACTGTATAAAGATTATTTTAAAATTTATCATCATGTCTATTGGTTGTAGCTATTAATCACTTCAAAATTATTGTCAGTGTAAAAGTCTTATAGAAATCAGATGTAAGGATTGCCTGAACTGTTCCATACTGACAATGTCTGCAGTATCCTGGTTCTCCAACAATCCTCATGCACAAGCAGTGTTTTGTCAACATTTTTCAAGGTTGTGTTGTGCAAGAGTTTGCCCTGACCTCTCTTCATCTTCCAGTGCAGTTCTGTCATATCTGAAGTATAATTACCATCCAAAACATCTCACACAGCTCATTGATTCATTGCCGTAAGCTTGCAGGGTCATTTGAAAGGTCTCAGATCCAGCTTTACCAACTTCGATGCAGAATTTGATGTTAGCTCTCTACTTTAGTTTGCAGTCCACTCTGATATTGTAAGTGTTCCCCTGTACATAATCACAAAAACTTGTGTAGCACAATTCCTGATGTGCACAGAATGATAGTATACTAATTAAAGAAATGCACCATTGATGACTGCTGCCTGCACAACTTTGTGTTGACATCTGTTTTTGTGCTACAGAACTAGTCTCAGAACTTTCTGATACCACCTGTATTGAGAAGCCAAATTGGTAAACAACAAACTTTGTGTTTTTGTCATGTTTATGTGAACAGTAAATAAACTTATGGATTAAGTGTGTAAAAGATTAGGTTGTATTCTGTCCTGCTGCTCTTGTTTCTTTTCTCTCATATCTTACATACTACATGATATTTATTACTTTAATGTTACTTTCACTTGTGAAACTTACTGTACTTGTTGATATTCCCTCAAATGCCGTTTCGGAGTTGTATTCTCCTTCTTCAGTGAGGTTTGAATACGGAATGTGTCAAGTAGTCGGTAATTTGTAACGGTTTTTTTAGGTGACTGGTTGTGTGTGGGGGTGTGGTGATGGGAGGGGGTTGGCGCGGGATTCTGAATTGTTGTATGCGTTGTGTATTATTATGTCGAATAGTGTGTTGGATTTAAATTGTAAATGTTCATTGAGTGTGTTGTTTGGTTGTGTTTTATTGTGTTTGTATATTTCATATTGTGTTGCGGTGTTGAGTTTACGACTTTTGGGTAGGTAGTGTAAAATTTCAAGATTGGTTTTTATATTGGTGTAACTGTGGTTTTCTGTCTGGACGTGTGTGGCAAATGTGGATTGTATGTTGTTATTGGATAATGCTTTTGTGTGTTCAGAAAATCTGGAGGAAAAAGATCTTCTTGTCTAGTTTAAAATATTCACACATAATTCAAACCAAACCTGAAGTATAATGTAACTTAATTCAACAATATATGTGTCTGGCATTTCATTTAGATTGCAGAAAATGAAAAATTAAAAGTTGAGGTAGTCGAGAGAATTGAAAAGATTGAAGAACTGGAAACGTCTTTAGAAAGATTAGAAGCTGAAAGGCCAGACGCGGTCTCTCTTCAGGCAGCCATAGAAAGTGATAAGGTAAGTTTTTGTTCTTATTTTTAGTGTGTAAAACTTTATAGAGATTTTATAAAGTAAAACAAGAAATTATCCTCGACAGGTTTGAGAAAAGTTTGTAAAGAGTGGATTTGTTGGTTCTTGTATTTTAGACTTAATTGTGAAATGAAACTTTTAACATGTTTGTGTACAAACAAAGCCAAAACCGGTACTGTGTCATTTTTTAATGACTGATGGCAAGCTAGTTTAACAATTAATAATGTGTGAAAGTGTAAATTTTAATTTGTGTTTGTACTAATGTTTGCTGTTTCCGTCACCATTCTTTAATATCAGCCTGGGAACCTAGTTACAGCACAGTAATGTTTAGAAAACTGTATCTTGAAATGCAAATGGTATAAGTATAACAGTTTTTTGTGAAAGATTATTTAATACTCAAGACACATGGTGCAATGCTGTTTATCTTCTTGCTTCCCAATATAATGCACAGTGGCGGCCCTAGCCTATCCAGCGCCCTGGTGCGAGAACTATCGTGCCCCCCCCTCCCCAACCTTTATCCAGTCGTTACATTTGAAACCTATCAGGTTACTACAAACACCATCCCACATCACACAAATTACTTACAAAATTGGATGGGAAAATAGGAGTAAGCCGTTATTGAGGATATCTGGGGTCTTATAGAAACCAACTTTTGTTTTATTTATGTTAAATAGTTTATTGCGCCATTTATAGAAAGTATAATGAAACAAAATTAAAAATTGAATTAGTAAGTAATGTTTATTTATTATAAACAACTAATATAACTTACAAAGTTACAAAAAATGTACTTTTCGAGCCTTTGTATTAGCAAAATCCCTAACAATATCACTTACTTCTATACGAGTTTTATGTTCGATACTAATTATTGATAAATTAGTTAATCTAGTTTGAGATATTGCTGACCTAAGATAATTTTTAACTAATTTTAATTTTGAAAAAGATCTTTCACTGTGGCCCACTGTGACTGGTAATGTCAAATAAAGTTCGTAGTGCGGTTGACAAATTTGGAAATGCTGAAACTAAACTCTTTGAAAGCAAGTAATTCAAAATATTTAATGGGGTTGTGTAATCATCAACGAACATTGGTAAAATTTCGAGTTCATTGAATAAGTCCTCTCCATTAATGTCCGATTCTGAACCATTGCTCAATTTCTGCTGTAAATTTAAACACAGCATTCTTTTTTTCTCAGAATTTAAATTTTTCCAATTGTTAATATTTTATAAAAAGGAAAAAGACATGTTGTTTTCATTTAAAAGTTCGAATCGTTCATCTAATTTTGATATCGTGGCATCCAGCAAATAATAGTAGAAATTTATTTTGAAATTGCTTTCTGGATCAGAGATGGGTTCATCCACAACCTCGTAATTAAAAAAATCTTTTTCTGGGACGGGGACGGGTAGCTAAGGGAAATTCAATTTCTGCATCAACTTCTTCGGCAACAGTTTTTGCGTTACTTATCATTTCCTTGAATGCAGACTCGGTACGAGTTTTGACTAAATCATCTTTTATTTGAGATATCATTTTGACTGCTTCTGAAAGAGCAACGTCAGATTTTTGCAAAGCTTTACTAATAATATTAATTTTTGACAATATATCGTACCAAATAACAAGAGAGCAAATTAATTTAAACGACTTTAGTTTTGATATTAATGAACTAGCTAAGTTTTTTGAGTCAGTATCTCTTTTGTCATCAGAATAAATTGAATATAAAGCATCATACATTTTTTCTAGGTTAAAACGAAGTATCTTTAATGCTTCGACTCTGCTCTCCCATCTAGTAGTAGGTTTTTTGGTTAAATGGTTTTAAAGTTAAAGTAGGAACCATGCTCATAAGTGTCTGCCAATGCGAAGTTGATGCTGAAAAAAATATATAAATTTCTTGAACAATAGAAAAGAAATCTGTTATTTCTAGTGAACACTTAGCTGCATCATTAACGACTAAATTAAGACTGTGTCCTGCACAAGGAACATAAAAAGCTCGTGGGTTAGAACATACAAATTCTAGAATTTTTTTCTGAAGGCCGATATTTTTGCCTTTCATATTTGTGCTATTATCATATCCTTGACCGCGCATATCCTTTAAGTCAATATTCAAGGATGTCAAAAATTCTAAAAGAAATGTTGACAGCCCTTGGCCAGTAGTATCAGTGATAGGGAAAAAACCCAAAAAATGTTCCTTCACTTCAGCATATTTTGTAGATGGGTTTAAAAATACAAATCTAACAACGACTGAAATTTGCTCCTCATGTGAGATATCAGGAGTGCAATCTAAAATAACTGAATAGTATTTTGAAAGTTTTAGGTCATTAACAATAGTTGTTTTAATTTTTTCGCCCATTATATAGATTATTTCATTCTGAATTTTATGACCAAGATAATGAGGCATACGATGTTGAGTTTTTTGGATGCGAGCAATGTGTTCCTGTAATACATTATCAAAATTAGCAATACATTCAACCAATTTCAAAAAATTTCCATTATCGGATTTAAATATAGTTTCAGTCTTTCCTCTTAATGCTAAACATTGCTTCACTAAAAATTGGATGAGATAAATTATTCTTTCTATTACAGCTATCCACCTTTTTTTTTCGCGCTCAATCTCAGCTAGGTTTATGGAGTCTACAGTGTTTCCTTTTAAAATACAACTTTTTAAATCAAGACACTTTTTAACACTCAGTAAATGGTTATAACTTTTTTCATGTAGTTCTATACTTCTAGACAAATGTTGCCAATCTTTATATCCCATTTTATCATTAAAAGTAGTGGCATTAACATTAAAAAGTTTACAGTAAAAACAATAAACAGAATCATTTGATTTTGAGTAAACGAGCCAGTCTCTTTCAACAGTTTCATTATTTCATAACTTCTTTATAATATATACATTTGAAAATGACCTGTTTTTATTATCCTTCGCAAAAATAAAATTGTTCAACTGTACTGGTCCGTGATTTACTAAACATATCCTTAGGTTATCTGATATTACTTCAGGCCATAAGGGAAGATCATTCATTGCATCTTTAGGAATTAATCCTATTTCCATTTCTGAAGAGGAATTGGCGCATTCTACTGGGTTACATTCAATAACTGGTAGAGGGGAAGACTCTGCAGACGGAACTGCAAAAATAGGACTAGAATCTTCGATATCTTCTTGATTTTCTTCTGTAACTAGATTTTCGAAAGCTGAAGATGGGCCTGTTAAAGAAAAGGTAACAAAAAGTAGGTAAATTAACCCTAAGAAGTGTACATTTTATTTCAAAAATATGATTTTTTATAGAATATATTGTTTGTTAACAAAGAAATTATTGTTATTACTACATTTATTCTATATATTATAATGAATACAGTTCTAAATATTATTAAAAAATAAATTATATATTAGACTCTTTAATTTTTAAAAAAAGAAGAAAATTATTTTAAAAGAATTTTATTCCAATGAGGGCAACGAGCCAGATCAGGGTATCAAAATATTTCGATTAATCTTTTTTCATTGCTAGTCAACAATAAAGAAAAAATCTAACACATTAGAGAAAAATGGAGTTTATGAAATACAATGTGCAGAATACGATGCTATTTATATCGGACAATGTGGTCGTGCTCTGAAACATCGCATTCTTGAACATAAAAAGGCGATTTTATGTTAACCAACCAATATTATGATATGATAACCAACACAGCCAATACAGGTTTTGCAGACCATTGCTTACAACACAATCACTTCATAGATACAAAAAAACATAACACTACTGCACAACATACAAAAAGGTAAAAAAATGAATTTGTTAGAAATTAAAAAAGCAATAAAAAGTAACAAAAATTTAACAAATCAAGAAATTGAATTCTGTGTATCTGCATATTAAAAGCTGTTATTTAGTTTAGTTAACTTTATATTTTCATTTAAATTATATTTAGATTTTTAAGATCCGTTCAATCCCTTCAATCCCACAATCCCTTCCACCTTCACCCCCTACACGTGTTCTGTTACACGCCCTAAACACCCTTACATCCTCTGTTTTGTGTTCATCATATCTTTGACGGTGACCTAATTAGTCGAAACAGCTGTCAGAATTAAAATAAAAACTGGGAAACTTACCCCGTGTTTATATATTTTTAAGAAAACCTTTGAATTATATAATTTGTTTAAAAAATTTCTAGAAATAAACAATATACGCCATTAATAGCGTTAGTTAGTAATAATCCATCAAACTTCAAATTAAATGAGAAAATCGTTAAATCAAAATGCACAATTAATCATTTATTATTTTTGTAAATAAATTTATCAAAAAAGGTTTGCTTTAATTTGAGATAAAACCAAAGCATTTTTGGTAGATATTATTTGAAAAAATAAAATCGTAATTTGCCTGTTTATAAAAAAATCGTTTATATTTTATGAATGACGTCTCGGCAAAATATTGTCAAATCTAATCAGATCTGATTATAAATGTACAGATCAAATTATATCTAATCAGCTATATATAATATATATATATATATATATATAATATATATGAAAAATGGCCTCTTTTGTTTTGATTAAAAGCTATTTCTTCTTTAGTTCTTAACCCTTTGAGGAGTTAAGGGGATAGTCTATGTTCGACTTCAAAAAACTATTATGTCACAAATGGGCTCTCAATAAGTGCGCGGGTGTTGATAGTGATGAGGTAGACGTTCACATCATCACGTGTGTATATTTTGTGAAAGAACGTAACAGACAATTAATAATATCCCTTAAAACTGATATTACGAATAGGTCGTCCCGTCTTGCCCTTCATATGGGGCAAGAGGGGACAAAGTGCATTTTCTCAAAAAAGCGTTAATTTATTAGTGAAATAGTTAAATAATTCTTTAAAAACTAAAAACATAAAGGTGGAACGTGTACCTCCCACCGCTCCTTACAGGGTTAATAAATTAGAACAATTACCGCAACTTACTGGATTGAAGAAATTTTTTGATGGAACTTGTAAATTTCTTCGCATTTACTTCTTTTTCAACTTTTCTTTTTCGATTCTGTGCACCGGAAAGTTTTTTTTTCACATCCACATCAGCCATCTGCAAACATTAAAGTTAATGCAAATAATCTGTATTTCTCGCTGCTAGCCCGTGTTTCCATTGCCATATATTTTTAGTTCAGGTTAACTTCAACTATATAAATAAGATAGATAAAATAAGTAGAATCGATAAAATTTACTTACTTTTCAGCAGGTTTCAAATAAATAATAATCGATCCGGTTGAATAATGGCGATAACCGACTTCTTCGCTCAGAGCTCAGAGCGACGTGTGTGGAGATCTAGAAGAAAGTATATGTTGTTTACATTCCACACTCAAAGCGCTACGAACGAATTTCGCCCACGGTAGTTCATTCGTAGTGCTTTGAGTGTGGAATGTAAACAACACCGTTTTGGCGCTACGAAAATAACAGCTCTGGTGTTTTGAACGACTTTGCATAGTTGGTACTAGATCTCCACAGTGGTTGCTCTGAGTGAACAAATCGCATTCCGTGTAGTTTCCCACAATAAATTTTATGATTTTACACCCGTAACAGTGGGTGTCGGGAAACTCTTCGATAAATAACTTTAGCAAATATGCACCGATTTTCACTTATCAAAATTTAATTGAATAAAAATTGAATTTAAGTTGAAATCTGAATAATTATCATGCCTGATGTGTTATACGTATCTAAGTCGTACTAAACAAAAATTAACCTAAATTAATTAGAGTATATTTCCTACTTAACGCTTCAGCGCCCCCCTGGGCCCGGCGCCCTGGTGCCGTGCACCACTTGCACGTATGGTAGGGCCGCCCCTGAGAGCACTGCATTTATTCACAAGTTCCCAATCCATAATTGAACGTGTTTCTCCACACAAGACACGTATTGGAGTGACAGAATGTTAAGCCTATGGAGGTGTGATGTACAGTGATTTCATGTATCACTGCAACACAAGTTTTTCACTGATGCTCTGGTGTCAGGTGTTTTCCTTTCAGGAGGCGGATCTGTTTCTTATTTGAACTTTGTTGTCTGAATTTTACAAAAATCAAGTGTTTTGTTGATGTTTATTTCATTGTAATGAAATGAAAGTTTAGGTACAGATGTTGAAATACTATACTGCCACGAACAGTGTTCTCACACAGAAGGAAAGTGTGCATACGTTCTGTGCTGCAACACCAGCTAAATTACAAAAACAAAAAAGTTCAGTATGGGTGTACTGTTTGCAGGTTGGGGAGTAGTTTGCTCCTGTGACAACTGCTTTACCCCTCCCACGTGAGAACTCTCTTCATGGCCATATAGTAATTGTAGTCCCCCCTTTTTTAAAAATCTGCTCCTATTGCTACTAATTATATAGTGTGACCAAATGTGAAACTTGATTTTCTTCTCCACCACATGGAGAGATTTTATTGAGGATTATATATCAGCGAGCCTGGTTGACTGGTAAAAGTAAATTGTTGTCATTGTTTGTATTGTTGAAGTGGCATCATTGAATGTTACAACTGTATGGAAACTGTTCTGGAGAGTTATTTGTTTCAAGGCTAACTTCTCGATTTCTACCAAAATTTGTGTGTATGGGGCCAAACTATTGGAGAAGTTGACCAAATCACAGTGTTGCAATAAATAATAGCAACAATACATAATAGCTTCTTGTTAATAATAGACCTGCCTGTAACATGTAACCAATCTTTGGTGTTTGTGCTTTCAAAAGATAGGGCTTGTAATTAATTTTTATTTCTCTTTTATCTTTTACAGATTTTTTCCAATAGGCCCAGATTGTATTTTATCTAGGAATGATGGTGGATGCAAAACTTTTCTGGTGTGGAGGAAGGAATTTCACTAATTTCATGTACCTTTTGTTTTTAGATAAAGGCTTTATCTAATAGAGCTTGTGTGCTCAATACTTGTATGAAGATAATCTTATTAGGTTTTCTATATTGTAGTAATGAAAGTCTGCAAATCTCTTAGTGGTAAATTGTTGCAATAATTTGTAGACCTGTAAGGGTGGTGGCCTTATACAGCTCCTGTTATTAGTTGAATAGGCTTATGCTGTACAAGCTCTAAGACTTCAGTGTTGATAGTTATTAAGCGCTTCACAACTTGACTCGGATGAAGAAACATCTTGTATATTGTAACCTGACAAAGAGTGTGTATTTGTTTGCCCCAAGTTGTTGGTGCCATTTTGTAATAATACTCTTTCTCGTATGGGTTAAATAGCCACACGTTGGTTGCGTCTTTTTGTAACTTTACAAAGTTCTACCCTTTTAGTTGGTTAATTAATTTCAGTTATTTATTTATATTGGTTTAAGTTTGGTTTCGATGCGATTGTAATATTATGAAGCTGTCGGTTTAATAGATTTCCTAATTAAAGTTAATATTTTTTACTGTTCACTGATTATTGTGGTTCATAGTTTAATGAGACGTTGACTTTTTATTCACTTGTAGAGACGATTCGGCTAAGTAGATGCTAACTGAAAGCATAGTTAGTTCATGATGAAAGTACTTACTTGGTGTGATGCCCTGGATCTCATGTAGAGTATATAAGTTCAGCTAAACATAAGATTAATTTTAAAATCCTCTTGTTGGCGTTAGAAGTGGTGCCGACAGTCGCATGCGGTCCACAGAGCCTGTAAATGTCTAGTCTAGTGAAATAATGGTCTCAACTCTAATCCTTTAGTGGAAATATAATTTATTTCATACTAATACTCCTTAATTTGGTGCTTTAAACAATTACAACAAGAATGTCGGACTTCATAATAGTAATTATGAAGTATAAAATTTCTCTTCGAATCTCAGGGTGGTCAATCTGATGTCGTGGCCATGCTATCATGCTATACCACTTTGTATTAGGTTAACTTATTTAAAATAAACTTGAGTTCTTTGAGTCTGCAAGATACTAAACTAGAAGACTCCACTACTATTATAATTGATTAGTAGGAGAGTGATTACATTTAAAAAATAAAAATCTTGATTAATTAGATAAAACTTCAAAGACGTCTGGCGTCAACATATAGGTTAGACACGGTGTGTCAGCATAATATCAGTTCAATTGAAATAAAAGAATAATGATTTAATAACTAATAAAATTCAAGTGCACAAAAGTTTATAAGTTCCTTTAGTGTGAAAAACAAACATCTTAAACACTAGATTGGATAACCTTCTACAGGTAACTTATTTACTTTCGCAAACATGGTTGGCGATTACAAAACGGTTTGAAAATTAAAACAAATTAACAATTCAATAAGGCCTAGCGTCCTTCTAATGTCAGTTAAAAATCATCTTATAATATAGGGTTAATAATGTTCACTGATTCTTGTTACTACGAAAATTATTAATTATAAACTTCATGAGGTTTAATGCCCCTTCAATGTTCAGTTTAAATTGTCTTAAAACTATACTTGGTAATATTACCGTTCATTTTATAAATTTCTTAAGACTAATTCAAAGTCACTATACTCTCTTTTTATTTTATATTCCCGCAATTGCAAGGGATTGTACACTTTGCAATTGAGTCGGACTGTCACTCGATTGATTTACTAGGTTAATTAAAACCTTTAACACCTTTGAAAAAACTGGGTTAGGTTGTTCTCAGCATGACGTTTGATACGCGCACAGGTTAGGTTAACTTTCTCTTCTTGCGTCTGGAGCTCTTGTCTCATCTCCTTCATCGACAGTACAATAATGAAGCTTAGCTTGGTATTGGTTTTGGGCCAAGCCTCGCTATAATTATTTTGATTGGTGGAATGATAGATGACATTCCATCGAACGTGCCTCCTCCCCTTATAAAATTATTTAATTTTCTAAAAAGGCTTCTGACTTTGGGTTGGAGAGTATGAAAATGACGCTTAGTATTTTATCCAAATTGATACAAATATTTTTAAACTCAATTAACTTTCTTATGGTTTTTGTGAGCTCTAATCTAACCTTCGTTTGCAATTGTCTTTTTGGATAGTTAGATACCCCATAAGCCATAATTCTGTTTATGTTTGACAAAGATCACTGTCATAACTTAGGTCTATTACAATATTTTGTATTAAAATCTATCTTATATTTATTTTATTTACAATCTGATTTCGCTAGTACTTGTGTCCACTAATATACAGTCTATTTCTGTCACTGGGTTACATTATAATCCCTTACTGGTGAAAACAACACTAAATTTGGTACTAAGCTTTTACTATGTCAATAGCCTCATGACTTAGATTTAATTATTTTTATTCAATGGTTGTATCTTTTGAGTGGGTTACCTTACACACTTAATCCTAAACACTCAGTTCAACTTCTGGTCACTTTAGTTTGGATTTCTATACAGTTATTCTCTGGAATTTTAATCTTTTAATTCACCTATAGTTTAGGCACTATATGGTGTTACTTAACTTACCTTCACTCTCCTTTATGTACTTAAGTTTGGAGTCATCATCCTGTACAAAATACTCACAATGGTTATTCTAAAGTTTTACAATATTTTGGTTGATAATATAATATACCCCTTTTCTGATAATGCAGTAAAAGTTCTTGCATCTAGTCTCATTATACAAGTATGTTTAAATTACATTATCATGACAGATTTCTATGCTAATTATAATTGTGTCACATCATATAAGTTACTTTGAACATTACTGGTTCTATTGATAACCATCTTTCATCTCTATTATTTATTAATGTTAAGGTTTATTAGTTTGCCTATTGGTAAATTTAGACTGTCCATTTCAGTATTTGTTTTCACACTAATTACAATATATTTTCCCTGTTATGATAGCTAATTTTATTGTTAGTATTATCCTTATAACATATAAGTTCATTACCGTCCAACAGAAATTGGATTAATAACCATTTCATTATTTAATTCTGTTATTTTAAGTGCACAATTCACATTGAGTTAGGTTATGGGTCGCCTATTTTGGTTGACAACAATGTGTTCATCTCATGATGAGTTTTTATGTCTTTCATTTATTAATCTTATAGTATTAACAATGTTAATTACTACTTAAGGTTTAGTATACAATTTTTTGTCTTTTATCACTCTTATTATAGCTGTACTGATGATTATCGGTTCATAATTTATATCCCTACATTTACTCTAGTTACATGACTGGCCTACAAGATGCACTTTTGTTATTCTTTCTGATACACAGTTAATTTACCTTTAGACTATTTTTATTTCACTCTCCTGACCATTATTTATTATCATTAATTTATATTAGAGTTTTTGTCAGTCAAGTCATCTCAATTAGTTTGTCAATGTTTCATTGTTATTAACTGTTCTTCACTCTGGGCTTCTTTTGTTATCACTCATTCATTTTGTATTGATTCTCATCAAGCATAGGGTGTAGGACAAATCTTATTTCTTCCTGCTTTTGTATATTGTGTTGGGTTTTGTAATACTGTTCTTCAATCCACTTCATTTTTCTTCTCTTTGTCTTGGTTTTTCTCACTTCACCTAATCTATTGGGTTATTTATTAGTCACTTTATGTCTAGTCTATTGTCGTTTTGTCTTCATTTCTTTAACGATACTTCTTGTTTACTAAGGATGTCTTCTTTATTTTATAACATTAATTTATATCTTGATCTCCTTTCTCAACTTCAAAGTTTAGGTCTGGTTGTTCTGGTGATAGGTGATTGTCGATTATTGTTTCTTGGACGACCCTGGTGTTACCATGATATTATGTAACGTTACATTATTAAGTTTTGTTTCAAAATGTTTTTATGTACAAATTATTGTAGATAAATTTATATAGATAAAAATTGAACCCTTCTTTGTTTATTCAGCAACCTGGAAATTATAAGTGATGGAAATCGTCAATAATCCTGTGTGTTTTACAGAGATATTATTTTGAAAATGTTGTTTTAAATAAACTTATTTTTTAAGTGAACAATGAGTATTGCATTGTTGATAGTTTTTTTTTGTAGTTACGAACATCTGTAAAAAATAATCTCAAATGTTAAGAAATGGTTTGCAAATTGTTCCAGAACAGTGAATGTTTCAGATACCTATTGGAATGTCCAAATTCTTCCAGAACAGTGATAACCTATTGCAATGTATCGCAACTTGATTATTTTAAAGTGTGGATTTGAAATTAAATTTGTAATGGTGGATGAAAGGCAGAAAGGGAATTTGTCTACAGCTGAGTTTATATGACAACACATTGTAGCCTTTTTCTTAATTTTTTTATACCTTTAATTGTTCACTTTTTCTATTGTTCAATTGCTCAACTTCAAATAGGAAACAGAAACTTAAAAGGATTTGTTTGTAGTGTATCATATAATTTTTCATAAATGTAGAACATTTTGCTATTCTCACAAGTAAATCTAGCAGTGGCGATTTCAGTTGTTAATTCCAATCTGATTTTATGTTCACAATATATTGTTTTGTCTTACTGTGTACCACTGTGAGTAGTCGAGTATTTCTTATTGTTTTTATTTAGAACATGCTGTTACATTTAAAGATCAATTGAACTGTGTACAACAAAACATCAGTCACTTGTATTTGATATTTCTACAAATATTATTTTGCCACAAAATTTATGTATTCTTATCAGAGAACACACTTTCCGATATAGACCTTTGAAAGCAATGAAGATTTTACCAAGGAAGTTTTCATTTTTTTCACTTACTACTTTAAACAGAGAATTAAAACTAATCAGAGTAAGAATCGTATGCAGTGTATAACTGTTATCTTTAGGTGAAATGAATAAGTATAGAATGGAAATTAGCCATCGGTTTTTCTGAAAGTTGCTAAAAATCTTACTTCACCTGTCTCGATGTTTATTATCTGAAAACAGGAATTCATTGCTAAATGATAACGTTGTAGTGTGTGTGTGTGTACTTTGCAGGTAGCTGCATCGAGAGCTGTATCACAGAATACAATATTAAAGAAACAGCTGGAGGAATTACAGGATGCTTTCAATAAATTGGTAAGTTTATTGAAAACACATGCATGTCCTTATTTGCGTACATGACTGTGCAGTATTTTCATGGATATTTGTTTTTGAATTTTCCCTTTTTTTTGTAACATTTTGTGGCATAATATGCAGAATTGCATGTACTTGACTTGCCCACTGCATTTAAAGTAAGTCTGCTCCTTTGGTCAGTTCAACTCTTGGCAGAATTTTAAAGTAAGGTATGTAGAAGAAAAGTGTGATTAATTGGTGTATTCACGTAATATTTATGGCAAAATGTTTCGTTTCATACATAAGTCTGCCTGCGTCCTTAACTCTCTCTCTCTCTCTCTCTCTCTCTCTCTCTCTCTCTCTCTCTCTCTCTCTCTCTCTCTCTCTCTCCCGCGCGCGCGCGCGTGCGCACACACACACACACACATTGTAGTAGTGTGTAGTTCAACATGTTTTTGATTTATATTATCATATATTCTAGTGAAAAATTATTCTGTTTATTGACCTGGCTTAACTGATCTAACAAGGTTTAGGAAAGGTAGAGAGATTACTACTATATAGTAGTCATGCCCTGTCAGTTAAAAGTATCTAATCTTATGCTGAACTCTACAAAATTCGTGCAGTGTTCAAAAAGTTCAGATGGAAATTTGTTTAAGTAAATGTTGAAATAAATAGGGTTTTGAGGTTATGAACATGTTTTGAATATTTACGTGAGTTTTACATATTTTTGTTTCCAACCTGACAATGTTAATTTTTATATTGTAACAATGTTATTCCATTTGGTGAGATTTGAGCAAGTGAAACTATTTTAAATATATTATGAAAGATGCAGCTTATCTCATTCCATATACTCCGTTGTAGATATAAGTTAAGGAGCACACAAGTCCCAAAGGGAAAAAGGATTAACAGAGTTATGGATTACCTGCATATTGTTTTTAAATAATTGTTAATGGTTCTGCTCATGGGTGCTTAAATTGCTCAGATGTTGGCAGTGTATAATTTAAAGAATCACTGTGCACCGCTGCTGCATTAATGACCTAATTGTGACTGACCATGCAGTGTGAACATAGCAAGAAGTGTTAAGTGTTCAGCAGGGCTTGCGGAGATGATTTATGCAAGCCCTGATCGAGATCGACTGTGTAAAAATGTATTTATGTGATCCAAAATACCAAACAGAATGTGATATTTTGCATTGTTCGTGTCATTGTTTAAATCATAATTGATAACAACTATGGAACCACATGGATTGTGGAAGTAACTGAGTTTGTAGCCCATCATTAGCCAGGGAAATCACTCAAATGTTCTATCAGTTGTGGTGGTAACTGTTGTATATTGGCCTTTTACTGGACGTTAGTGTCTCAATAATGTTATGCTTATTCAATAAGTAGTTGTAAAATGGTTAGTTCAGGCGTTGCCATAAAAATGATGTGTTTCATCTGTGTGTATGTATGTGTGTGTGTGTGGGGGGGGGGAGAACTGGAAGCTGTTTGTATAGTATTTAATTTTCTTATTGTCCTTTTGTTTTATGAATTTTACAAATTGTGTTTTGTTTTCAGAAAAGTAACAAACTAGAATTAACAGAGAAATTAGAACATGAGCAACATCTTAGCAAGGATTTGAGTCAACGTTTAGCACAACTTCAAACTGTAAGTAAACAGCAATTACTCAAACTGTTGAACACATAATGTAAATTTGAGTCTATATGTTTATGTGGGGGGAGGGGGTATGCATATGAAAGGACGCAAGGATATGTCTTAAAGAAATCCACAACTTTGTTAAGTCTTGAATCTAAAAATTTAATTGTAATGCCATAATCACAGCTGAAATAACGCAGTTGTTCTCTTAGTTTTACTGACATGTTTGAATTTTCAAAATACAAGAATGGTTCTTGAATCCAATTGAATTCAGTATAACTTTTAATCTGGTTACCAAGAGCGTGTAACTATTCGTATTATTTAATAAAAAAAACACTTCCAATATCTCATTCTCTCACTTACCTTGTGGATTACCCAGGGTTCTATGGACAAACCTATGAACTATAGAAGTGATTCACCGGGTTTGACTGGTGAAATAATTACGCTAACTTATGGTTTTCATTAAATAATCATCTCATTTATTACTCTTTCAAAATTTCTAGTTCTCCTACTTTTTCTTTCTCTTACTCTTTCTTTTTAGCAGTTAACTATGAAACACTTATCAAAAACAAAAAATTACTTATCCAACTAGATTACATGTTAACAAAGGCAAGCCAGTACTTTTAACCTCTTCTCATTTTCTTTTACATATTCATAAACCCCGTATTGAGCTCTTTTAGTTTTTCAAATATTTTAGTAGGCTGTTGTCTAATTTATTTATATGGTTAAAGGTTTAAAAGTTTTAAATGGTACTCATCCTTGCTATAGCCATTGTCCAATTATTTCACCACCGCTGCAGATTCATTACTTTCACAAGACACTCCGAAATATGTTCTGAACTGTTTAAAACTGATGTTGTTGACTGTCGGTTCACATTACACTCTGGTACAGATTTTAAAACAATTTAAGTAAAGTCTTTTTTTATAGTCGGCCGACTGAATTTACCCGGGTACTTGGTATGTATGACTGCGCGGTCTGAAATCTGGATGTTGACTAAAGCGTCCAAAAATGGCTATCGGACTCGCTGCTTTTTCCACTTCATTGTCTGGTAGAGCGCCTTGCCCGTTTTGCGTTGCCAATTGCTGATTGGCGGGTGAATGTCTTGCACCTTTCTCGACATCTTGTGACGGTACAATTCTGGTACCATAATAAATTTGTAATGGTTCCAAACATAATTATTGTATTTTTATTTTATAACAAATTTTAATAATAATAATTTTATTTTGTATTCCCTATAAAAGTTTTTCTGAAAAGCGTCAACAACGCAATATTAAGTTGACAGGATTTATGTCGAATTCAGTGGAAAATTACAAAAGCAACAAAAAACTGTTTGTTACAATAACAAGTAAACAAGACCAACCCATGTTTACGTCAGACGCAAAGAATGCTAGGTGCTTTGTATTCGACTGGGCTGGGCTGCTGAACAAAGAACCAGTGACGTAGTTTTGCCCCACCTCTGCAATACACAGTTATGAAACATTGTCATTCTTGTCCAGACAGTGAATTGTGCCGGCCGGCGTATTCACCAAGGGTGGTATTACACCACCAAAATGTATTATTAACAGTGGTACAGTAAACAATTTTTCATTAGAACATCGGCTAAGTGCAATTCACAAAGTGCTGCCAGAAAATCTGGCAAAAGGAAGATATGTGACAGTCCAGAATCAGTGAAATCGAAGTGTTCGATGTTCGACAAAAGTTGCAGCTAAGTACCGTTGGCCACAACAAATTTCAATATTTCATTACAACAAATAATATAATTTCAAAATTATAAATGACCATTTAATTCATTAACAAAACTAACTTTTTATAATGAGCTCATAATAATTGTACCAGAGAGAGAGAGAGAGAGAGAGAGAGAGAGAGAGAGAGAGAGAGAGAGAGAGAGAGAGAGAGAGAGAGAGAAAGAGAGTGTATAATTATCAGATACTATTAACAAGTGGTGGGTTGTGACCATTTTTCACGTAAAGTTATGCATATATATATATATGTTTAACATTGTAATAATATATATTAACAACCTTTTCATATTATGTATTTTGGAGGGCTATTGAAATGTTTGAGGGGATTTTTTAACTTGTATAGTGGAACTGTGTCACATGGCGCAATCTATCATAGCATATAGTATATAGTAGCATATAGTATCATAGCATATTTCGCACGGATCACATGTTGTGTAATTAAACAATATTATTAAACGGTAATGTATATGGTAAACATTTCAACCAAGTGTCATTATTTCAAATAACACTTTCCGCTACTTTGAGTTTCGCTTAAACGAATTCTGGCCTAAAGGTAAGTAAAATTTCATTGTTTGTAATGACGGCGCCCGGAGCAAAAAGTTGAATAAAAATTATTGATATTATAAAATAATACAACAATCTTGTGAAGGTGGTAAGGAGACCATGTGCGTGACTTTTACGTTGCCAAGGGCAGCACATGCGCGCTCTTACACATTCCAATGTTCTAATTTCTTTTGTACCTTGCACTGCATGACACCGAACTGACTACCGGGTGTTCACAAAAGTCACACATTTGGTGATCTTAGCATGATTGGCTACAAATTGTTACAAGAAAATTATGAAATCAAAACCCTCTGCTTTGTCCCGTTACGATACCCCCCCCCCCAATGAGAGGTTTTCTGCCGAAACAGAAAAACTCTCATTGCCTAAAACCTAAGAGGACCAGCTAGGATATGGTGCCACGACCCCCCGTAATTCCGTATTAAAATCATGGGTAACTTACCCCCCTAGTCCGGCGACTGCGGCCGCACCTGCATGACCTTACTGGACTTCCCCTGTTGAGATCCCAACACCATAAAGTCAGACAGGCATGCCACCACAGTATCACCAGACTCTGTACCATGAAGTATTACTCGTAAATAAAATGATTAAAATATTTAAATTGTGTCACCTACCTTTATTTGGACGTCAATTGAAACAAACTTAAATCTTGACGTTCTTATGAAAATTAACCAAAGTGTCGTCTAGTGTACTCAGCAGAGAAAAACAGGTCAATGCAAATAACAAATACATATTTATACTTTCCTATAAAACATTATTTTATTTCGTTTTACACTGTTATTCTTGCTAAACTACCACATCAACAATTTCGTCTTTCTCTACATTTTGTATTCTGAAAACAGATTCTGAAATATAGTTAAAAATCATTCCTGTAACCTTATATTTACTTATTTAACTAGAGTATATCTACTTTAGAAGGCGACCCAGTTTGCTCACACTCTCAGTCATTCATTATACATTTTATATCGTAAAGCGCTTTGTATTTAATTTTCATAATTAATACTGGTGTTGAATTTAGTTAAAATTGAAATTTTTTTTTCTGTTCAACTGCTTATATTAGGTACTCATCCTTTCATCGCTGTCTCATCCACGTGGTTACACCATCACTGCTAACTTCCGATCTCCTTAACACACTCCGAAAATAACTTAAACTGTTAATGTTTGTGAATTACATCTGATGGATCACTATTACATTCTTTATTGTTGTTTTAAATTAAAATCACATGATTTACTGGTCGGCCGACCCTAATTTGCTCGAGCTAAGTTTTTATACGACCGCGTGGTTCGATCACTGTAGTAAGACAACAGACGCTAACTGTGTTTTTCGAGATGGCCAGGCGTGCTTCATCCACGGCAACTTGGCCTCCCATTGGCTCAGGAAGGAACCACGTGACAATAATTACTCTCCTTTCTGATTGCGAGTCTGCCGTAAGCTGGCGGGCTTACCATAGTCTTGGGCTCGCAAAAAATATGCGATTATTCAAACGCGCGAACAAGCAGGCGCGCGCTTGAGACATTCCAGAGTACCTGGTAGCAGTGCTTGTTGACAGATTTTCTTGACCAACATGCAGATGGGCGTTCCCCACAGGAATTTCTGTTGTTACAGATTGAGGCCTTGTGTGGGTAACTACACTGCGTCGTATTCACAATTAAAGTTAAACCTATCATCCCATTCTACCCCGTTACAGTACCCCCCCAATGAGAGGTTTTCTGCCGAAACAGAAAAACTCTCATTGCTAAACCCTAAGAGGATCTGTGAGGATATGGTGCCACCAACCCCCCTTTAATTTCTAAACACATCATGGCTAAACTACCCCCCTAGCTCGGCAACTATGGCTGCACCTGCACGACATTACTGGACTTCTCTATCCGAGATCCCAACACCGTAAAGTCGGACAGGTACTCACCACAGTACCACCTTACCTTGTAACATTCCAAATAAAATTCCGTAACTGGCCTTATACCATACCAGATCCTCGACCGATATGTATCCCCTTACATACATACTGGATTGCCTTTAGCAAAATACTGGGTGTGTACACATATTCATTATCACACTACACACTATCTCCACATTAATTATTAACATAAAATTCAAATTTTGTTCAAATAGTGAAATAAACCTAAGTCCATTATCAAAATCCACATCCAAGTTAATTTACATCATCTCTTTCTATTAATTAATTTCATCGCAAATTTTAAATCTTTCCAAAAAATCCCAAAATCTTTTAAATGAATTTACTTTATCATTCTTATTAACTAGATGCTAACAATCATAATAAACAAATAAAAATAAACAACTTATTTCTACAATAAATCCAAAAATAACTACACTTGATTACAAAAGATAACATAAGATAAACATCATGAATCTGCTGACACCTTCTCTACCTATAGCGAACATTAGAATTTAAAATAAAATTCTTTACTGCAAAGAACAAAAAAAATTTTTTTTTTTTTTTTTTTTCAAAAAAAATTAATTTCCAAAAAAGCTATTTTGCCAATTAATAAAAATAATTATTCAATCATTTCATTATATGGATTAACAAAAGAATCTATGAATCAATTATAAGGAACATACTACATCTCTAACACCAGTCATCAGCTGATACCTTATGGTCAGGTGAATGACCTTACCCTAGACACATTACACAAAATTATACAATGTAAAATACATAACACATGTTTATAATTCCTACACTCTAACACAGTACAAACTAATAAAACATATAAACACTTTCCCTCCTAGAATAATTATCTTTCAAACCAATAAATTCATCTATAAAATTATCATATAGAGCAAAACATATTTAAATCAACTACTTCTGAACAAATTATCTACTTGAAAACGTTAATCATCTTCCATTGTCATAATATTTCTTAACTCAAGATACAATCATTTAGTTACCTCATCAGCTCATCAACATACTTCAGTTTAAGAGTTTATTGCGTTACTACCCTTAGTTACCTCCTTCCACACATCACTATGGCTCCCCACTGGACTGTAACGCCCAGTTGCTTCCACAAGGACTGAAATTAGGGAGGAATTTTGGCATCTCCTGTCCTTGCTTCGGCCTTACATTTTAAAATTCAGATATCATAATACCTGATTATATAGTCACAACCTTAAGACGGGTCTATCACCCTTTTGTTTGTTCCCACGCGAACAAGGTGATAGCTGCTGTTCCATAGTTCCGGGGATTTCCCCTTGAGTCCCCCCGCCCCCGGTAATTTCAAATTCACACCAATTTTCAAAGGCAACCAACCATGGTCAGTTTTACAATTTCTGCCCACAGCTGATTGTCGTCCAAAACCACGATTAGTGCTGGTGAAACAGTAATCGCCCGAAAAGGCGGGGAAATCTTGTCATTAGCATGTTTTTACTTCATCATTTTTCTATACACTGTACGATAGTAATTGACATATAATATAATATTATATAAGGTTGTACAGTGTATTTTACGCCCTATTTAGGCCTCCGATGATGATAACATGCTTTGATGTTACTCATCAACACTTACCGCTATCTACAGTGACACATGCCGCCACTGCAATAGCCTAACTTATAGCTAAACTTATGTCCTTCTGCACTTACTAACACCACATTCCACAATTTATTTTCTCATCTGTTGACAACTAACAACCCCCCGAAATCATCCATTAATCTTGCACGATAACAAGTTCTCTTTTTTCCTTTGAATAAAATTTTTATATAGACATTTATTGCAAGGCCCATCTTTCATTTCGTACAAATAGTGAGTACCACCAAATATTTACTTGTTCACCTAAATTCATTTATTCATATTTTACAACCTAGCATCAACTAATAATTTCAATTTAATTACAATTTAAGTTACGATTTACTAAAAGGAATTACTCTCTCTCCTTCCATTAAAATAAACCTTTGCTTTGCATCTGCAATAAAATTAAAAACATTTTAATTTTGGGTTTATTTTCAAATTCTATTAACTCTTTATCTTGTTACATTTTACTACTACATTTCAATTATGAGTTTCTATTAATCATTTTCATAACCCGCCTCTCAAAACTTTCAAATTTATTACCAAATTCCTATCTTTTAATTGAATTTAATTTTTATTATAAACACTCATAATTATATCTTGACAATTATTAAAACATAAAAAACTTATTATTATTCTAAAATTGATTGCAACTACAAATTGATTACTACAATATAATATACACAAGATACTCTGAATCTTGATTTTACCGCCAACCATGGTCCGCGCCCAAAAGTATGTTCTATCGACATAGACAGGGAGACGGTCAGACACCACACGTGAATTCACGTCCCCCTCTTCGACAACTAAATTACATTGCCTTACTTTTATTACTGTTAGCTACATTAATTGCAATACAAAAATTTCCTCTCTTTCTCATTTATCCAAATCTGCCGTCTGACCATCTCCAAGCACATGTCCACAAAACACTTTTTGGTTAGGATACTGAAAAATTTTTTAATTTGTAAATCGTAATTTACAAATTATACTGGTAATATAATACTTGAAAAATTGCCTCGCTTTCTTTTTGTTTTAATACACTCTCTTAGGCAATTGTTGGTACGTGGGGTGGTGCACCTGTTATGCACCTTGACTGTAAAAAATTGTTTCCTCACGTACCTTAGGGGTCCCCCTCCCCGTTCAATAATCTGGATGAATTTCTAATTGTTACCAATTTTGTGAGGCCGGACCATCGTCGCTTTCACCACCAGATGGAAGTTCCGCCAACTATGGTCCGCCTTCAAAGTGCCAAAACCCACGGTCAGGATTGGTAAGTTCGTGACCGCCCGAAAATGGGGGAGGATCCCTTCTCATTTAATTATACCATAATCTGTGTTTATGTATCAAAACCTTAATAAAAAATGCCTAACATCACTCAGCTAGATAATACTTCTTTAATTGGGTCACATTATACATTCCTTTTATTTCTCGGGTTTGCAGATCTACCAAAACATGCATTCTCCATTTTCACTTCACTAACTTCATAGGGACCATCGTATAATAGGAAGAATTTTTTAATCTCTTTGTCCAAGGCTGATGATTGATCGTGGTTTTTTATTAATACCAGTTGGCCTACCTCATATTGGAAGGGTGTCAAATTCCTGTCATGTCTTCTTTTACGCTGTTCAGCTTTACTCAAAAGCCGCTCGTTTGTAATCACCAGTTTCCTCCCATGTGGTACCTCAGTCCGGGTTGGAAATTTTATCAGTTCCTCTAATATGCGTGATGGCCTTCTCTGAAACATTAACTCATGCGGGCTGTAGCTAGTGGACTCATGCAGACTACTATTAATGTACCCTTCTATTTTGTACACAAATGTGGCCCACAATGAATGTTTTTTGTGGCAGAAAGTTCTAAACATTCGCCCTAATTCCCGCATAACACGCTCACCAGGATTTGATTGTGGATGATACACCGATGTATGTTTAAGTAAAATGTTTTCCCAACCTAATGTTTCCCTCCAGGTGTTGCTGGTAAACTGTAAGCCATGATCTGATAATATTATTTTGGGTCTACCTACTTCAGTAATGTACTCATTTACTATTTTCCTAGCTAATACCAAGGAGGTAGCTTTTTTAATCGGCTACAATTTTACAAATTTGGTAAAAACATCTAGTACAACAAATAAATAATTCACCCCTCCTCGACCTTTGGGTAGAGGGCCATATAAATCGACGGCAACTATTGCTAAAGGACTGTCTGGTATTACATGTTGCATTAAACCCTCCTGTTTACGATTATTTACTTTGGCTTTCTGGCAGATTTCGCATGTTTTTAATATTTTACGCACGGTTCTTTCCATATTATTAAATTTACATGACTCTTTTAATAGGTCACTGCATTTCTTGGGGCCTATATGACCATACCTCAAATGACAATCTTTCACTACTTCAGGTATTATAACCTTAGGGATGCATACTTTCCAATCATCACCATGTTCATTTGTACGGTGAAATAAATGTTTATTATATAAACTAAAATGCTTTTCCCATTTTTTAGGTATGTTGGGTATCTGATTTAAGGCTATCATAATTCTACCAAGTTCGGTATCTCTTTCTTGTTCTGTTGATAGGTTATTTATTAATTTTTTTATATCTACTCCCCCCGCTTCTTTTATTATAAATATCTTGTATTTGCCATATCTACCTCAGTATTATTGTCAAAATCGGTTCTAGATAGGACATCAGCTACTACATTTTCTTTAACCCTACGGTACTCGATGGTTAAGTCATACTCTTGTAGTATTAACATCCAACGCACTAACCTACCATGCGTTAGTTTACAGTTTTTCAAAAATGTTAAAGCTTGATGGTCTGATCTTATTATTACTTTATTTCATAACAAGTATGTTCTGAATTTTCTACAGGCGAAAACTATTGATAGCGCCTCCTTTTCCGTTGTTGTATAGTTCTTCTCACTAGTTACTAAGGATCTACTAGCAAAAGCTACCACTTTATGGTTACCATTCCCATCTAACTGAAACAATTCTACCCTCAAAGTGATGTCCGATGCGTCTGTGTGTATATAAAATGGGTCTATAAAATTAGGATGAGCTAATATAACTGTGTTTAAAAATTTATTTTTTATTAGCTCGAATACAGTTTGCTCTTTTAAATTCCACTGCCATCGATTATCTTTATTTAACAAATGCCCCAATTGTACCGTTAAGTAAGAATATTTGTCTACAAATTGCCTATAATAATTACACAAGCCTAAAAAACTTTGCAACTGTTTCACATTTTTTGGTACTGGAAAATTCTGTATTATTTCTACTTTCTTAAGGTCTGTACTGATACCCTTGGCTGAAATTATGTGTCCTAAAAAATTAACCTGTTCTTTTAAAAATTCTGACTTATTAAACTTAACCGTTATGCCATACTCATGCAATCTAATTAATACTCTATCTAACCTTTCGCAATGTGTATTAATGTCTGGTGACGTGATTACTATATCGTCCACATAAACAGTTGTAAATTCTAAAATCTCTCTCCCTAGTATGTAGTCTAAACATTTAATAAAAATTGAAACACTTACGTATAGTCCAAAAGGTAACCTACGAAATTGATAGTTCCTG
This sequence comes from Magicicada septendecula, assembly GCA_034769895.1. NCBI lineage: Eukaryota > Metazoa > Arthropoda > Insecta > Hemiptera > Cicadidae > Magicicada > Magicicada septendecula. The sequence goes on from CM068371.1 coordinate 120,949,118, forward strand.
TCGTTGTATAGGAATGCCACCTACTGACGAGATTCTTCCTCCAGTTCTATTTGCCAATATCCGGCCGTCAAATCTAATGTTGTAATATATTTGGTCCCATTGAAGCGTTGTAGGATTTCACTCACCGGTTCTGGCGATTCTCTGTCTGGAACATGTAGCGGGTCGAATTTTGGGTGTTTTTATTTTTACCGTATGGGGCATATATTTATATTTTTATTTATTTCGTTTTTGGGCGGATTGTCATTGTGCAACGTATTTGTCCGTATAACAGACCAGTGTTGAGAAACAGTTGGAAACAAAGCGAAACGCAATCAGTGGTGTAACACGGCTGAAGAATTCACCTCCACCAAAATTCTAAGAACTTTGCAAGTGTGTCGACGCCCAGGCGCGAATACCCACGCACGCGCTCAAAGAACGCTCTCGACAAAAAATCAAGATGGCTAGAGAGGATGATATTCATCGCCTTCTCCAAGACGTTCCGGAAAGGCTGTTTAAGTCCCACCCACTTTAATGACGTCCGCCAATGCCTAGATGAGATCACGTACAATGTTAACCAAAAAACCTACATACATCGCATAGGACTAAGCTACAGTGACGGAAGATACGATCATGAGGCATTGGAGTTTCCGCCCTGCCTGAGTGTTTTGGAGGGAGGCATGTTGGTAACGCTCCCCCCAGTCGACTAACAACCTACGCTACGCGTGGCCGCCAGCAGTGTTGTGCCCGGGCAAAATTTCCGTTTTTCTTCTTAAGTCGGCCGACTAACTAACTATGTGAGTTCCCAAAAACATATACAACAGTGCCTGTAGTGACGATGAATACCGATTGATCGTGATTAAATGCTACATGCTGGAAAAAAGCCGGAGAATGAAAGACTTTGTTAAACGCAAAACGTGGTCGGGTAATACGACGCAACACCCGTAATGTTGCACACTAAAGACTTATAACGTTAATTTTACACAACAAGGGGGTGTTTTTATATGAGTTTTTATATGAGGGGTTTTTAGAATGTGAGTAGTGCGTGTGCAGGCTGGGCTATTTTAAAGTACGTAAGTAGTAGAAGTTAAGTATAGTACGTAAGCTGTAGGAGTTGCACAATTCCTAAAACATGTAAACCTATAAATATGAAATTGGAAGTTTTACAAATGGAAAACTTATGAAGTCAATATTTCTGGTTAATAAACAAAAAAAAATAATTTCTCTTCCAAAAAATTGAGAGTTAGTTTCGTTCAAAACCTTAGTTCGTTTTATGTACTGTCATAGTTCGTCAAACGAAATGGGTGTACCGCCACTACTCGATCCGGCCAGATCCAAGTTGAAAGGTAAGTGGGAGTTGTGATCTGAATAAAATAGAAAATAACCCAAAATAAGAAAGTTACAATTGGTGCCGTGACTGCAGGATGTAATACAACAAAACAGTTGTATTACACCGGCCTACAT